>JAVJIF010030145.1:0-558193 GCA_038442645.1 Agave tequilana | reverse complement strand
TAAATCAGAATTAATTTAAACTCAATGAATTAGGGCAAAATCAAGAGGTTGAAACTGGTTGAGAAGAATCCTCTCAGAATCGATCGTTGTGAAGCAAGTTTTGATTCAGATTCTGACTGGATTATATTTTAGTATTCGAATCATAACTTTTGCTACAGAATCTCAATTCTGATGATTCAAGATGATCCAGAAAGCAGACTGACAGAGCTACAACTCTTATGTTGATCATTATTTCTAATTCTATCATTTGATAAGTGATATTCAGCAATCAACACGCCAACAAACTGCAGATCAGAACTAAATATCCACCTCAAATCAAGTTGAAGATAAGGGGAGTTCAAAAAAATTGCCAGATTTACTTATCTCGTACTCCTCTACCCTCTCCATTTCTCCTATAAATACCTGCACTCAAAGGCAAAAGCCAGGCCAATGCAGATTAGGATTTAGCCTAGTTTTTAATTCTTTATAGTTTAGGTTTTTCTTTTCTTTTTATGTAATTTGTATGTAACTTAGGGTAGACGAAGATTCATGTAAGTAAGAGAGAGGGCTGATGTTGAGAGTGACACCGACGATGTACCCTACTCCTTTCTTTCATTGTCTCAGAAGTAATAAAGGAAATGCTTTGTTTGTTTTCTATTTGCTTTACTTTTACATTTGTTTTGCTTTCCTCTTCCTCTTCTACTTTACCTTGGTTTGTATTTGTTGAGTCTACAAGTGAATTCCAAAGCAAGTCTAACTAAGCTACGTGAGAGCCAGCGATAGTTCATGAAGACGTTCTCCTCTTCCAAGCTCCGCATCACTTCGTTCTTCTTATGCTTGACGATATAATGTGCACGGGGACCGAGCTCAAGTTTATGATCTATGCGTGAAACGCCTCCGAAGCAAAAAGGTAGAACTTGCAAAAAGGTTTCCAAGTAAGTCATCAATCACTAGATAAGTATCTCTTTACTTCTTTTCTTTTCTTTCTTAGTTTAGATCACCAACCACTTCTTCCAAATCGTTTTCATTCTTCTCCACTTCATTGTACATAGTCGCTTTTCATCGTTTTCTGATTTTCCACCTTCTTCATCCTTCGCCTTTCTTCTTAACTTTAACCTTTAACTTTTTTTTTTCATTTTCACTTCATAAAAACAGAGAAGAACTCTCGCTTTTCTTCTTAACGATTTCAATAAAGAACAGTAAAGCTTCTATCGCAAACCCTCCTTGTGGATCACGACCCGCATAGCCACTTGCTATAGCGGAAGAATTGAGCACTTGCACATTTTTATTATAAGACTGAAATTCCGTATTTTTTTGCAGGTTTAGCCTCAATCAAATTTGGCGCCGTTGCCGGGGAGGGTAACATGTTTTTATTGAAATCTGAATTTTTTATTGCAATTTTTTAGAACTAAACGAATTTTCTTCTCTGTTGCAGGTTACAGGGCAAGCAACAGCAGAAAATTATTATTGCAGTGAAATACAAGTGGCCTTGGGCCTCTGCTCTAGAAAGCAGAGACCAAGGGCCCTCTGATTGCCGAGTTCCACGGCAAAAGCCGCGGATCCGCGGCAAGGAAGAGTTGACTACTAACAGCTTTTTGCAGGGCTGCTTAGTTTAAAAAAAAATTCTAGTTTGCTGCAATTATTTATTTCTTATATGCCATCACCATAACCTGCTAATAATCAACAGTAAAACGTTTGTTGCAAAAGTTAAAAATTGATTAGACGTTTTGCATTTTAGGCACGCGTTTTTTTCAATTCATTTATTTTTACTGTTGAAGAGTGCTGGAGCAAGGTATGTTTGCATTGCATCTAGAATAGGACTATCTCTTGGTTGATTTATATCGCTTTGAGTGCATCTTATTCATCTTGTACACTTGCACAAAAACTGATCTTAAGGGCACCACCCAATAATAAGATAAGGTGGGGATTTAATCACCCTTTCCTTAGCCCAAAAATCAGAATCCAAGCACTCACTAACCCAGCCTAACTAAAATTGAGTAGACGTTGGCCCTAGGGACATCTCGGACTCAATTAGAAGATTATCCTAAGGGGAAAAAATGTTGGAATCTAACTCCTCCAAAATCAGTGTCTAGGAAAGGGATTGAGGGCCGAAAGCCCGAAGTTTGGTGGTTATTTAATTAAGAAACGTCTTTGACGGAAAAACCTCCCACAAACCTTGCCCTGACCTGGCTGATTACTTGTGGTTAAAGTCTACATTAGACCTCCCGTGGACAGTCTAACCAGTTAGGAGTCGTCTAGGTCCTAAGTCTACCCTAACTTAGGCTAGAATTTTTTCTTTTTGGTTGTTTATTTGATTGTTTTCTTTTTTTGTATTCTATTGTGTGATATGGACTATAATAATAATTTTTTCAACTACAATATTATCCATATTACACACCGACTTCATTTTCGGATATTACCAACCCGGGCATATCATAACTTTGACCAACCTAGTGTGCCGGATTGGGTCTTTCCGAATCAATATGACCCATACCCCCCATCTAATAACTATAATTTCCATAATGATTCAACTCTTCACCGAGTCAGTGGGGATTCACCTCCCCCGAGCATAATTCCAAACACCTTGCCCTCCTTCTCCACCCAGTCCACAATTATGTTCAAGATTCATACTCATTCCACCCGTCCAAAATAGAAAACCATCAATTATGGAATGAGTTGCGTGAGTCCAAAACACAAATCCCAAAATCTGATGGACTCACAATTTCACTACCACTTCCAAGACAATTCTTCATCTTTTCATCAAAACAATGAACCTATCAACTATGAAAAGATGCTTGAAGCCATGACTCAGGCTCAAAACACTCGTAATCGTGACATAGATATGATGGTCGAATCTCTACGTTCCCACCGTCCTGATGTCACTAACTATTCTGTTAGAGCCGAAGAGTCATGTAGTTTTGGAAATCAAGATTCCATTTTAGAACAACCATGTGAACTTACCCAAACTCCAAATGATTGATAGTTTGGCTAGTTTTCCTTTTCCTGAATAGAAACTTGAAAATGATTATGATCCTGAACCCCAACTTAGTGATTCAAATCTATTTCTGATTCGATTATGACTCGGTATCTTCACCTGACTTCAATCTTTTCCCGAAGTCAACATTGGATCCTGTGCCAATTCATAAAAAAATTGAATCACCCATTTTGAGGATCATGTTGAACTTGACCAACTTTACAATTTGAAAATCCCATGGATAAATTGGCAAGTTCTCAATTTTTGATATTGAACTCAATGAGATATGTGACTTAGATCTCACACATGTGATCCAGTTCAACTTTTGAATCAATATTGACTCCTGTTTTATTACCAAACTTGAATAATATTCTAGAGTCAGTTTTGATTCCCCCACCTATCATTCCTGAACTGGAATCACCCATATTAGGTCACATTCCATTGTTGGAAAATACATGTGGACTTGAGTTTCAACTTCTTGACTTGGACCCAATTCCTGAACCAATTTTCGACTCTTGAACCTTTACTTGATTTAAGTCACCTTCCTGAGTCGGTATTAGTTCCTATCCTTCATGAGTCCAAGTCAATCATTCTATCATTCATACTCCATTCTGGGACGAGGTGGTTGACAAATTTGACTCCGAAATTAGTTATGGATATAGAAATTAGATGGGGTCAAATATTTAATAAAAAATCCTTCATGGATATATCTTTTTTAAGGTTATATTAAAGATAGTGATGGTGGGTTCCTTCGAGACCCGAGAAAAGTTGGATTGGGCCGCGTTTCGTGGACCAATCAGACCACCACCGGAACACCACTTAAGGTAACCTTTTCCTTCCCTTTCTTCTTTTTCATGCATTTATGCATTAATTCGTACATTGAGGACAATGCATGAGATAGGTGTGGGGGAGGGTCTAACATAACTTTTCTTTTCTTTAAAATAAGAAAAAATTAACATTTTCTTTACTTTTAAAAAACTTTTTGAAAAATAGAAACACTATTTTGACTTATTGTAAGAAATTAAGTTAATTTTAAGGAATAGGAAAATCCAAATTAGGATTTTCTTATACTTGGTCAAAATAAGATTATTTGTTGATTTTTAGGGTTAGGAAGAAAATTTGTCAAAGTAATTTGGTCTTGATCTTTACTTGATGAAATATGTACACTTCATATACTTACACACTAGGGTTCAAAAACAAAGATTCTTATGCCTTATGAAAAAAAAAAAAAAAAACAAGTCTATTTATTGATTAGCTAGGTGCTTTGGCCTAAGCAAGCCTTAGTATTATGCGAAAAGATGATTAGATAAGTTATATAAAAAAAAGAATATATATACAAACAAGTCTAATTATTAATTAGCTAGGTGCTTTGGCCTAAGCAAGCCTTAGTATTTATGCGAAAGATGATTAGATAGTTTTGAAAAGAAAAATACTATGATAAGCTGTGTATTTGTGCCTAATTAAAGCATAAGTATTCACGCCTAAAAAAGGTTCATATAATAAAAATCCTTAGTTTTGTGGCCTTGTTTGCTCGAGTCCTAAGTCCTAGGGGTGTCTTCTCACCTGGTGCCCTAAGACCGTCTGGTTTGGGAGTCATCGATTAAAGGCTCGTTACATGGGCGGATTAGAAAGCCTAAATTAAGGAATAATACCACCAAAAAAAATATATATATAAATAAATAAGGCATAAGAGTTAGAGTTAATGAACCCTTAGTCAAAATTCTCACAGTCACAAGTGCATATGACTTAGGGTAAAGCAATAGACTAGATGAGAAGTACAATTTGACTCCTTACTTTGATTGATACAAATTTTTGAATAGAGACTAAGTTTAGGAATGAAAAATTCGGTTTTCCTATAACTTATAGATTGCTTAGATCCTACAATTTATATTCAAATATTTTTCCCTTTCAAAATGCTTTTCGAAAATACTAATTCTTTATTTCCCTTTCTTTATGGATTTTGTGGGTGCAATCCGCTGAAAACCCTCACGAGACAAAACTCGTCCTCTAGGGGAAACCAAAGGTTTAACGGCTTGTTGCACATGCTCAGTGCAATCGCGTGACCTACGAAGTGGTCTAATAATCCTTAGTATAGTTTAGTTGTTTGCTTGAGAGACGAGCAAAAGATAGGTATGGGGGTGTGATTGGTCGCTAATGTTGCATATTTAAGTGTCATATTTCCATACTTATTATAGAATAAAAGCCTGCATTGTCCTAATTAATTGTTAATTTATTTGCAGGCCCATTCTTTAAGGAAATGAAGAGAAATGAGCCAAAGCCCACCAAATTCTGAATTAAATCAGAATTAATTTAAACTCAATGAATCAGGGCAAAATCAAGAGGTTGAAAACTGGTTGAGAAGAATCCTCTCAGAATCGATCGGTTGAAGCAAGTTGATTCAGATTCTGACTGGATATATTTTAGTATTCGAATCATAACTTTTGCTACAGAATCTCAATTCTGATGATTCAAGATGATCCAGAAAGCAGACTGACAGAGCTACAACTCTTATGTTGATCATTATTTTAATTCTGTCATTTGATAAGTGATATTCAGCAATCAACACGCCAACAAACTGCAGATCAGAACTGAATATCCACCTCAAATCAAGTTTGAAGATAAGGGGAGTTCAAAAAATTGCCAGATTTACTTATCTTCGTACTCCTCTACCCTCTCCATTTCTCCTATAAATACCTGCACTCAAAGGCAAAAGCCAGGCCAATGCAGATTAGGATTTAGCCTAGTTTTAATCTTTATAGTTTAGGTTTTTCTTTTCTTTTTATGTAATTTGTATGTAACTTAGGATAGAAGAAGATTCATGTAAGTAAGAGAGAGGGGCTGATGTTGAGAGTGACACCGACGATGTACCCTACTCCTTTCTTTCATTGTCTCAGCAAGTAATAAAGGTAAATGCTTTGTTTGTTTTCTATTCTGCTTTACTTTTACATTGTTTTGCTTTCCTCTTCCTCTTCTACTTTACCTTGGTTGTATTTGTTGAGTCTACAAGTGAATTCCAAAGCTAGTCTAACTAAGCTACGTGAGAGCCAGCGATAGTTCATGAAGACGTTCTCCTCTTCCAAGCTCCGCATCACTTCGTTCTTCTTATGCTTGACGATATAATGTGCACGGGGACCGAGCTCAAGTTTATGATCTATGCGTTGAACGCCTCCGAAGCAAAAAGGTAGAACTGCAAAAAGGTTTCCAAGTAAGTCATCAATCAACCTAGGTAAGTATCTCTTTACTTCTTTTCTTTTCTTTCTTAGTTAGATCACCAACCACTTCTTCCAAATCGTTTTCATTCTTCTCCACTTCATTGTACATAGTCGCTTTTCATCATTTTTCTGATTTCCACCTTCTTCATCCTTCGCTTTCTTCTTAACTTTAACCTTTAACTTTTTTTTTTTCATTTTCACTTCTTAAAAACAGAGAAGAACTCTCGCTTTTCTTCTTAACGATTTCAATAAGAACCGTAAAGCTTCCATCGCAAACCCTCCTTGTGGATCACGACCCGCATAGCCACTGCTATAGAGGAAGAATTCAGCACTTGCACATTTTAATTATAAGATCTGAAATTCCGTATTTTTGTGCAGGTTTAGCCTCAATCAAATTTTGGCGCCGTTGCCGGGGAGGGTAACATGTTTTTTATTGAAATCTGAATTTTATTGCAAATTTTTTAGAACTAAACGCATTTCTTCTCTGTTGCAGGTTACAGGGCAAGCAAAGCAGAAAATTATTATTGCAGTGAAATACAAGTGGCCTTCGGCCTCTGCTCTAGAAAGCAGAGACCAAGGGCCCTCTGAATTGCCGAGTTTCCACGGCAAAAGCCGCTGATCCGCGGAAAGGAAGAGTTGACTACTAACAGCTTTTTGCAGGGCTGCTTAGTTAAAAAAAAATTCTAGTTTGCTGCAATTATTTATTTCTTATATGCCATCACCATAACCTGGTAATAATCAACAGTAAAACGTTTGTTGTAAAAGTTAAAATTGATTAGACGTTTGCATTTTAGGCACGCGTTTTTTTCAATTCATTTATTTTTACTGTTGAAGAGTGCTGGAGCAAGGTATGTTTGCATTGCATCTAGAATAGGACTATCTCTTGGTTGATTTATATCGCTTTGAGTGCATCTTATTCATCTTGTACACTTGCACAAAAACTGATCTTAAGGGCACCACCCAATAATAAGATAAGGTGGGGATTTAATCACCCTTCCTTAGCCAAAAATCAGAATCAAGCACTCACTAACCCAAGCCTAACTAAAATTGAGTAGACGTTGGCCCTAGGGACATCTCGGACTCAATTAGAAGATTATCCTAAGGGGGAAAAATGTTGGAATCTAACTCGCAAAAATCAGTGTCTAGGAAAGGGATTGAGGGCCGAAAGCCCGAAGGTTGGTGGTTATTTAATTAAGAAAACGTCTTTGACGGAAAACCTCCCACCAACCTTGCCCTGACCTGGCTGATTAGCTTGTGCTTAAAGTCTACATTAGCCTCCCGTGGACAGTCTAACCAGTTAGGAGTCGTCTAGGTCCTAAGTCTACCCTAACTTAGGCTAGAATTTTTTCTTTTTTGTTTGTTTATTGATTGTTTTTCTTTGTTTGTATTCTATTGTGTGATATGGACTATAATAATAATTTTTTCAACTACAATATTAATCCATATTACACACCGACTTCATTTTCGGATATTACCAACCCGGCATATCATAACTTTGACCAACCTAGTGTGCCGGATTGGTCTTTCCGAATCAATATGACCCATACCCCCCATCTAATAACTATAATTTCCATAATGATTTCAACTCTTCACCGAGTCAGTGGGGATTCACCTCCCCCGAGCATAATTTCCAACCACCTTGCCCTCCTTCTCCACCCAGTCCACATTATGTTCAAGATTCATACTCAGTTCCACCCGTCCAAAATAGAAAAACCATCAATTATGGAATGAGTATGCGTGAGTCCAACACAAATCCCAAAATCTGATGACTCACAATTTCACTACCCACTTCCAAGACAATTCTTCATCTTTTCATCAAAACAATGAATCTATCAACTATGAAAAGATGCTTGAAGCCATGACTCAGGCTCAAAACACTGGTAATCGTGACATAGATATGATGGTCGAATCTCTACGTTCCCACCGTCCTGATGTCACTAACTATTCTGTTAGAGCCGAAGAGTCATGTAGTTTTGGAAATCAAGATTCCATTTTAGAACAACCATGTGAACTTACCCAAACTCCAAATGATATTGATAGTTTGGCTAGTTTTCCTTTTCTGAAATAGAACTTGAAAATGATTATGATCTGAACCCCAACTTAGTGATTCAATTCTATTTCATGATTCGATTATGACTCCGGTATCTTCACCTGACTTCAATCTTTTCCCGGAGTCAACATTGGATCCTGTGCCATTCATAAAAAATTGAATCACCCATCTTTGAGGATCATGTTGAACTTGACCAACTTTACAATTTGAAAATCCCATGGATAAATGGCAAGTTCTCAATTTTTTGATATTGAACTCAATGAGATATGTGACTTAGATTCTCACATATGTGATCCAGTTCAACTTTCTGAATCAATATTGACTCCTATTTTATTACAACTTGAATAATATTCTAGAGTCAGTTTTGATTCCCCCACCTATCATTCCTGAACTGGAATCACCCATATTAGGTCACATTCCATTGTGGAAAATACATGTGGACTTGAGTTTCAACTTCTTGACTTGGACCCAATTCCTGAACCAATTTCGACTCTTGAACCTTTACTTGATTTAAGTCACCTTCCTGAGTCGGTATTAGTTCCTATCCTTCATGAGTCCAAGTCAATCATTCTATCATTTCATACTCCATTCTGGGACGAGGTGGTTGACAAATTTGACTCCGAAATTAGTTATGGAATATGGAAATTAGATGGGGTCAATATTTAATAAAAATCCTTCATGGATATATCTTTTTAATGGGTTATATTAAAGATAGTGCTGGTGGGTTCCTTCGAGACCCGAGAAAAGTTGATTGGGCCGCGTTTCGTGGACCAATCAGACCACCACGGAACCACCACCTTAAGGTAACCTTTTCCTTCCCTTTCTTCTTTTCATGCATCTATGCATTAATTCGTACATTGAGGACAATGCATGAGATAGGTGTGGGGGAGGGTCTAACATAACTTTCTTTTTCTTAAAATAAAAAAAAATAACATTTTCTTTACTTTTAAAAACTTTTTGAAAAATAGAAACAATATTTGACTTATTTTTGTAAGAATTAAGTTAATTTTAAGGAATAGGAAAATCCAAATTAGGATTTCTTATACTTGGTCAAAATAAGATTATTTGTTTGATTTTTAGGGTTAGGAAGAAAATTTGTCAAAGTAATTGGTCTTGATCTTTACCTTGATGAAATATGCACACTTCATACACTTACACACTTAGGGTTCAAAAACAAAGATTCTTATGCCTTATGAAAAAAAAAAAAAAAAAGTCTAATTATTGATTAGCTGGTGCTTTGGCCTAAGCAAGCCTTAGTATTTATGCGAAAGATGATTAGATAAGTTATATAAAAAAAAAAGAATATATATACAAACAAGTCTAATTATTAATTAGCTAGGTGCTTTGGCCTAAGCAAGCCTTAGTATTTATGTGAAAGATGATTAGATAAGTTTGAAAAGAAAAATACTCTGTTTAAGCTGGGTATTTGTGCCTAATAAAGCATAAGTATTCACGCCTAAAGGAGTTCATATAATAAAATCCTTAGTTTTGTGGCCTTGTTTGCTCGAGTCCTTAAGTCCTAGCGGTGTCTTATCACCTGGTGCCCTAAGACCGTCTGGTTTGGGAGTCATCGATTAAAGGCTCGTTACATGGGCGGATTAGAAAGCCTAAATAAGGAATAATACCACCAAAAAAATATATATATATATAAATAAATAAGGCATAAGAGTTAGAGTTAATGAACCCTTAGTCAAAATTCTCACAGTCACAAGTGCATATGACTTAGGGTAAAGCAATAGACTAGATGAGAAGTACAATTTGACTCCTTACTTTGATTGATAACAAATTTTTGAATAGAGACTAAGTTTAGGAATGAAAAATTCGGTTTTCCTATAACTATAGATTGCTTAGATCCTACAATTATATTTCAAATATTTTTCCCTTTCAAAATGCTAATTCTTTATTTCCCTTTCTTTATGGATTTTGTGGGTGCAATCCGCTGAAAACCCTCACGAGACAAAACTCGTCCTCTAGGGGAAACCTAAAGGTTTAACGGCTTGTTGCACATGCTCAGTGCAATCGCGTGACCTGCGAAAGTGGTCTAATAATCCTTAGTATAGTTTAGTTGTTTTGCTCGAGGACGAGCAAAAGATAGGTATAGGGGTGTGATTGGTCGCTAATGTTGCATATTTAAGTGTCATATTTCCATACTTATTATAGAATAAAAGCCTGCATTGTCCTAATTAATTGTTTAATTTATTTGCAGGCCCATTCTTTAAGGAAATGAAGAGAAATGAGCCCAAAGCCCACCAAATTCTGAATTAAATCAGAATAATTTAAACTCAATGAATCAGGGCAAAATCAAGAGGTTGAAAACTGGTTGAGAAGAATCCTCTCAGAATCGATCGGTTGAAGCAAGTTTGATTCAGATTCTGACTGGATATATTTTAGTATTCGAATCATAACTTTTGCTACAGAATCTCAATTCTGATGATTCAAGATAATCCAGAAGCAGACTGACAGAGCTACAACTCTTATGTTGATCATTATTTTTAATTCTGTCATTTGATAAGTGATATTCAGCAATCAACACGCCAACAAACTGCAGATCAGAACTGAATATCCACCTCAAATCAAGTTTGAAGATAAGGGGAGTTCAAAAAATTGCCAGATTTACTTATCTTCGTACTCCTCTACCCTCTCCATTTCTCCTATAAATACCTGCACTCAAAGGCAAAAGCCAGGCCAATGCAGATTAGGATTAGCCTAGTTTTAATTCTTTATAGTTTAGGTTTTTCTTTTCTTTTTATGTAATTTGTATGTAACTTAGGATAGAAGAAGATTCATGTAAGTAAGAGAGAGGGGCTGATGTTGAGAGTGACACCGACGATGTACCCTACTCCTTTCTTCATTGTCTCAGCAAGTAATAAAGGTAATGCTTTGTTTGTTTTCTATTCTGCTTTACTTTACATTTGTTTTGCTTTCCTCTTCCTCTTCTACTTTACCTTAGTTGTATTTGTTGAGTCTACAAGTGAATTCCAAAGCAAGTCTAACTAAGCTACGTGAGAGCCAGCGATAGTTCATGAAGACGTTCTCCTCTTCCAAGCTCCGCATCACTTCGTTCTTCTTATGCTTGACGATATAATGTGCACAGGGACCGAGCTCAAGTTTATGATCTATGCGTTGAACGCCTCCGAAGCAAAAAGGTAGAACTTGCAAAAGGTTTCCAAGTAAGTCATCAATCAACCTAGGTAAGTATCTCTTTACTTCTTTTCTTTTCTTTCTTAGTTTAGATCACCAACCACTTCTTCAAATCGTTTTCATTCTTCTCCACTTCATTGTACATAGTCGCTTTTCATCGTTTTCTGATTTTCCACCTTCTTCATCCTTCGCTTTCTTCTTAACTTTAACCTTTAACTTTTTTTTTCATTTTCACTTCTTAAAAACAGAGAAGAACTCTCGCTTTTCTTCTTAACGATTTCAATAAAGAACCGTAAAGCTTCCATCGCAAACTCCTTGTGGATCACGACCCGCATAGCCACTTGCTATAGCGGAAGAATTGAGCACTTGCACATTTTTATTATAAGATCTGAAATTCCGTATTTTTTGTGCAGGTTTAGCCTCAATCAAATTTTGGCGCCGTTGCCGGGGAGGGTAACAGTTTTTTATTGAAATCTGAATTTTTATTGCAAATTTTTTAGAACTAAACGAATTTTCTTCTCTGTTGCAGGTTACCGGGCAAGCAAAGTAGAAAATTATTATTGCAGTGAAATACAAGTGGCCTTGGGCCTCTGCTCTAGAAAGCAGAGACCAAGGGCCCTCTGAATTGCCGAGTTTCCACGGCAAAAGTCGCGGATCCGCGGCAAGGAAGAGTTGACTACTAACAGCTTTTTGTAGGGCTGCTTAGTTTAAAAAAAAATTCTAGTTTGCTGCAATTATTTATTTCTTATATGCCATCACCATAACCTGCTAATAATCAACAGTTAAAACGTTTGTTGCAAAAGTTAAAAATTGATTAGACGTTTGCATTTTAGGCACGCTTTTTTTTTTATTCATTTATTTTTACTGTTGAAGAGTGTTGGAGCAAGGTATGTTTGCATTGCATCTAGAATAGGACTATCTCTTGGTTGATTTATATCGCTTTGAGTGCATCTTATTCATCTTGTACACTTGCACAAAACTGATCTTAAGGGCACCACCCAATAATAAGATAGGTGGGGATTTAATCACCCTTCCTTAGCCCAAAAATCAGAATCCAAGCACTCACTAACCCAAGCCTAACTAAAATTGAGTAGACGTTGGCCCTAGGGACATCTCGGACTCAATTAGAAGATTATCCTAAGGGGGAAAAATGTTGGAATCTAACTCCTGCAAAATCAGTGTCTAGGAAAGGGATTGAGGGCCGAAAGCCCGAAGGTTGGTGGTTATTTAATTAAGAAACGTCTTTGACGGAAAACCTCCCACCAACCTTGCCCTGACCTGGCTGATTAGCTTGTGGTTAAAGTCTACATTAGACCTCCCGGGACAGTCTAACAGTTAGGAGTCGTCTAGGTCCTAAGTCTACCCTAACTTAGGCTAGAATTTTTCTTTTTTGTTTGTTTATTTGATTGTTTTTCTTTGTTTGTATTCTATTGTGTGATATGGACTATAATAATAATTTTTTCAACTACAATATTAATCCATATTACACACCGACTTCATTTTCGGTATTTACCAACCCGGCATATCATAACTTTGACCAACCTAGTGTGCCGGATTGGTCTTTTCCGAATCAATATGACCCATTACCCCCCATCTAATAACTATAATTTCCATAATGATTTCAACTCTTCACCGAGTCGTGGGGATCACCTCCCCGAGCATAATTTCCAACCACCTTGCCCTCCTTCTCCACCCAGTCCACATTATGTTCAAGATTCATACTCAGTTCCACCCGTCCAAAATAGAAAACCATCAATTATGGAATGAGTATGCGTGAGTCCAAACACAAATCCCAAAATCTGATGACTCACAATTTCACTACCACTTCCAAGACAATTCTTCATCTTTTCATCAAAACAATGAACCTATCAACTATGAAAAGATGCTTGAAGCCATGACTCAGGCTCAAAACACTCGTAATCGTGACATAGATATGATGGTCGAATCTCTACGTTCCCACCGTCCTGATGTCACTAACTATTCTGTTAGAGCCGAAGAGTCATGTAGTTTTGGAAATCAAGATTCCATTTTAGAACAACCATGTGAACTTACCCAAACTCCAAATGATATTGATAGTTTGGCTAGTTTTCCTTTTCCTGAAATAGAACTTGAAAATGATTATGATCCTGAACCCCAACTTAGTGATTCAATTCTATTTCCTGATTCGATTATGACTCCGGTATCTTCACCTGACTTCAATCTTTTCCCGGAGTCAACATTGGATCCTGTGCCAATTCATAAAAAAATTGAATCACCCATCTTTGAGGATCATGTTGAACTTGACCAACTTTACAATTTTGAAAATCCTATGGATAAAATTGGCATGTTCTCAATTTTTTGATATTGAACTCAATGAGATATGTGACTTAGATTCTCACATATGTGATCCAGTTCAACTTTCTGAATCAATATTGACTCCTGTTTTATTACCAAACTTGAATAATATTCTAGAGTCAGTTTTGATTCCCCCACCTATCATTCCTGAACTGGAATCACCCATATTAGGTCACATTCCATTGTTGGAAAATACATGTGGACTTGAGTTTCAACTTCTTGACTTGGACCAATTCCTGAACCAATTTCGACTCTTGAACCTTTACTTGATTTAAGTCACCTTCCTGAGTCGGTATTAGTTCCTATCCTTCATGAGTCCAAGTCAATCATTCTATCATTTCATACTCCATTCTGGGACGAGGTGGTTGACAAATTTGACTCCGAAATTAGTTATGGAATATGGAAATTAGATGGGTCAAATATTTAATAAAAATCCTTCATGAATATCTTTTAATGGGTTATATTAAAGATAGTGCTGGTGGGTTCCTTCGAGACCCGAGAAAAGTTGATTGGGCCGCGTTTCGTGGACCAATCAGAGCACCACCGGAACCACCACCTTAAGGTAACCTTTTCCTTCCCTTTCTTCTTTTTCATGCATCTATGCATTAATTCGTACATTGAGGACAATGCATGAGATAGGTGTGGGAGAGGGTCTAACATAACTTTTCTTTTTCTTTAAAATAAAAAAAAATTAACATTTTTCTTTACTTTTAAAAACTTTTTGAAAAATAGAAACAATATTTTGACTTATTTTTGTAAGAAATTAAGTTAATTTTAAGGAATAGGAAAATCCAAATTAGGATTTCTTATACTTGGTCAAAATAAGATTATTTGTTTGATTTTTAGGGTTAGGAAGAAAATTTGTCAAAGTAATTTGGTCTTGATCTTTACCTTGATGAAATATGCACACTTCATACACTTACACACTTAGGTTCAAAAACAAAGATTCTTATGCCTTATGGAAAAAAAAAAAAAACAAGTCTAATTATTGATTAGCTAGGTGCTTTGGCCTAAGCAAGCCTTAGTATTTATGCGAAAGATGATTAGATAAGTTATATAAAAAAAAAGAATATATATACAAACAAGTCTAATTATTAATTAGCTAGGTGCTTTGGCCTAAGCAAGCCTTAGTATTTATGCGAAAGATGATTAGATAAGTTTGAAAAGAAAAATACTCTGATTAAGCTGGGTATTTGTGCCTAATAAAGCATAAGTATTCACGCCTAAAGGAGGTTCATATAATAAAATCCTTAGTTTTGTGGCCTTGTTTGCTCGAGTCCTTAAGTCCTAGGGGTGTCTTCTCACCTGGTGCCCTAAAGACCGTCTGGTTTGGGAGTCATCGATTAAAGGCTCGTTACATGGGTGGATTAGAAAGCCTAAATTAAGGAATAATACCACCAAAAAAATATATATATATATATAAATAAATAAGGCATAAGAGTTAGAGTTAATGAACCCTTAGTCAAAATTCTCACAGTCACAAGTGCATATGACTTAGGGTAAAGCAATAGACTAGATGAGAAGTACAATTTGACTCCTTACTTTGATTGATAACAAATTTTTGAATAGAGACTAAGTTTAGGAATGAAAAATTCGGTTTTCCTATAACTTATAGATTGCTTAGATCCTACAATTATATTTCAAATATTTTTCCCTTTCAAAATGCTTTTCGAAATACTAATTCTTTATTTCCCTTTCTTTATGAATTTTGTGGGTGCAATCCGCTGAAAACCCTCACGAGACAAAACTCGTCCTCTAAGGGAAACCTAAAGGTTACGGCTTGTTGCACATGCTCAGTGCAATCGCGTGACCTGCGAAAGTGGTCTAATAATCCTTAGTATAGTTAGTTGTTTTGCTCGAGGACGAGCAAAAAGATAGGTATGGGGGTGTGATTGGTCGCTAATGTTGCATATTAAGTGTCATATTTCCATACTTCTTATAGAATAAAAGCCTGCATTGTCCTAATTAATTGTTTAATTTATTTGCAGGCCCATTCTTTAAGGAAATGAAGAGAAATGAGCCCAAAGCCCACCAAATTCTGAATTAAATCAGAATTAATTTAAACTCAATGAATCAGGGGAAAAATCAGAGGTTGAAAACTGGTTGAGAAGAATCCTCTCAGAATCGATCGGTTGAAGCAAGTTTGATCAGATTCTGACTGGATATTATTTTAGTATTCGAATCATAACTTTTGCTACAGAATCTCAATTCTGATGATTCAAGATGATCCAGAAAGCAGACTGACAGAGCTACAACTCTTATGTTGATCATTATTTTTAATTCTGTCATTTGATAAGTGATATTCAGAAATCAACACACCAACAAACTGCAGATCAGAACTGAATATCCACCTCAAATCAAGTTTGAAGATAGGGGAGTTCAAAAAATTGCCAGATTTACTTATCTTCGTACTCCTCTACCCTCTCCATTTCTCCTATAAATACCTGCACTCAAAGGCAAAAGCCAGGCCAATGCAGATTAGGATTTAGCCTAGTTTTAATTCTTTATAGTTTAAGTTTTTCTTTTCTTTTTATGTAATTTGTATGTAACTTAGGATAGAAGAAGATTCATGTAAGCAAGAGAGAGGGGCTGATGTGAGAGTGACACCGACGATGTACCCTACTCCTTTCTTTCATTGTCTCAGCAAGTAATAAAGGTAAATGCTTTGTTGTTTTCTATTCTGCTTTACTTTTACATTGTTTTGCTTTCCTCTTCCTCTTCTACTTTACCTTGGTTGTATTGTTGAGTCTACAAGTGAATTCCAAAGCAAGTCTAACTAAGCTACGTGAGAGCCAGCGATAGTTCATGAAGACGTTCTCCTCTTCAAGCTCCGCATCACTTCGTTCTTCTTATGCTTGACGATATAATGTGCACGGGGACCGAGCTCAAGTTTATGATCTATGTGTTGAACGCCTCCGAAGCAAAAAGGTGTAGAACTTGCAAAAAGGTTTCCAAGTAAGTCATCAATCAACCTAGGTAAGTATCTCTTTACTTCTTTTCTTTTCTTTCTTAGTTTAGATCACCAACCACTTCTTCCAAATCGTTTTCATTCTTCTCCACTTCATGTACATAGTCGCTTTTCATCGTTTTCTGATTTTCCACCTTCTTCATCCTTCGCTTTCTTCTTAACTTTAACCTTTAACTTTTTTTTTCATTTTCACTTCTTAAAAACAGAGAAGAACTCTCGCTTTTCTTCTTAACGATTTCAATAAAGAACCGTAAAGCTTCCATCGCAAACCCTCCTTGTGGATCACGACCCGCATAGCCACTTGCTATAGCGGAAGAATTGAGCACTTGCACATTTTTATTATAAGATCTGAAATTCCGTATTTTTGTGCAGATTTAGCCTCAATCAGTTCACGCTTCCCCTAACTCCCTAACAATGCCGCGGAAACGCGGCATTTGCCGCGTTTCCGCGGCAAGGGTTGGCCAGGTGGCCACACCCTGTTGGTGGGTCATCCTGAGAGTTTCTTCTGGCTTTATCCTTTGTTAGTTTCTTCGTTTGAGCCCCGGATTCTGACAAAATCGCCTTGGATTCTTGGCTTTAACTGATCGATTCTGAGAGGATCTTCTCAAACCAGTTTCAACCTCTTGATTTTGCCCTGATTTAGTGTGTGCGAATTAATTCTGATTAATTAAGAATTCTGGTGGGCTTTTGGGCTCATTTCTCTTCATCTCCTTAAGGATTGGGCCTGCAAATAAATTAAGCAATTAATTAGGACAATGCAGGCTTTTATTCTAAAATAAGTATGAAAATATGATACTAAATATGCAATATTAGTGACCATCACACCCCCATACCTATCTTTTGCTCGTCCTCGAGCAAAACAACTAAACTATACTAAGGATTATTAGAGCACTTTCGCAGGTCGCGCGACTGCACTGAGCATGTGCAACAAGCCGTTAAACCTCTAGGTTTCCCCTAGAGGACGAGTTTTGTCTCGTGAGGGTTTTCAGCGGATTACACCCACAAAATCCATAAAGAAAGGGAAATAAAGGGTTAGTATTTTCGAAAAGCATTTTGAAAGAGAAAAATATTTGAAATATAATTGTAAGATCTAAGCAATCTATAAGTTATAGGAAAACTGAATTTTTCATTCCTAAACTTAATCTCTATTCAAAAATTTGTTATCAAGTAGAGTAAGGAGTCAAATTGTACTTCTCATCTAGTCTATTACTTTACCCTAAGTCATATGCACCTTGTGAAAACTTTGACTAAGGGTTCATTAACTCTAACTCTTATGCCTTATTTATTTATATATATATATATATTTTGTGGTATTATTCCTTAGTTTAGGCTTTCTAATCTGCCCATGTAACGAGCCTTTAATCGATGACTCCCAAACCAGACGGTCTTAGGGCACCAGGTGAGAAGACACCCCTAGGACTTAAGGACTCGAGCAAATAAGGCCACAAAACTAAGGATTTTATTATATGAACCTCTTTTAGGCGTGAATACTTATGCTTTAATAGGCACAAATACCCAGCTTAATCAGAGCATTTTTATATTTTCTTTTCAAACTTATCCAATCATCTTTCGCATAAATACTAAGGCTTGCTTAGGCCAAAGCACCTAGCTAATCAATAATTAGACTTGTTCTTTTTTTTATATTTTCTTTTTTAATAGGGCATAAGAATCTTTGTTTTTGAACCCTAAGTGTGTAAGTGTATGAAGTGTGCATATTTCATCAAGGTAAAGATCAAGACTAAATTACTTTGACAAATTATCTTCCTAACCCTAAAAATCAAACAAATAATCTTATTTTGACCAAGTATAAGAAATCCTAATTTGAATTTTCTTATTCCTTAAAATTAACTTAATTTCTTACAAAAATATGTCAAAGTATTGTTTCCATTTTCAAAAAGTTTTAAAAGTAAAGAAAAATGTTAATAATTTTTTTTTAAACAAAAAGAAAAGTTATGTTAGACCCTCCCCCACACCTATCTCATGCATTGTCCTCAATGTATGAATTAATGCATAGATGCATGAAAAAGAAGAAAGGGAAGGAAAAGGTTACCTTAAGGTGGTGGTTCCGGTGGTGGTCTGATTGGTCCACGAAACGCGGCCCAATCAAATTTCTTGGGTCTTGAAGGAACCCACCAGAAATAGCTTTAATATAACCCACTAAAAAGATGTGTCCATTAAGGATTTTTATTAAGTATTTGACCCCATCTAATTTCCAAATTCCATAACAAATTTCGGAGTCAAATTTGTCAACCACCTCGTCCCAGAATGGAGTATGAAATGATAGAATGATGACTTGGACTCAGGAAGGACAGGAACTAATACCGACTCAGGAAGGTGACTTAAATCAAGTAAAGGTTCAAGAGTCGAAATAGGTTCAGAAATTGGGTCCAAGTCAAGAAGTTGAAACTCAAGTCCACATGTGTTTTCCAACAATGGAATGTGACCTAATATGGGTGATCCAGTTCAGGAATGATAGGTGGAGGAATCAAAAACTGACTCTAAAATATTACTCAAGTCTGGTAACAAAACAGGAGTCAATATTGATTCAAAAAGTTGAACTGGATCAAAGATTTGAGAATCTTGGTCACATATCTCATTGAGTTCAATATTAAAAAATTGAGAACTTGCCAATTTGTCAATAGGATTTTCAAAATTGTATAATTGGTCAAGTTCAATATGATCCTCAAAGATGGGGATTCAATTTCATGATGAATAGACACAGGATCCAATGTTGACTCGGGAAAAAGATCGAAATCAGGTGAAGATACCGGACTCATAATCGAATCAGGAAGTAGAATTAAATCACTAAGTTGGGGTTCAGGATCATATTTACTTTCAAGTTCTATTTCAGGAAAAGGATAACTTGCTAAACTGTCAACATCTTTTTCAAAATTTGGAGTTTGGGCAAGTTCAAATGGTTGTTCTGAAATGGAATCTTGATTTCCAAAACAACATGACTCTTCGGCTCTAACAGAATAGTTAGTGACATCAGGACGGTGGGAACGTAGAGATTCGACCATCATATCTATGTCACGATTACGAGTGTTTTGAGCCTGAGTCATGGCTTCAAGCATCTTTTCATAGTTGATAGGTTCATTGTTTTGATGAAAGATGAAGAATTGTCTTGAAAGTGGTAGTGAAATTGTGAGTCCATCAGATTTTGGGATTTGTGTTTGGACTCACGCATACTCATTTCTATAATTGATGGTTTCCTATTTTGGACGGGTGGGATTGAGTATGAATCTTAAACATATTGTGGACTGGGTGGAGAAGGAGGACAATTTGGTTGGAAATTGGACTCGGGGTATGTGAATCCCCACTGACTCGGTGAAGAGTTGAAATCATTATGGAAATTATAGTCATACGGTGGGGGGCATGGGTTATATTGATTCGGATAAGACCAATCCGGCACACTAGGTTTGGTCAAAGTTATGATATGCCGGGTTGGTAGTATCCGAAAAAGAATTTGATGTGTAATATGGATTATTATTGAAGTTGAAAAAATTATTATTATAGTCCATATCACACAATAGAATACAAACAAAAACAAACAAAGAAGCAAACAAAAAAAAAATTCTAACTAGGTTAGGGTAGACCTATGACCTAGACGACTCCTAACTGATTAGACTGTCCACGGGAGGTCTAATGTAAACTTTGACCATAAGCTAATCAGCCAGGTCAGGGCAAGGTTGGTGGGAGGTTTTCCGTCAAAGTCGTTCCTTAATTAAATAACACCAACCTTCGGGCTTTCGGCTTTTAATCCCTTTCCTAGACGCTGATTTTGTAGGAGTCAGATTCCAACATTTTTCTCCCTTAGGATAATCTCCTAATTGAGTCCGAGATGTCCCTAGGGCCAATGTTACTCATTTTTAAGTTAGGCTTGGGTTAGTGAGTGCTTAGAATGTGATTTTTTGGGCTAAGGGAGGGTGATTAAATTCCCACCTTATCTTGTTAATGGGTGTGCCCTTAAAATTATTTTGTGCAAGTGTACAAGATAAATAAGGTTCACTCAAAGCGATATAAATCAACCAAGAAGTGATTCCTATTCTACATGCAATGCGGACGTACCTTGCTCCAGCACTCTTCAACAGTAAAAATAAATGAATTGAAAAGACACGTGCCTAAAATGCAAACGTCTAATCAATTTTTAACATTTGCAACAAACGTTTTACTGTTGATTATTAGCAGGCTTATGTGATGGCATATCAGAAATAAATAATTGCCGCAAATTAGAATTTGCAAACTAAGCAGCCCTACAAAAAGCTATTAGTAGTCAGCTCTTCAATGCCGCGAATCCGCGGCTTTTGCCGTGGAAACGCGGCACTTCAGAGGGCAATGGGTCTCTGCTTTCTAGAGCAGAGGCCCAAGGCCACTTGTATGTCACTGCAATATTAATTTCCTGCTTTGATTGCCTGTAAACTGCACAGAGAAGAAAATTCGTTTAGTTCTAAAAAATTTTCAAGAAAAATTCAGATTTCAATAAAAACATGTTACTGTTACCCTCCCCGGCAACGGCGCAAAATTTGATTGAGGCAAAACCTGCACACAAAATACAAAATTTCAGATCTAATAATAAACTTGTGCAAGTGCTCAATTCTTCCGCTATAGCAAGTGGCTATGCGGGTCGTGATCCACAAGGAGGGTTTGCGATGGAAGCGTTACAGTTCTTTATATTGAAATCTTTTAAGAAACTAAAACGAAGGTTCTTCTCTGTTTTTAGTTATGAAATGAAAAAGAAAGTTATATTAAAGTTAGAAGAAAAAGGAAGATGAAGAAGGTGGAAAAATCAGAGAACGATGAAAAAGCGACTATGTACAATGAAGTGGAGAAGAAAAAGAGTTGGAAGAGGTGGTGATATATTTACAAAAATGAGAGAAGGGAAAGAAGATGAAGAAATACTTACCTAGGTTAATGATGATTTACCTGGAAACCTTTTGCAAGTTCTACCTTTTTGCTTCGGAGGCGTTCAACGCATAGATCATAAACTCGAGCTCAGTCCCCGTGCACATTATATCGTCAAGCATATCAAGAACGAAGTGATGCGAGCTTGGAAGAGGAGAACGTCTCTTGAACTATCGCTCGCTTCTTACGTAACTTAGTTATACTTGCTTTGGATTCACTTGTAAAACTCAACACAACAAATAAGGTAAAGTAGAAGAGGAAGATGAAACAAAAGAAAACTTAAACATAACAAGAAGCTTTTACCTTTATTAATTGCAGAGACAATGGAAGAAAGGAGGAGGGTACATCGTCGGTGTCACTCTCAACATCAGCCTCTCTCTCTTACTTACATGAATCTTCTTCTACCCTAAGTTACATCCAATTACATGAAAAAAAAGTAAAACCTAGACTAAGAAATGAAAAACTAGTCTAAAATCCTAATCTGCATGGTCGTCCAATTTCAGCACAGAGAATGCCCTTTTATAGGCCAAAAACCCAACAACCAGGATCCCGGGGAGGTCGCGAAAGTTCACGCTTCCCCTAACTCCCTAACAATGCCGCGAAAATGCGGGCATTTGCCGCGTTTCCGCGGCAAGGGTGTGGCCAGGTGGCCACACCCTGTTGGTGGGTCATCCTGGGAGTTTCTTCTTGCTTTATCCTTTGTTGGTTTCTTCGTTTGAGCCCCGGATTCTGACGAAATGGCCTTGGATTCTGGCTTTAACCGATCGATTCTGAGAGGATTCTTCTCAACCGGTTTCAACCTCTTGATTTTGCCCTGATTTAGTGTGTGCGAATTAATTCTGATTTAATTCAGAATTCTGGTGGGCTTTTGGGCTCATTTCTCTTCATCTCCTTGGGGATTGGGCCTGCAAATAAATTAAGCAATTAATTAGGACAATGCAGGCTTTTATTCTAAAATAAGTATGGAAATATGATACTAAATATGCAATATTAGTGACCAATCAGATACCAATTTGCAAAATAATATTGATACTAAATGAAGATTCAAACATGATACCAATCAAATAGAAAGTGAAAACCCATGATACCAATTTGAAATTCTAAAACAATTTTGAAAGATAGATATCAATTGTAATAATTGATACCAATTAATAATTGATACCTATTAAAAGAAAAACTTAAGAAATTTCTCCTCCTTTTGAAACACCAACAAAACTAATGCATAAGCTTTTAAAAGAATATGCTAATACATTTGAAATCAAATCAAGCTTAGAATAAAAATAATTTGTGTTATCAAAATATTTATAAACATTATTAAACATGCACAAATAATCATATACATGTATGTATGATAATTAAAATACCATTTGACATACGATGTATATATATAAATAAACAAGAATGAGTATACAAAAATTGATTTTCAGGATAAAAAAGTGTATAACTCATTGATATACCACCCTACATGAACATATCAAAATAATAGTCATTTAGAGCATACAGGCATGACCGCCCATCCAACCGCCCTCTAAAGGTAGAAGTTTTTAAAAATAATAATTTTTAGAATAGTTGAGTACTAATTGAAAACTAGTATCGAGTGAAGATTGGAAGACATAATTTAAAATATGTATGAAAACTAGTTCAAAATTCTTTAAACATAAACCAAATCATGTATATCTCATAAAAAATTATAATTACACAAGAATTGACACTGAAAATTTATAAAGCTCATAAATGCTCATGAATCTAAAATCACGAGTAAACAAAAGATGTAGAGTGTACAAGAGTCATGTAAATAACATTTTCATGAAAGCAATGAACCTCAATTTCATGAAAACTCATATGAAATTCTTTTTCATAAACATAAAAATATGAATCATGAAAATTCTCTATTTTCATCAAAAACTACTCAAGAATTTCATTGAAGATTTAAAATAAATTTCAATATATGTGTAAGTTTTGTAAAAACTAAAGCATACATATATATCCAAACATGAAATGAGTACAAATAGAAGATATGGCACTCAAGGATACAATATGTGTATCATGTAGTTTTAACACAATTTACATATACATGAAGCAAAAAAATATTCTTATAGAGAATCAAGGCGTTATTGGCCCAAAGGCCTTCCACTCTAGTTTTGATGATGATCAACTCATGTAGTTATGTTTACTAATATTCTTGTGATTTTAAGTTTCAGATCATTAGCAGGATATTAGTTTGGTGATAGCTTCAACAAGGGGTGTTCAGAAGCTTATCATGGTGATTCCGGTGCCAAAACTTAAAGATCGTACCTTTGCACTCGATGGATCACGCGTTTGGGAGCAAGTCTACTTGAAGATGGAGGTCATCAAGAAGACTTAGGTATCCTAGTTTAGATAGTGTGTTTAGATTCATTTGTAAAGCTTAGTATAGTTGATATGCTCAAGTGCACAAACACACACGTTTTATGTTTTGGTTTTGATTTTAATGAATAGCTAATCAAAACAAGTTTAAATTGATATATGTATAGTTGTTTCATTCTATACATGCATGCTTAACTTTTAAACAAACTTATTTTGACATTCCTATTCATGTATTGAAAAATCAAGTTTGATAAAAATACAAGATTTGGTTTTTGGTAAAAAATGATAAGAAACAAAAATGGTTTCATATGCTTGATATTTGAGCTAAACTTTTTATCACATGTTTCAATATCAATGCTATATGTTAAACAAGTTTTATGGAAGTTTTAGAAAAGATAAAAGAATTTTTAAATATATTCTTTACCCAGTTTTCTGTTCCAGGCTTCAACCAAGTCGACTAGTCAAATGACAAGTCGACTAGGGATGAAGCCGATCGACCGGATCGGTCGACCGACGTGCACAGACTTGTGCATGTCTGGCTGGCACAGGGGCCGGTCGACCGAGCGGTCGACCGAATCTGAGAGCAGTGCTCTCTGTATTTTTGGGTCGACCGGGCGGTCGACCGGGTTTGCCCAACGGTCATATTTTTGACCGTTGGCGGTCGACCGGGCGGTCGACCGCTAAGCCTGTCAGGCTGCCACATCAGCCTAACGGCTAGTTTTCTGATGGGCCTATATAAACCCCATTCTTTGGGTTTTTGGCCAAGGTTTTGAGAGCTAAAATTTCCCTATTCTCTGGTTTTAAAAGAAGTTTTCAAAAGAGTTTTAAGTGCAAAAAGATTCATCTTTATTGTTTTAAGTGTTTTGTTTATTTCAAAGGAAATAGGTTTTTGAGAATTAGTTTCTTGTTATTCAATTCTATATCATTTTGGTATTTTTCCCAAGAGATTTTCTTTGATCAAAACACTTGTTTTCCACACTTGAGCTTATCTTCTATCCTAATCTATTAGGATCTTGTTTGTGGAAAAGGAAAGAAAAGAGAGTTTGTGGTTGTGGAACCACTTGTTGTAAACCCTCCTTGTATTTGTGAATCCCTCTTCGGTAGAGGTGATCGGAGTGGTATTGGTTTGGATCTCTCTTAGGTAGAGGTGATTGTGTTGGTTGTTGTTGGCTACGGACCTTATCCCTCTTCGGTAGAGGTGGATTGTGGTTGTATTGCCTCGGTGGCATTGTAAGGTTGAGAGAAGAGTTTGGTACTCCTATAGTGGATTGGGAAATCCTTCACGGTGGTGAAGGCGGGGATGTAGAGCTAGGGGCTCGAATCTCGAAACATATTTCTGCCTTTGCGATTGATCCATTGTCTCTCAACTCTTACTCTCTTTATATTTGTGCAAAGCATCATTCTTTCATAGCATCATATCTATTTGCTTGCATTTGTTGTCTTGAATTATTTCATATTGCAATTCATCCTTATATGCTTGGCTTGCTTGTGTGCGTGCATAATTCATATTGCTACATCTTGTATATGCTTGCTTGTGTGTGCCTAACTTATACTTAGCCACAAGAGCTTCACATGGCACCTCAACCCATTTCAAGGGGAATCAAGAGGAGTTAGTCCAGAGCCTTCACGGGGAATTCGGCTACACTTGTGTGTTGTATTAAGTTTGTGCAATATTTGCATTAGCTTCCGCATTTAATTTTCATTTAGTTTCTAGATTAGCACTTACACCTATTCATCCCCCTCTAGGTGTGTTTTTTCAATTGGTATCAGAGCAAGTGCTCCTGATATTAGGCTTAACATCCTAGGAGTGAGATCCATTTGCTTGCTAATTTGTTTGCACTTGCTTGTTTGCACACATATAGTTTTTACTATGGACTTTATGACCCCACCTAGCTTTGACCCTTCCAACATTCTTGTTTGGAAGACTAGAATGTCCATCTACCTACAAACCCTAGGCTTGCATGTTTATCTTGCGGCTACCAAGAAATGCTATCTTGGTAATTGCACTCATATAGGGGCCAATGCACAAGCCCTAGAGGCTATTAGAAGCACATTGCCAAAAGACTATCTTATGCTTGTTTCTAATATTGATTTCACCTTTGCAGTGTGGAACAAGTTGACAACAACCACCACCTCCGAGCTTCAAGTGCAAATCAAAAGGAAGAGGAGACTAGTGGAGAGTCCGATTCACAATGCTTAATGGTCCAAGGGAATGACTCCCTTGAGGTACAATCGAAAACCCACTTAGATTGTGATGATTGCTCTAGTTCTTCAAATGATCATGTTGATGCCCATGCTTTAAATGAAGAACTTTCAATTGTTTGTGAAAAATTAATTGAAAAATATAAAATTGTGAAAAAGGAATGTCTAGGTCTTAAAAATGAAAATAATAGTTTGCATTCTAAACTTAACAATGTTTTGCAAGAGAAAGAGGAGATTTCTAATGATAGGGATTCATTAAAATCTCAACTTGAACTTGCACTTAAAGAAAATGAATTTTTAAATTCTAAAAATGATTGCCATGCTATTTTGAAGAAAAATGAAAATTTGTCTTCAAAAATTGGTTTTGTCTTAAAAGAGAATGTTGATTTGAAAAATAAAATAATTTCTATTTCAAATGAGTTAAATGCATGTTTAAAGAAAAATGAAATCTTGCATAAAAGATTGATGCACATGTTTCCCATGCTAGTGTAGCTTCATCATCTAATCTACCTAATGCATGTACCTCTTCTTCTAGGATCAATGGTGATATTTGTTTATTAAAGAAGAGTGTAGATTGTTTGGGCTCCACTATGAGCCAATGTGCCTTGAACCATACACACTTGGAATCCTTGGTTCGAAAGAAACAAGTTCCATCTTTTCATGCACACCATCCACGGCATACACATGCTCCTCACGGACACCATCACACGTATGCTTATGTGTACACTTATACACATTGTGGTCGTAAGGGCCACCTTGCTAAATTTTGCTATGATAGATTACATACTCCAAATTTAGCAAAGAATTTTTTTTGGGTTAGAGAAGGGACTAACCCCCATGGACCAAAAGAGTATGGGTACCAAAGAGCACCCCTCCTATTTTTGATGTAGGTGTGGGCTCTCACATGACGTGAGAGTGATGGCACCTTGGAGTGGATGCGTTCCGTGCTTAAAGGAAATCTTTTGGATGCATCACTTTCAAGGGAAGTGTTGGTGGAGAGGACCACCATGTTTTGGAGACAAGGAAAGTTGCCTTCTAAGTTTTGGTAACGATTCCTAACTCCTTATTTTTTATTTGTACATGCTTTCATATTCATTTGTTTTATAGCATGTTTCATTGTCTATGGATTAGTGTGTAAATGCCATGTTTATTAGATCCTTGACATACATGTATAGTATTTGAGACACACATGCTTACATGAACCCATATTTAGTGTTCTCACTTTTTGTTTAGCTATAATGTACATCATGAATCTAATACATGTGAATTTACATAGTAATCATGTTTTAGTTTTATCATGATGAATTTTATCTTGTTTTTAATACTTCATGTGGTAATAACATGCTTAAATGTAGTTTTATCAAAACTTGTATTATACATGTACATATAGTGAGCTACATTTGTTCTATATATGATTGAACTTCATGCTCATTTGTATCCACTATATGCACACGTATAAGCTAGTTTTGATGATTCGTTCATTTATACTTGTTATGCCTATTTTCATGTATATGTATTTTGAATTCAAATAAAAGAATTTTGATGAATTTTGTATGTGTTTCATTTAGCAATATTATATTCGTGTTTGCTTTGATGCTTCTTGACTTGATTACATGTTTAGATGTTAGTTTTCATTAAAACTAGTTATATACTTGTACATATAGTGGGCCACAAATAAATCTATATATATGTTTGGGCTTGAATGCTTATTTGTACCCATTAGATGTGCTAGTATAGTCTAGTTTTGATGATTCATACATTTTAAACTTGTATTCCCATTTTTGAATGTGTTTGAAAGATCATGGGTTTCCATTTCATGTATATGTTTATTTTGCCAAAACATTAAGATATACATGTATACCTCTTGAGTCATTTGCCTTTCATGCAAATCTATATATGGACTCAATTGTGTTTAGGGATATGTATGTATACTTAGTGTGTTGACAATTCATACATATACCTTGAAATGAAATTTGCTTTTAAATGAAAATTTAGTTTTTCATGTTTCATGTATTTATATTTAACTTCATGTATATGTCCATCTAGTTCAAACTAATCTTGTACATATACATCCTTTTTGAGCCATGTGCCTTCATGCATATACTTTAGTGGACTCGTTGAGTTTTGGATATGTATGTATACTTTAGTTTATACTAGACATATATATGCCTTGAAGATTAAGTAGTTTCTATGATTTTCATGTTTTTGATGAATTTTTTTTGTTTAAAGGAATTTAAAAGAGCTTAATGAAATATTTTTCATGATTATGATCCTCACATTGTATTTATACACTCACATTTATTGCTCATGTTTTGTTCTTCATGAATCATTTTATGCCTTATTGATTAGAGTGATGATTATCATGTGATTTTCATATTTTATGAAAAATAATCTTGTTTTATTCCTTGCTTGAAGGATTTCGTACTAGTTTACAAAACTTTCCATTTTAACTAGTTCGTATTCTTCTTTGTGATATGAGTTATACCATGATTATTATTGTTATTTCAATTGGTATCTTTGAACTCTTTCAATTGGTATCAATTTGATTCCTTTAGTATACTCATATTTGTTTATTGTGTATGTATGTTATCAATTGGTATTATCTATTGGTGATTGGTACTTATTCTATTTCATACACATATACATGTTTTTATTTGTGCTATTATATCTCTATATCTTAAGCACAAATCTTGTTTATGCTAGAGCTTGAGCTTTAACTTTTTATTTCAATTGATTTAATTTTCAATTGGTATCTTAATTCAAGCCTATGCACGTTTTTAGTTGGTATTTCATAAAGGGGGGAGAAAAACTTAAATTTTATACTTTCAATTGGTATTTGATTTTCACTCCCACACTTTATGAATTCAAAAATGAATTTAAAATGTAAAATACTTTCATTTGGTATCATATGTTCTTAAAAGTATAATACTTTCTATTGATATTAAGATTGTTTAGTTATCGTTGGTATGCTATATGTTTGCTTATCAATTGGTATCAAGATGTTTTCATAAAAAAAAAATATGATATGTATTTTTGATTCTCATTGCCTATATGCAAGGAGAGCTTAACATCTCTTCTATATATAGATTCATGTTGAGTGTATCTTGTATTGAGGAGCTTGACAAACTCTTCTTTATGTGGTACACGTGTGTAGGGGGAGCTTCACATCTATTCTTATGCATTACATATTATACATTATGTGATTTAGGGCTTGTCATCCCTCCTTCATGTAATGTATATGTGTAGGGAAGGTACTTAATCGTCTTCCTCTTCATGAATGTATATCGCATAGATCATTTATTGATTGTTATATGTTTTATTTCATTTGGTATCAATATGCCTTTATTGTCATATCTTGAATTGGTATCATATTTTGTTTTGACTTACCCCTTCTTGATCTTTTTGTTTTTGACAAAAAGGGGGAGAAAAATTTTGTTTTATGATTTTACCCCTTTGTTGATGATTGACAAAAAGGGGGAGAAGTATTTGTGTTTTGTGTATTATATATGCATGTCTTCCTTGCTTAAGGGGGAGAAAGATTTTGAGCATGCTTACATTTTTGCATATATGATGTTTATGATGTTTTAATTGGTATCTAGAGCGTGTTTGCATGTTTTGGTTTAATTTGAATTGGTATCTAGAGCATGTTTTATTTGAAATATTTCATTGGTATCTAGAGCACCTTGTTTATATGCATTGTCATTCATTGCATATTTATTGTTTATTTGTTTATGCATGAGTTAAGGGGGAGCTTCTTTGAAGCTTAACTTTAATCCATGCATATATAACTCCATGAGTTTTGTCATCATCAAAAAGGGGGAGATTGTTGGCCCAAAGGCCTTCCACTCTAGTTTTGATGATGATCAACTCATGTAGTTATATTTACTAATATTCTTGTGATTTTAAGTTTCAGATCATTAGCAGGATATTAGTTTGGTGATAGCTTCAACAAGGGGTGTTCAGAAGCTTATCATGGTGATTCTGGTGCCAAAGCTTAAAGATCGTACCTTTGCACTCGATGGATCACGCGTTTGGCAGCAAATCTACTTGAAGATGGAGGTCATCAAGAAGACTTAGGTATCCTATTTTAGATAGTGTGTTTAGATCCATTTGTAAAGCTTAGTATAGTTGATATGCTCAAGTGCACAAACACACACTTTTTATATTTTGGTTTTGGTTTTCATGAATAGCTAATCAAAACAAGATTAAATTGATATATGTATAGTTGTTTCATTCTATACATGCATGCTTAACTTTTAAACAAACTTATTTTGACATTCCTATTCATGTATTAAAAAATCAAGTTTGATAAAAATATAAGATTTGGTTTTTGGTAAAAATGATAAGAAAAAAAATGGTTTCATATGCTTGATATTTGAGCTAAACTTTTATCACATGTTTCAATATCAATGCTATATGTTAAACAAGTTTTATGGAAGTTTTAGAAAAGATAAAAGAATTTTTAAATATATTCTTTACCCAGTTTTCTATTCCAGGCTTCAACCAAGTCGACTAGTCAAATGACAAGTAGACTAGGATGAAGCCGGTCGACCGGATCGGTCGACCGACGTGCACAGACTTGTGCATGTCTGGCTGGCACAGGGGCCGGTCGACCGAGCGGTCGACCGAATCTGAGAGCAGTGCTCTCTGTATTTTTGGGTCGACCGGGCGGTCGACCGGGTTTGCCCAACGGTCATATTTTTGACCGTTGGCGGTCGACCGGGCTGTCGACTGCTAAGCCTGTCAGGCTGCCACATCAGCCTAACGGCTAGTTTTCTGATGGGCCTATATAAACCCCATTCCTTTGGGTTTTTGGCCAAGGTTTTTGAGAGCTAAAATTTCCCTATTCTCTGGTTTTTAAAAGAAGTTTTCAAAAGAGTTTTAAGTGCAAAAGGATTCATCTTTATTGTTTTAAGTGTTTTGTTTATTTTAAAGAAAATAGGTTTTTGAGAATTAGTTTCTTGTTATTCAATTCTATATCATTTTGGTATTTTTCCCCAAGAGATTTTCTTTGATCAAAACACTTGTTTTCCACACTTGAGCTTATCTTCTATCCTAATCTATTTGGATCTTGTTTTTGTGGAAAAGGAAAGAAAAGAGAGTTTGTGGTTGTGGAACCACTTGTTGTAAACCCTCCTTGTATTTGTGAATCCCTCTTCAGTAGAGGCGATCGGAGTGGTATTGGTTTGGATCCCTCTTAGGTAGAGGTGATTGTGTTGGTTGTTGTTGGCTACGGGCCTTATCCCTCTTCAGTAGAGGTGGATTGTGGTTGTATTGTGATTGAGGTACAACCTGCACAAAAAATACGGATTTTTAGATCTTATAATAAAAACGTGCAAGTGCTCAATACTTCCGCTATAGCAAGTGGCTAATGCGGGTCGTGATCCATAAGGAGGGTTTGCGATTGAAGCGTTTACAGTTTTATTGAAATCGTTATCAAAACAAAAGAAAGTTCTTCACTGTTTTTAAAGTTAAGAAAATGGAAAAGAAAGTTGTTAAAGTTAAGAAGAAAGCAGGAGATGAAGAAGGCGAAAAATTAGAAAACGAAAGAAAGCGACAAAGTACAAATGAAGTGGAAAGAAGAATGAAAACGATTGGAGGAAGTGGTGTTTGTGATTTAGTTTACAGAAATAAAAAAAAAAGAAATAAAAACAATTGCTTATCTTCTTTTCGTCAAAAGCTTACCTCGAGTTTTCAGCAACGATTTTACCTTGAAGTGGAGGCATTCAGCGCATAGCCCATAAGATTCGAGTATTGGTCTTCGTCCACATTACATCATCAAGACTACTTCAAGAATGAAATGATACAGAGAGAGACTCTATTCCATCGTCATGAGCTATCGGTGGCACTCGCAATGGCAAGGCTCTTTCGATGCTTTTAGACTCACTTGGAAGACGATTGTACGAAAAGAAAAGTAAAATAGAAATGAAGAAGAAGAAGAAGACTAAATAGAAGTGCATACACAAAAAGAACACCGATTCGATTTCATTACAATCAAAGAAAAGAAATAAGTCTTACACCGGTGTCACTCCAGCTCAAGCTTCAGTCTTGTTCTTCGATGAAAGTCGATCTCCTCTGAATTACATAAATGAAAACTAAAATTACATAAAAAGAAAGACTAAAAACCTAAACTAAGAAATGAAAACTAAGCTAAATCCTAATCTCTGCATTGTCGTCCCCTTTCAGTACAGAAAATGCCTTTTATAGGCCAAAAACCTAACAACCAAGATCCCGGGGAGGTCGGGGGAGTTCACGCTCCCCGTAACTCCCCAAGATTGCCGCAGAATTGCGGCTTTTGCCGCGATTCTGCGGCCAGGGTGTGGCCAGATGGCACACCCTGTTGGTGGGTCATCCCAGGAGTTTCTTCTGACTTTATCCTTTGTTGGTTTCTTCGTTTGAGCTCCGGATTCTGACGAAATGGCCTTGGATTCTTGGCTTTAACCGATCGATTCTGAGAGGATTCTTCTCAACCGGTTTCAACCTCTTGATTTTTCCCTGATTTTATATGTGCGAATTAACTCTGATTTAATTCAGTATTCTGGTGGGCTTTTGGGCTCATTTCTCTTCATCTCCTTAAGGATTGGGCCTGCAAATAAATCAAACAAATAATTAGGACAATACAGGCTTTTATTCTAAAATCAGTATGAAAATGTGACATTAAATATGCAACATTAGTGACCAATCACACCCCCATACCTATCTTTTGCTCGTCCTCGAGCAAAACAACTAAACTATACTAAGGATTATTAGACTACTTTCGCAGGTCGCACGATTGCACTGAGCATGTGCAACAAGCCGTTAAACCTCTAGGTTTCCCCTAGAGGACGAGTTTTGTCTCGTGAGGGTTTTCAGCGGATTGCACCCACATAATCCATAAAGAAAGGGAAATAAAGAGTTAGTATTTTCGAAAAGCATTTTGAAAGAGAAAAATATTTGAAATATGATTGTAAGATCTAAGCAATCTATAAGTTATAGGAAGACTAAATTTTTCATTCCTAAACTTAGTCTCTATTCAAAAATTTGTTATCAATTAAAGTAAGGAGTCAAATTGTACTTCTCATCTAGTCTATTACTTTACCCTAAGTCATATGCACCTTGTGACTGTGAAAATTTTGACTAAGGGTTCATTAACTCTAACTCTTATGCCTTATTTATTTGTATGTATATATATATATATATATATATATATATATATATATATATATATATTTGTGGTATTATTCCTTAGTTTAGGTTTTCTAATCTGCCCATGTAACGAGCCTCTAATCGATGACTCCCAAACCAGACGGTCTTAGGGCACCAGGTGAGAAGACACCCCTAGGACTTAAGGACTCGAGCAAACAAGGCCACAAAACTAAGGATTTTATTATATGAACCTCTTTTAGGCGTGAATACTTATGCTTTATTAGGCACAAATACGCAGCTTAATCAGAGGATCTAATCATCTTTCGCATAAATACTAAGGCTTGCTTAGGCCAAAGCACCTAGCTAATCAATAATTAGATTTACTCATTTTTTTTTTTACTTATCTAATCATCTTTCGCATAAATACTAAGGCTTCTTAGGCCAAAGCACCTAGCTAATCAATAATTAGACTTATTCATATTATTTTTTTTTAAGGCATAAGAATCTTTGTTTTTGAACCCTAAGTGTGTAAGTGTATGAAGTGTGCATATTTCATCAAGGTAAAGATCAAGACTAAATTACTTTGACAAATTATCTTCCTAACTCTAAAAATCAAACAAATAATTTTATTTTGACCAAGTATAAGAAATCCTAATTTGGATTTTCCTATTCCTTAAAATTAACTTAATTTCTTACAAAAATAAGTCAAAATATTGTTTCTATTTTTCAAAAAGTTTTTAAAAGTAAAGAAAAGTGTTAAATTTTTTTCTTTTTTTTTTTTAAGAAAAAGAAAAGTTATGTTAGACCCTCCCCCACACCTATCTCATGCATTGTCCTCAATGAATGAATTAATGCATAAATGCATGAAAAAGAAGAAAGGGGAGGAAGAGGTTACCTTAAGGTGGTGGTTCCGGTGGTGGTCTGATTGGTCCACGAAACATGGCCCAATCAACTTTTCTTGGGTCTCGGAGGAACCTACCAAAAATATCTTTAATATAACCCACTAAAAAGATAACTCCATTAAGAAGTTTTATTAAAAATTTAACCCCATCTAATTTCCAAATTCCATAATTGATTTCGGAGTCAAATTTGTCAACCGCCTCGTCCCAGAATGGAGTATGAAAATGATAGAACAGTTGACTTGGACTCAGGAAGGACAGGAACTAATACCGACTCAGGAAGGTGACTTAAGTCAAGTAAAGGTTCAGGAGTCGAAATAGGTTCAGAAATTGGGTCCAAGTCAAGAAATTGAAACTCCAGTCCACATGTATTTTCTAACAATGGAATGTGACTTAATGTGGGTGATTCCAGTTTATGAATGATAGGTGGAGGAATCAAAACTGACTCTAGAATATTATTCAAGTTTGGTAACACAACAAGAGTCAAGATTGATTCAGAAAGTTAAACTGGATCACAGATATGAGAATCTAGGTCACATATTTCATTGACTTCAATATCAAAAAATTGAGAACTTGCCAATTTGTCAATAGGATCTTCAAGAGTGTATAATTGGTCAAGTTCAATATGATCCTCACAGATGGGTGATTCAATTTCATTATGGATTGGTACAGGATCCAATGTTGACTCGGGGAAAAGATCAAAATCAGGTGAAGATACCGGAGTCATTATTGAATCAGGAAGAAGCATTGAATCACTAAGTTGGGGTTCAAGATCATATTCATTCTCAAGTTCTATTTCAGGAAAAGGAAAACTTGCTAAACTATCAATATCTTTTTCAAAATTTGGAGTTTGGGCAAGTTCAAGTGGTTGTTCTGAAATGGAATCTTGATTTCCAAAACTACATGACTCTTCGGCTCTAACAGAATAGTTAGTGACATCAGGACGGTGGGAACGTAGAGATTCGACCATCATATCTATGTCACGATTACGAGTGTTTTGAGCCTGAGTCATGGCTTCAAGCATCTTTTCATAGTTGATAGGTTCATTGTTTTGATGAAAAGATGAAGAATTGTCTTGGAAGTGGTAGTGAAATTGTGAGTCCATCAGATTTTGGGATTTGTGTTTGGACTCACGCATACTCATTTCCATAATTGATGGTTTCCTATTTTGGACGGGTGGAACTGAGTATGAATCTCGAACATAATGTGGACTGGGTGGAGAAGGAGGGCAAGATGGTTGGAAATTATGCTCGGGGGAGGTGAATCCCCGCTGACTCGGTGAAGAGTTGAAATCATTATGGAAATTATAGTTGTTAGATGGGGGGTATGGGTCATATTGATTCGGAAAAGACCAATCCGGCACACTAGGTTGGTCAAAGTTATGATATGCCGGGTTGGTAATATCCGAAAATGAAGTCGGTGTGTAATATGGATTATTATTGTAGTTGAAAAAATTATTATTATAGTCCATATCACACAATAGAATACAAACAAAGAAAAACAAAAAATAAACAAACAAAAAAGAAAAAATTCTAGCCTAAGTTAGGGTAGACTTAGGACCTAGACAACTCCTAACTGGTTAGACTGTCCACGGGAGGTCTAATGTAGACTTTAACCACAAGCTAATCAGCCAGGTCAGGGCAAGGTTGGTGGGAGGTTTTCCGTCAAAGACGTTCCTTAATTAAATAACCACTAACCTTCGGGCTTTCGGCCCTCAATCCCTTTCCTAGACACTGATTTTGCAGGAGTTAGATTCCAACATTTTTCCCCCTTAGGATAATCTCCTAATTGAGTCTGAGATGTCCCTAGGGCCAACGTCTACTCGATTTAGGTTAGGCTTGGGTTAGTGAGTGCTTGGATTCTGATTTTTGGGCTAAGGAAGGGTGATTAAATCCCCACCTTATCTTGTTATTGGGTGGTGCCCTTAAGATCAGTTTTTGTGCAAGTGTACAAGATAAATAAGATGCACTCTAAGCGATATAAATCAACAAGAGATAGTCCTATTCTAGATGCAATGCAAACATACCTTGCTCCAGCACTCTTCAACAGTAAAAGTAAATGAATTGAAAAGACACGTGCCTAGAAATGCAAATGTCTAATCAATTTTTAACTTTGCAAAAAAAAATTTTTACTGTTGATTATTAGCAGATATAAGGTGAAGCATACAAGAATTTAAGTACTGCAGCAGATGTATTTTGCAGAGTAAGCAACCCTGCAGAAATTTGGTCAGTAGTTAACTCCTCCTTGCCGCAAATCTGCGGCTTTTGCCATGGAATTGCGGCAATTCAGAGGACTTCTGGTTTCTGCTTTCAAGAGCAGAAGCCCAGAGCCACTTGTATGTTACTGCAATGCAAATTTTCCTGTTTCTTCACCTGTAACCTGCAACAGAGAAGAAAATTCGTTTAGTTCTAAAAATTTGCAATAAAAATTCAGATTTCAATAAAAACCGTTTTACCCTCCCCGGCAACGGCGCCAAAATTTGATTGAGGTACAACCTGCACAAAAAATGCGGATTTTTAGATCTTATAATAAAAACGTGCAAGTGCTCAATACTTCCGCTATAGCAAGTGGCTAATGCGGGTCGTGATCCATAAGGAGGGTTTGCGATGGAAGCGTTTACAGTTTTATTGAAATCGTTATCAAAACAAAAGAAAGTTCTTCACTGTTTTTAAAGTTAAGAAAATGGAAAAGAAAATTGTTAAAGTTAAGAAGAAAGCGGGAGATGAAGAAGGTGAAAAATCAGAAAACGAAAGAAAGCGACAAAGTACAAATGAAGTGGAAAGAAGAATGAAAACGATTTGGAGGAAGTGGTGTTTGTGATTTAGTTTACAGAAATAAAAAAAAAAGAAATAAAAACAATTGCTTACCTTCTTTTCGTCAAAAGCTTACCTCGAGTTTTCAGCAACGATTTTACCTTGAAGTGGAGGCATTCAGCGCATAGCCCATAAGATTCGAGTATTGGTCTTCGTCCACATTACATCATCAAGACTACTTCAAGAATGAAATGATACAGAGAGAGACTCTATTCCATCGTCATGAGCTATCGGTGGCACTCGCAATGGCAAGGCTCTTTCGATGCTTTTAGACTCACTTGGAAGACGATTGTACGAAAAAGAAAAGTAAAATAGAAATGAAGAAGAAGAAGAAGACTAAATAGAAGTGCATACACAAAAGAACACCGATTCGATTTCATTACAATCAAAGAAAAGAAATAAGTCTTACACCGGTGTCACTCCAGCTCAAGCTTCAGTCTTGTTCTTCGATGAAAGTCGATCTCCTCTGAATTACATAAATGAAAACTAAAATTACATAAAAAGAAAGACTAAAAACCTAAACTAAGAAATGAAAACTAAGCTAAATCCTAATCTCTGCATTGTCGTCCCCTTTCAGCACAGAAAATGCCTTTTTATAGGCCAAAAACCTAACAACCAAGATCCCGGGGAGGTCGGGGGAGTTCACGCTCCCCGTAACTCCCAAGATTGCTGCAGAATTGCGGCTTTTTCCGCGATTCTGCGGCCAGGGTGTGGCCAGATGGCCACACCCTGTTGGTGGGTCATCCCGGGAGTTTCTTATGACTTTATCCTTTGTTGGTTTCTTCGTTTGAGCTCCGGATTCTGACGAAATGGCCTTGGATTCTTGGCTTTAAACCGATCGATTCTGAGAGGATTCTTCTCAACCGGTTTCAACCTCTTGATTTTTTCCTGATTTTATGTGTGCGAATTAACTCTGATTTAATTCAGTATTCTGGTGGGCTTTTGGGCTCATTTCTCTTCATCTCCTAAGGATTGGGCCTGCAAATAAATCAAACAAATAATTAGGACAATACAGGCTTTTATTCTAAAATCAGTATGAAAATGTGACATTAAATATGCAACATTAGTGACCAATCATATTGCCTCGGTGGCATTGTGAGGTTGAGAGAGGAGTTTGGTACTCCTATAGTGGATTGGGAAATCCTTCACGGTGGTGAAGGCGGGGATGTAGAGCTAGGGGCTCGAACCTCGAAACATATTTGTGCCTTTGCGATTGATCCATTGTCTCTCAACTCTTACTCTCTTTATATTTGTGCAAAGCATCATTCTTTTATAGCAGCATATCTATTTGCTTGCATTTGTTGCCTTGCATTATTTCATATTGCAATTCATCCTTATATGCTTGGCTTGCTTGTGTACGTGCATAATTCATATTGCTACATCTTGTATATGCTTGCTTGTGTGTGTGCCTAACTTATACTTAACCACAAGAGTTTCACATAGCGCCTCAACCCATTTCAAGGGGAATCAAGAGGAGTTAGTCCAGAGCCCTTCACGGGGAATTCGGCTACACTTGTGTGTTGTATTAAGTTTGTGCAATATTTGCATTAGCTTCCGCATTTAGTTTTCATTTAGCTCTAGTTAGCACTTACACCTATTCACCCCTCCTCTAGGTGTGTTTTTTCAGGCGTGTATAAGTGAAATATCAAAATAAATTATTAAAATAAAAGAGTGCATGTACAAATATAAAAATCATCAAAATTAGGTCATATAAGTATAATAAAACATCCAATGAGTGCACATAAGAAATGTAACATGTAAAGCATAAAAATCAAGTGAACTCATGAATTACATATATTACAAGTTTTAATAAAAATTGCATCTAGACATGTAACCGAAACATGATTATTATAAAAATACCAAAACATGACTGAGAACCAAAATAATCATGGGTGTAAATGCAAGAGTCATCAAAATAGGATATTCACTCATAACTAAAAAATAATTGAGTACACGAAAGCTATGAATCAATTTTGCACAAAATCTTGAGTGTATATCAAGAGTTATAGAAGTATATCACAAGTTCTAACTAAATTTGCATTTAAACACATAACTGAATCACGTGAATATGATCAAAACATGTGAACGATGATATGCTAAAAATTATTCAATTTAAAATATATAAAACATATTAAGGAGGATAGAATACCAAACCGATAGAGCTAATCTTCATTTCTCCAAAAATAAGGTAGTTCTCCCACCTAAGCTCCTTGATAGTGATGCATCCATTAATTTGTCCATCTAGTTTTGATTGTTTCCACCACCAAAGTATTAATTTCTCATATCTTGTGAGAGCCTACACCTATCTCAAACACAATAGAAGTGGATCTTAGTACCCAGACTTTCTTGGGTCCTCGGGAGTTGGTACCTTTTCTAACCCAAATATTTTTACTTGAAAAATTAGAAACATTTAACCTATCAAAACAAAATTTTACAAGGTAGCCTTTTTGACCGCAATGTGTACATGTACACACTCTATCATACAAAATGTCATGTGTGTGAACATGATGAACATGTGTATGCCGTGTAGGGTGTGCATGCAAATGTGGAGCATGTTTCTTGCGAAACATAGATTCTAACTTCTTATGGTCAATAGCATATTTGTTCAAAGTGGAGCCCAAATAATCAACACTCTTTTTCAAAACACTTAAATCATTATCGATATAGAAAGAAGAAATGAGTAAGCATAAGAAACAAAAAAATTTCTTTTTCAATCAAAATATTTTTCAAAGAATCTATTTTTATAGAAATGCAATCAACTTCCTTAAAAATCAAAACAATCTTATTTTTCAAAGAATTACTTTCTTTTAAAATCAAATCAAGTCTCTAGGATAAAATATTATTTTCCTATAAAATAACATCCAAATTATTTTTCTTTTTTTAAAATCTCATTTTCATTCAAAACAAAATCTAGTTGAGCTTTCAAAAATTCTCTTTCATTTGAAATCTTTACTTTCTCTTTCAAAACAAAGTCGAGCTTTGAAAACAACATTTCATTTTCTTTCTTCAAATCCAAATTCTTATTTTTCAATAGTTTGATTTTGAAAGTAAATCCTCACAAAACTTGGAAAACTCTTCATTAACCATGTGTGCATCCATACTATCATTATAATCATTAGATGTACTAGCATAATCATCAAGATGAGAATCTAAAATTTCCTCAAAGGGGTCATTTTTGGACCATGTAGCAAGTTTGGTTGGACTCATATTCACTAGGCTCTCTCTCAACATCATTTGAAGCTTGTTCATCGAAAGAGATCAACGTGTTTCACACTATAGAGCGGAATCACAATGAGAAACCATAGAAAGATAAGTATTGCCAAGTGTTTGCTTTAAGGCAATCATAGCTTGTGCATTAGTCTCTAAATATTTGTCATTATCAATATACGATCTTTTTGTAGTGGCGAGATAAACATATAATCCTAAGGCTTTAAAATATGAACTCATTTTAAATTTTCACTTGTCAATATTAGAATCATCAAACATAGGTGAGCAAGATAATCCATGAAACAAATATGATTGTGTAAAGCAAATATGTTATTAGCAAATATAGGATTACTCTTAGGTTGTTAAGGAGCACTAGCTCTGATACCAATTGAAAGTACCCTAGAGGGGGGTGAATAGGTGTAGTTCTAATCTAATGGTCAAAAATGCGAAATTAAAAATTTTTACACTCCTACAATAAACATCCAAAGAGTGAGCCGAATTTTGGGTGAAGGACCCTAGAATTTCTCCTCTTTTATAAATGTTAAGGTGCTTTAATTGCTTTCTTGGATCAATACAAGTGTGAACACAAGAATAATACCAAGCATGTATAGATGAATAATAATAACAATGCAAGATATAAAGTGAGTACAGTTTAGAGAGATAGCCAAACGCAAACACAAGGATATGTTTCGAGGTTCGAACACCAAGCTCTACGTCCTCGCCTTTACCACGTGAAGTATTTTCACTATCTCCACTTAGGACTCAACAAAGGATACAACCCCTACACAAGAGGTGAGCGCAAAGCCAATGCATAAAGAAAATCACCTCTACATAAGAGAGAAGGCACAAAGCCAATGCACAAAGCAACGAAAAAGATTTCACAACACTTGGTGACCACAAAAATCACAAACAATACTTTGTTGATGATTTATCACCAATCAAACAACATAGAAATACCGAGTTGAAGACTCGCTAGTGGAAGCAGAAGCGTAGAAGATCTACCACTAGCAAGCAATTGAAACAAATCACCACATAACCAAAAATACTAGATTTAACATGGTTTGGTAATGTGCCTGTGTCCACAATGAGGAGGAGAGAATCTTTATTGAAAATAGAGAAAAAAATAAAAGAGTTACAAGAAGATCTCTCTCACAACTCTCAATAGTGAAAATTTGAAATTCTCTTGAATTCTTAGCACACCTTCAAAAAGTCACTGTAACCCTCAGTTCCTAATATATGTATGTCAATATTAGTGTCTGGTGATGATTTAATTATCCTAATAGTCAAATTGAGGTCATTTTAGCTTAAAATATCATTTTCCATTATTTTGAATTTTTCGAGATTTTTGGAATTTTTTTGGGAATTATTAGAGAAGGCTCTCAATTCAGGGTCGATCGATGTCACAGACTGACTTCGGGATTTTTAATTAACAATCAGGAATAAATTTTTAAGATCCGACTCTAGAACAATGTTCATGATGATATCATTTATTTTTTAGAATTTTTGAGAATTTTTCTGAATTAATAGAGTTTAATCCAATAAAATAATGCATAAATGTTTATTCAAAAAGGAAAAAAAGAAATTAAAATAAAATAAAATAAAATTAGAAAAAACCCGCATGTGTAATTACAACAGGTTCTGAACCCCAGGTGCCCCCCCCACATGAATTGAAAGCTCTAACCACCTGGTCACTTTGGCCTATGGTGGGGAATGCCACATAACATATTTAAACCTTTTCTAATTCTACCCTTTTACCCTTGTGAAACAAAACCAAACCAGTTTAATTTGATATATTCTTAGATTCGAACCCATGGGCACCGCCCTCTCATCCTAAAGCCCAGACCACTATGCCACATTGGCGTGTGCACTAAACCCCAAGCCCACTTATTTAAACTCCTCTTCTACTTCCCCCCATCTTCTCCAACTTCCCCCACTCTCTCTAACTTACCTACACTTTCTCCCCCTTATTCCCACTCATCCAAACTGAACCCACTACTCCTCTTATGTAGCCTAACTCTCAGGGGGGGCTTAAGGGTGTACGTGGTGCCTATAAAAGGTACATCTCACATCTCAAGTCACTTGCAAAACCCAAACTTCTCTTTCTTTCTTCCACTATAATATCTCTCCCTCTTTCAAAATTGGCAAGTTTCTGAAGTGCTGGACAAGGAGAAGAAGATTCAGACTAAAGAGAAGCATTTCAGGTATTTTATTTTACATTTTTGTAGAATTTAGTTCGTTGTGGCATTTCACCAAACACGTAGTATGTGTTACATGTTAGCTTTAATTTCACCTTGTAAAACGCATGCTAAAATCACAATAAAATTTTGTAGAACACTTAGGATATGCCTCCTAATTATTATAATTTTTAATTTATTTTTAGAAATTTATTTACAATAAAAAAAATCGGACTGTGCTTTGCACTGCACTGTGCACAGCACAATGCAGACCAGGCCAGGTCTGGCCTGGGCCAGACCAGACCCAACCTGGGTCTGGTCGAGCCAGGCCAGGCCCAGCCTGGCCTGGTCGGGCTCCGCCAGACCCGACTGGGTCTGGGCCACAGACCCAGTCCAGGTCTGTATACAAACCCGGGTTCGGGTTTGTTTTATAGACCCGAACCCGAACCCCATAAAAAAAGGAAAAAAAAGAGAAAAAGAAAGAAAGGAAAAAAGAAAAAGAAAAAGTAAAAGAAAAAGAAAAAGAAAAGGAATAAATAAAATAAAAATAAGTAGAAAAATAATTGTAGCATTTACTGTAGCAAACTAGACCCAAGCTCATTATTGTGGCAACAGACCCGTTAAGCTTTTTATTGATTTTTAGGTTTATTTTAATTCAAAAAATTCCAAAAAATTCATAGAAAATCACAAACTAAATTTGAAACTGTATAAAATTATTTTGATGTAATATTACTTAGAATAACATGAAATTAAATATTTTTGTGATTATTATTCAATGATAATTTATTTAAAAATGACCAATAAATTAGTAAATAGCATAAAAAAAATGATATTCATAGTTTAGTAATATGTAAATATTATACATCAATTTATTAGCTTATGCAAGTATTTTAATATGAAAAAATATTTTAAATAGTTGCTATAAATTCAGAAATTAAATTATTTGAAAATATTAACCAACCAAAATTATAATAAATAGTAAAAAATACATTATCACTTAACTTATCACTGAATAAATAACATGTCAAGTCTTTAATTAATTCACGTAATATATAGGCCGCGAATTTACCCAGAGCCGGTTGCAGTTACAGGAATTCAGATTTCAATGACATCAGGCAAGTACACATACCCTCTCTCTCCTTTGTGTCCCTTTGTTAGTTTATAAATTCCTTTTTGATCTCAATTTTCATGTCCTTCTTTGATCTCATGTATTGTAAGACATGCATGTAAAGGATGTTTGATACATAAATAATCATTCAAGTATAACTATAAATTAGTAAATATTGTACAAGTACATTGACGTCACCCAATGTCATGATTCATATTTTATGATTATGTCTACATCCTAATACACTGGCATCACTTATACTATTATGCATTTGTCACTCATTATTATCACCATGTTCTATTTTTCTCAAAATTTTGATATGTAATGTAACTACTATTTGACACTGAATACTCTTGATACTGGTCCCTAATCCTGTCACGTTGAGTCACACATTATCTTGCATTTACATTAATTAATAAAATTAACCAAGGCGGGGTTATAGGGGGAGACTGTAGCAGGGAAAATCTAGGGAGGTGTGCTTGGAAGGGCGACCCCTTGTGGGTTTGGATGCCACACGTGATCTTGTTATTTATGCGCGCTCCTGTTATTACATGTTGCATAATACCTGAGTACATTGAACTGTTTCTCCCTACAATCAGGATCCACTAATGCATCACTTGTTTGATATGTAGTTGTCTTGTGGGATGGGGCACATGACAACTGCATTAGTTAGGATAATAAAACATACTAGACTTAGAATTATCATTTGCGACATGGATAGTCTTGACTACATGATGTTCATGGACTTGCCATATGATTCTTAACTTGTGATCTTGAGATCGTGTGACCTGATGATTATGATATATGACATTACTCATCCAGGGTGCTTCATGCTAATTATATACATGTCATAGTATGCATACATGACCTTATTTCACCTGACTGTTCTGTTACTCTCATTGGTATCTTACCTGTCAGTTTATATTACCGTCAGATTTATGATTCATTGATTCAAGTGCTCTACTTAAATTGCCTTTACTTTCACTTATCTATATTATTGTTACCTCTTCTCGTGTGTGCACTTGCTGGTTCGCTTCTGACGAAACTTGATTTTTCAGCATCAGAGCTTGAGGAGACTGACGAGCCACTATTCGAAGGAACCCAGGAAGATTACCTGGCGTGAGTCCGGCGTTTCTTATCTTATGCATTTTGGCATTTTGTCTTGTTGTGATATCCCAATGCCAAAATTGTATCTTCTTTTATTTCTGTTTTGTTATGTTTTCAATCTTGTATCCAGACAAAAACTATTTTAGATGTATGTCTTTTATGTGAAATGAAACTCATGGTTGCCTTTCGTATATGTGTACGAGAATTTGGCTCATTTATTGTAGCGTAAGGTATTCACAAAAGAGATTTCCCTCTTCGTGAGTATCTGCCGGCCATCGTCACGTACCCGTATTCTGTATTTTGGGAAGCGGGGCATGACATTCACCCCCAAGGTGTTTATATAGACACCTAGGATATCCTAGTCCAACACAAACTCCAATAACCAAATCAGCACTGTCTCAGAGAAATAGAAAACCCATATCCAAACCAAAATAGGAAATAGATCCATATTAGAAAACTGCTAGAACCTGAATTCTTCTTCAATAAATATGAGGCACTCTAAATACTAACAATCTCCACTTGACTCATGTTTATTGAGTACCTCCGTAGAAATTGGCCTCTACTTCATTCGTCTTCCTTTCTTCTCCCTTTTGTGACTTCACAGGGCTCCCTCTCAAGAGCCTGTTTGCCACTTTATCTTTGGAGAGCCTTGATGAAGTTCAGAGATGCTCTGAACTTTTCCACCGGAATGGTCTTCGTCATCATATCTGCTAGATTTTCTTCGCGTTGATCTTTACCAAATCGATCACCTTATCATCCACGACCCACTGGTATATCTTGTGATACCTCACATTAATGTGCTTCATCTGCTTGTGATTCCTATAATTTTTAGTGAGATGAATCGCACTTTGGCTGTCGCAATGAACCAGAACTGAATCTTGTATGATACTAAATCTCTCAACCAATTCTCTCAATCATAAAGCTTTCTTTGATGCCTCAATTACAGCTATGTACTCTGCCTCTGTCATTAAAAAAGCACCTGTATCTTACAACTCTGCCTTCCAACTAATGATGTACTCAGGTACTGTGAACACATAACCCGTCGTAGATCTTCACTGATCAAGATCTCCCGTATATTCTGCATCAACATAGCCTTGTAGTACCCTAGTTTTCTCTGTTTCCTATTTTTGAAACACCAAGCCTAATCTCATAGTCTCTTGTGGATATCATAGCACCGACTTCAATGCTTCTTAATGTTACTTTCCTTAGATTTGACATGAACCGACTTATTGTACTAACAGCATAGGCTAAGTCAGGTCTAGTTCAGATCATAGCATACATAAGTGATCCCACCGCACTAGCATATGGTACTCGAGACATCTCCTCTTTTGGTGATTGTGAACATTTCTTGGAGGAAAATTTGAAGTGACCTGCCAAAGGAATGGTGACTGGTCCCGCCAAGTTGAATCTCTTCAATACTTTGAGCACATTGTTCTCCTAGGATTGCCAAAGTCAACTTGAATGTCTGTCTCGAGTGATCTCTATACCTAAGATCTTCTTGGCTTTTTCCAAATCCTTCATGTCAAATTTCTTCTTGAGCTGAGCTTTAAGCTTCTGAACATGTGTATTATTTCTCGCAACAATCAGCATATCATCCACATATAATAGCAAATATGTTGGATCATCACTCTGCTTAAAATAGATACAACTATCATACTCACATCAGTTGTATCTGGCCTTGATAATGAAAAAGTCAAAATGTTTGTACCTCTGCCAGAGAGACTGCTAAATTCCATAGAGGGATTTTTTTAGAATACATACCCTATATTCTTTACCTTCCTGAATATAACCTTTAGGTTGTTTCATGCATATCTTCTCCTCCAGCTCACCATGCAGAAATGATGCTTTAATATCCTTTCCTCTAACTCTAGATCAAACTGAACAACTATCGACAATAACATCCTTCCCCGACAACGGCGCCAAAATTTTGATTGAGCCAAACCTGCACACAGAAAATACAAAATTTAGAAACAATGCAAAGTCCTAATTTTAACATGCAGGGCTAACGGGTCTTGATCCATAGGGAGAGACAGCGATGGAAGCATTTAATAAGTGTCTTCTTTTAATTTACTAAAACAAGTTAAGAGTTATCTTCTCAGTTTTAATAGAAAATATAAATAGTTAAAGCTAATCTAAGTTAAAGGAAAAAGAAAGAAAGAAGATGGTTTTGTTGTTAATTCAAAAGAAAGAAATATGAGTTCAAAGAAAAAAAATAAAAAGAGAGTGTTGGTTTTGAAATCGTTATATTACACTAATAAAGGAAAAGAGATAGAGAAGGAGTAATTAGTTTTATCGTTGAATGACGTACCTTAAGTTGTAGTGAAGATTACCTTGAATTAAAGAGAAGTAGTGGAAAATAAAAATATTGATTTGACTGGATCGAGTATGATGAAGAAAAGTAGAAAACTCCATTGATGTCACTTCAATACAATTCTCTCTTGAAGAAGGATTATACCAGTGTCACTCTAATTACAATTATTCTTCTTCTCTCATGTAACTCTATCTAGCCTAAAATAAAATAAAAATTATGTTGGAAAAGAAAATATAAATTTAATCTAAACAAAACTAAAGCTCTCTGCTACAGTTTGTCCCTTTTCTTTCAGAGTATGAGGTATTTATAGGAGAAAAATCTAGAGGATAAATGAACAAAATAGAGGGAGCTGGCGCTCCCCCGGATTTGAAACCATGGCCGCGAAAATGTGACTTTTACCGTGTTTTTATGATAAGATCCTGGCTATAAGGCCAGGACCTGGGTGCGTGTGTTCGTCCGTTTGCCCTCTATCCTTTTATCCAATTGGAATTTTAGTTTCTCCTTCAGTTCAACCAATTAGGTTTTCGAAAAATCCATTTTTACTTGAATTTTAATTGGTATTATATCATTTGATATACCTAGTTTTCAGATAAGATTACTTATAGAGCTCTAGATTTGGGTCGATCCTCGTTGATTTGAAATTTTGAATTTAATTGGATAAGATTTGTGCTTATCTAATCTCTATCATATCCTGCATGAATTTAGACATTAAGACAAATGAGTTGTAGGAATTATTACAGAATAAATGTAAGAATGCAATAACAATTATGCAGTATATGTGTGCAAATACACCCCACACCTATATTTTGCTCATTCTCGAGAAAAAAAAGAGGGAAAAAAATTAAATTGACCTTAACCCAACTCACTTTCGTAGGAATCACGGTTACACTTAGCACGTGTAATAAGCTGTCAAACCTTTAGGTTATCCCTAGAGAACGAGTTTTATCTTGTGAGGGTTTTCAGTGGATTGCACCCACAAAATCCATGAAGAAAAAAATAAATTGTTAATATTTTCAAAAAATGTATTTTGGAGGAAAAAAATATTTGAAGTATTAATATAAAAATTCAAGTACAAGTCATATGATTATCAAAACATAGTCATTCCTAAACTTAGTCTCTATTCAAAAACTTATTTTCAATCAAGAATTAAAATTGTATTTCTTATCTAGTCTATTATTTTACACTAAGTCATATGTTCTTTGTGACTGTGAAATTTTGACTCGAAATTTTTTAACTCTAACTTTTATGCCTTATTATTATTATTTTTTTATTATTTATTTTTTATAGCAATAATATTCTTTAGGTCTATTAGGCTTTCTATTTCGCCGATGGAATGAGCCTTAGTCGGTGACTCTCTAACCGAACGATTTTAAGGCACTGGTGAGAAAACATCCGAAGGACTTATGACTCGAGCAAATAAGGCCCCAAAACTAAGATTTTTTTATTTATATGAACCACTTTTAGACATAATTACTTATGCTTTATAAAGCATAAATACCCAGCTTAAATAGAGGATTTTTTTATATAGTAATTTTTTTAAATATATAAGGCATAACAGTCTTTGTTTTAGAACCCTAAGTGTGTAAGTGTATAAAGTATGCGTATTTCATTAAGGTAAAAATCAAGATTAATTTATTTTCAATCTTTCTTCCTAACCTCAAAATCAAACAAAAATTTTATTTTGATCAAGTATAAGAAATCCTAATTATGATCCTCTTATTCTTAAAGTTAACTTAATTTCTTACAAAAATAAGTCAAAGTATTATTTTTTTTCCAAAAAGTTTTAAAGAAAGGATTATATATATATATATATATATATATATATATATATATAATATATATATATATTAGTAAAATCTAAGTTAGTATGTTAGTAAACCCTCCCCCACACCTAACTCATGCATTGTCCTCAATGTATGAATGAAATGAAATAATTCATGAAAAAGGTGAAAGAGAAAAAATTGTCACCTCAAGGTGGTGGTTCTGGTGGTGGTCTCATTGGGCCAAGCGTTTCTGTCCAACCTAGATACTATGAATTTTCATGGAATCCACCTTTCATGACCTCTTTCTTATTAACAATTTTAGACACCCCAATATGAATAGGATCATGCAAGATCCTAGCCTGAAATTTTTCCTGGTTATATGACCAATCTTGAATATCATCATAGAGTCATATTGATCTAAACCTTCGTCCAACAATGGAATGTAATTTTGTGGAATGGATGATTTGGGTTCAACAATGAAAGGAATAGGAACTGATACTGACTCGGGAATAAAACTCAAACCAAGTTTAGGTTCGAGAGTTAAAGTTGGATAACTGATACTGACAAAGAAATAAAACTCAAATCAAGTTTAGGTTCAAGAGTCAGAGTTGGTTCATGAATTTGGTCCAAATCATAAAAATCAAGTTCATATTCATTTCCCAACAATGAAAGGTGACAGTTCAACATAGATGGTTCATGTTCAAGCTTTATAGGGATAAAAATCAGTGTTGGCTTTGGAATTGGGTCCAAATCAGGTAAGGATATCAGAGTCAGCATAGATTCAAAAAGTGAAACTAAATCAAAACATTGGGAATTGGTGTCACATTCATCTTTAAGTTCAATCTCATTAAAATTAAAACTTGCCAATTTGTCAATGGGTTGTATTGGTCAAGTTCAAAGTTTTGTGATGAAATTGAATCTTAGTTATAGTCTTCAAGAACCATGATTCTTGGTTTTGATCAATATGGCTAGAAATGTCGGGAATAGTGAAGGATTGGATAGAGAGAGTTTCCTCGGTCCTATGCATATTTTTCAATCAATTAAGTCTTGCTTCATCATATTGATGAACTGTGTAAAGAAATCTTCACTTTGAATCATAGATTCCGTACTCTCTTCCAAGTCAATAGGTTCTTCGTGTTGTGGTTGGACTTAGAAATTAAAGTAAGGATCTTGGATTTGGGAATAGTTTGGGACAATTGAGTCCGCTATGATTTTTACTTTTCATGTGGACTTAAGGAAGGCTTCAAAACTTTTTCTAAGGAAGATTTTTCTTCTATACGTTGGTCTTGGTATGGAGTATATGAAGCTGTTTATTGGTAAGGTTGTTGATAGTAAGACTCGAGGGAGTTGTCTCCCCACTGACTCGATGAAGAGTTGTGACTATTATTCCAATCTTATTCATAATATTGGCATTGGGGCATATATTGATTCGAATAAGACCAATCTGGCATACTTGGTTGGTTAAAGTTATGTAATAACGGATTTGCAATATCCAAGTTGAAAGAGGTTGGAGTGAAATATGGATTTGAGTTATAATAAGAATAATTGTAATTTTAATTCATTTTCATAAGAACAAAAAAAATAAACAAATAAGCAAACAAGAAAATAAAAAAAATCTAACCTATGTTAGGGCAGACCTTAGACTTAGATACTCCTAACTAGTTGACTGGCCACCGGAAGTATATTACAAAAATCTAACCACATGTTAATTGGCTAGATAGGGGCAAGACCAGTGGGAGGTATCTGTGCTTAAGCAACGGGTTAAATTATGCTAAACCACTGTCCTTTGAGGTTTCACCTCTTAATCCCTAACCTTCAACACCCATTTGACAAGAGTCAAACTCTAACAACTTCCCTCTTAGGTTTAATCTTCTATTGAGTCCGAGATGTCCCTAGAAGCAATGTCTACTCAATTTTAATTGGGCTGGGTTAGTGAGTGAGGAGATGGTTTTTGGGCTAATGACTTCCCTGCCTTATGTTGTTAAACGGGTTATACCCTTAGATCATTTTCGTGCTCGGGTGCAAGTATATAGGAAAAATAACACCCAAGCAATATAACATACAAGTGTGTTTCCTAAGCTATATACAATGTATACACACCTTTTTCTCCAGCACTCTTCAACAGTAATGTAAAGAAATCAAATAGACAAATGGCCTAAAATACAAAGTCTAAACCATTTTTAGAATTAACAAACACCAATTACTGTTGAGGTTAGAACAATGTGCAAGTTAAGTTAAGAAACTAAATATTGCAGATGACTATACTTTGCAATTCAAGCAACCTATAACAAAACAGATTAGTAGTCCTTTCCATTTTGCCACGCAAATGCGACTTTTGCTGCGTTTCTGTGATAATAATTGGGTTCCCTGAGCTCTGCTTTCTAGAGCAGAGTCTCAGGTATGCTATATGTCAAATGCAACACTTTATTTCCATAAATCAGCCCCGACACACCAAAACAGAAAAGAAAAAAAATTTAATTCACTAAAGTAAATCAAAAAGAAAGAAAACTTACCGTCCCTCCTGGCAACAACACTAAAATTTTGATGAGCGATACCCGCATACGAAAAAATATAGAATTTAAGAATAGTGCTAGGATCTCAATTTTACCATGTAGCTTAGGGCTAACTGGTTGTGCTACGGGGAGGGACAACAATAGAAGCGTTCAATAAGTTTCTTCTATTAATTCAATAAAACAAGTTAAGTGTTATCTCCTCAGTTTTAAAAGAAAATAAAAATAGTTAAAGCTAATCTAAGTTAAAGGAAAAAGAAATGAAGAAGATGATTTTGTTATTAATTCAAAAGAAAAGAATAAGAGTTCAAAGAAAATAAATAAAAAGAGAAAGTGTTGGTTTTGAAATTGTTATATTACACTAGAAAAGGAAAAGAGATAGAGAAGGAGTAATTATCTTTATCATTTAATAATGTTCCTTGAGTTGTAGTGAATATTATCTTGAATTAAAGAGAAGCAGTAAAACATAAAAATATTGCTTCGATTGGATCGAGTACAATGAAGAAACGTAGAAAACTCTATTGATGTCACTCCAATATAATTCTCTCTTGAAGAAGGATTACATCATTGTTACTCTAATTACAATTCTTCTTCTTCTTCTCTTATGTAACTCTCTCTAGCCTAAAACAAAATAAAAATTACATTGAAAAAGAAACTAAAAACCTAATTTAAACTAAACTAAAGCTCTCTACTGCAGTTCATCCCTCTGCCTTCTGAGTATGTAATGCCCCGATCCCATGGGTATAGAGCCGTTATTGTGACGTATACACGCAAGTCAGAAACACACTCGCGTATATACGTTAAGCATCAGTACAGGCGAGAATCAGAGTACGGAAGCATGTGATGCATTATACATTCCAACATTTGAGTATAATTACAAAGTTATCACCAGATATGACACAATATTACAAGAATATTACATACCGATAGGCGCAAATGCGAGAATACAAAGAGATGTACAAGTATGAACAGTACAAAAGGTGATCATGAATTTATAAAGGAAAGCTAGAGAGACGCACAGGGGGCCTGGAAGGATAGGGCTCTGAACAGTCTGTCGGTGATCCACGCTGTCGCTGTACCTCTCAGGTCAGCAACTGGGAGAATTCATAAGCTCCAAGGTCCGATATCTAGACATAAGGATCCAGGGGAATCATAACTCCCCAGCGAGTGGTGATGCTAATGCCAAATGGCATGCATAGATAAACACTTGTGTATCAAAAAAATCAGATCATAAACATGCATTGAAAACCATGTGTTGAGCATAAGCATATAGGAGCAAGTTGATGTATAGCAAGTGATATCAAGTAGGAAATACTTATGGTATGATAAGATAAGAGCAGGAGACTAGTGGAATAGAATACATGTGGTAAAGCAGGATGTAAATAGCTATAATATAGTAACGATCATAAATCGAAAATCCATTGTAAAACCTGATGAAAGCAAACACGATAAAACATACAATGATACATAGTTGCATCTTTTATTATTATTCTTATCCAGATGTCTAGATATGTGAACTAGTGTCCCAGCACACATATATCCACATATGAGTAAAAGAAGGTTGTTATTGAAAACCAACAGGGGTATCAATGAACAATGTTTACAGTGGGGCCCGCACATGCTCGAGACCACGGTCCAGGGTGTTCCATTGCTGGTGTATAGAACCGGCCGCTAGGCCTACAGGAGGGTCTTATAGGATGCCCTTATCAAGATGACACCAAGAGGAGGGAGCAAGCACTCCCCTCAATGGCCTGGAGGCCCTCAGGTCAGACCGAAAGTTTTAGTTGCACAACATATCTAATACCACTATAAACATGAATATGTATTGATATCCGCAAGTTTTCCCCGACCCGATGTAAGTTGTCTCATTTTATGGTTTATTACATAATTATCAGATTTCAGGAATGAGCAAAAACATGCTAGGAATATCAGGAATGCAGGTGTATCAGGAGTACAATTTGTACTGAAATATATCAAGTTATAAGCAATATGTCAGGTCATCATTCCCGTTATCGTGATAATTATGAAAGTCAAATATATCATGCCGGGTGTCAAGTGATAGCATGACAGAGGGTGATATTAGGTAGGTGAAAAGAGATAAGTCATGTCATAATAGGGGACAGGTGATAATAGATAACATAACAAGAGCAGGTGTCAAGTAGTATCATATCAGGTGTCAGGTGATAACACATCAATTGTTAAGTGATAACAGACAGGTGTATGTCAAGTATTAACATAACAAGTATGTACATGGCAAGTGTTAGTATCATAGCTAGGCAAAATCAAGCGGAGCTGAGCAAGCTGGAGGTATGAATAACAAACAATGTTTAACACTAGAGCGTTTGGTGAGGTTATCGGGACGACTCGACTTAAAGTGCGAGTAGAAAATCTGGCAGTATCTCACCTAGATGAATCTAATGGTAAAGCACTGAGCGCTAAGACGCTTACCTGGCAGTGCTGAAAGACCTGATAGTCTGCGCGCACTTCTCTTTCGAGGTAGTGGGGGGAGCCCGAAGGCTAAAGTATGTTCGGGGTCTAAGCGCACTCTCGGTAGCTACCACAAACTCATAAGGGCATAGGCATGGAACCATTGGGTAACCAGCTCAAGAGTAGGTAGAAACCCAGAGTCAGTATGAATACCTGCACGAGATTTTAGTACCACACGAGCATACATATAAGCGTGATAATATCTACACTACCGTGGAGTGGAGAAGCCCGGAGGCTGATAGGGCCCGGAAGCCAAGTATAAAAGCCCGAAAGATGAAAGGGCCCGGAGGCCAAGTAGAGAGCCGGAGGCTAAGACCACGAACGGTTTGCCACGTATGGTATAAACAAGTAGAGAGAGTACATCACAGGCATGGTATATATGCAAGAAGTAAACTATCCTTGTACAAGCATTCGTCACGGCATATACATGTATAATCACGAGCACTCGGCCACATACAAATACATGGGCACAGCCTAATACAAAATACATATAAATTTATAATAAAATACATGTCGACCCGATGAAGCGAGAAAACCCAAATCAATGCGAAAACACTCGCCAAAATCTCCAAAAAGGTTGAAAACTCTAGAATCCCTAGAACTCGTGCACACACAAAAAATATAATTAAATATATAAATACAAATATAAGTATATTATATATAGAGAGACAAAAAATAGGAGAGAGGAAAGAGAGAAGAGAGAGAAAGAGTGAGAGCTAAAGAGAGTTAGAGAGAAAGAGTCATAGAGAGAAAGAGATTTCTAGAGAGAGAAAGAGAGATTTAGAGAGAGAAAGTCTAGAGAGAGAAGGGGGAGTTTTAGAGAGAGACTAGAGGGAGAAAGAGAAAACTAGAGAGAGAACTAGAAGAGAAAGAGGGACACTGAGAGAAATAGAGCTGGAAAGAGAGAAAGATTACAGAGAAGAGAGAGGGTTGTGAGAGAGAGAGAAAGAACTGGAAAGAGAGAGTCGGCTACAAAAAGAGAAACCACGAGAGAAAGGGAGATGAGTAGAGAAGAGAAGGAGAGCAGCAGAGGGGTTGCTGCCCCCTTGCTCACGCACAGCCAGGCCAGGGGCCTGGCCTGGCTCTACCGCTCCCTGGCTACAGCCAGGGAGGCGAAAGATGCTACGCCAGCCACCGTGGCTGGAACAGGCAGGGGTGGCCTGGCCACCCCAAAAGAGAGGGGGAGGAGAGGGAAGGGAAGGAAAAGAAAGAAAAGAAAGAAGAAGAAAAGGAAGAAGAAAAGGAAAAGAAAAAGAAAGGAAGAAGAAAAAGGAAAGAGAAGAAGGAGGGGAGCTTGCCAGAGTTGAAGAGGGTCGCCGGCAGTGGTGATTGAGGCGGTGGTAGTTGTTGATTTGAAGAAGATGAAGAAGAATAAGGTGGAGATGGTGATGGTCTTGAGGAGGAAGAAGGTTGAGGTGGTTGATGTTGTTGTTGGAGATAGAGGAGAGGGAAGGAGATGGGAGGAGAGATCGCGGAAGTTAGGGTCTTCTCTTACCGGTGCAGTTGGTCGAGTGCCAGAGTGGGGCCCAGTTTGGGCGTCGATGAAATGAAAATAGAGGAGAACAAGAAGAAGAGAAAGGAGAAAAAGAGAAGAAGGAAGAAAGAAGAAAAAAAGAAAGAGAGTGATGAATGGAGGGATGTGATAGATGGGAAAGGGATTAATGAAGGGGGAGTGGGCGGTTGGTGAAGTCGATGGGAAAAGAAAAAGAAGAGGAAGGAAAGAAAGAAAGAAAGAAAGAAAAGGAGAGATTCTAAAAATATAATATTACAATAAAGTCGGGAAATATCGACTGTTCCGGAAAAAATCCCCAAAAATCTCTAGAGATAGAAACATCATCTTGAGCAATAATATTAAATCAGTTTTCAGAGATAAAATTTCGTTTTCAAATAAAAAATATTGGAGTTAACCGTCGATACCGGTCTACACCAGTTCGATCTGAAAAATCTCAAAAATACATTAAAAAAGAAAATACGAATCTAAGATGCAATGTGAAATCATAATCTAGAAATTCAATTCCAATTGTAAACTAAAAATCATAGAATCAACCAACAATACTGGCCGACACCAAATCTGGTGGAATTTTGATAAATTCAGAAAAATCTCAGAAAAAGTATCTAGATAAAAAATATAATTTTAAGAAATAATGTGAAAGCCGTTTCTATAAATTCAGTTCTATTTGTAAATTAAAAACACGATAATCGAGCAGCGGTACTAGTCGACACCGGTTTTGAAGATTTTCAATTTAATTTAGGAAATTCTCAGAAAATCATGAAAAGTCTGGAATATTAGAAAATAATATTTGAAACTGAAATCAGTCAAATCTGAATACCAAAAGACCAAATCGAATAATATACTAGGTTAGGGTCCCTGGTTCAGACTAGGGCTATCTCCGAGTCAATGAATCTGAATCCAAGGCAACACGATCATATAAATTATTCATAAAACAAAACAAATACGGGGAGTAAATCGAAAAATATCATCAAAAAAATTTGAATACACAGCTAAGTACGTATTCCGAGAGTGGGGTGTTACATTACATCCACCTTACAAAAATTGCGTCCTCGCAATTTCGATAAGGGGTAAAATGAATCCAAAAGGGACAGGGACGGAAATTGTACCAATTAAGATATGAATTACTACAGGTAGGGCTCTCAAGTTGAGTGAATAATAATTAGAATATAGACATCTTCTGCACTTCCTGCTATATAAATCTTCAAATGATGCCGAATAATACTGACCTGATAACACTGCTTTACAATAGAATTTCAGTTGTATTGCATACGTAATATCACTTCGATGATGAGCCAGAATATCAAAAATAAAGAAAACCTTGATAATATGAAGCATAATGAAAGAAGACTGATAGTTAAGAATTCTAATACCTGGCATCGATCACTCTGAAAGATATAGCCAAGAATATAGAATACCTGTAGAGAATCCCGACTGCTGACTTCTAAAAGATAACTCGATTGTAGAATCATTCTGAGAATACCTGAACTCTCAAAGTTCATAGAGTTGGTCAAAAAGATAGAATACTCCATTACTCCGCCGCTACACCACCAGTCTATTCATATCTTAAGTTAGTATAAAGGCTACGAAAAACAAAAATAGTGGAAAGGTGGAAGGTAATAGGAATCAAAAGAAGGATGATCAAGAAAGAATAGATAACTTTGTACTTATAGTTTGACTATATAACCAGGACTCATGCATTCCAGTTGCAAATTTCTTTACCATTATTTTCCCATCTGGACGTACTGAGGATGTAAAAGCCTAGGCTCTGATACCATCCTGTAATGCCCTGATCCCACGGGTACGAAGACATTACTATGACGTATATACGCAGGTCAGAAATACCCTCACGTATATATACTAAGTATCAGTACCGGCAAGAATCAGAGTATGGAAGCACATGGTGGATTATACATTCCAACATATGAGTACAATTATAAAGTTATCACCAGATGTGACACAATATTACAAGAATATTACATCACCAAATACAAAGAGATGTATAAGTATGAACAGTACGAAAGGTGCTTATGAGTTTACAGAAGAAAAACTCGAGAGACGCACAGGGGGCCTGGAAGGATAGGGCTCTGGACGGTCTACTGGTGATCCACGCTACCGCTGCACCTCTCAGGTCAGAACTGGGAGAATCCATAAGCTCTAAGCTCCACACTTGGACATGCGGATCCAGTAGAGTCAGAACTCGCCAGCGAGTGGTGATGTTAATGCCAAATGGCGTGTATAGATAAACACTCATGTATAAAAAATCTGAATCATAAACATGCATTAAAAATCGTATCATGAGCACATGCATGCAGGAGCAAGTAGATATATAGCAAGTGATATCATATAAGAAATACTCATAGTAAGATAAGATAAGAGCAAGAGATTGGTGGAATAGAACACAAGTGGTAAAGCAGAATGTAAGCAGGTATAATATAGTAATGATCATAAACCAGAAACCAATGTAAAACCTGATGAAAGCAAAAACGGCAAAGCATACAACAGATACAGTTGGCATCTTTTATTATTATTATTACTTGTCTTACCCAGATGTCTAGATATGTGAACTAGCATCCCAGCATACATATATCCACGTCTGAGTAAAGGAAGGTTGTTATTGGAAACCAACGGGGCATAACCGAACAAGGTTTACAGTAGGTCTCGTACATGCCCGGGACCACGGTCCAGGGTGTTCCATTGCTTGTGTATGGAACCGGCCGTTTGGCCTGCAGAAGGATCTTATAGGATGCCCTTATCAAGATAGTACCAAGAAGAAGGGAGCCAAAACTCCCCTTGGTCGCTTGGAGGCCCTCAGGTCAGATTGAAAGTTTTAGTCGTACAACATACCTAATACCATTATAAACATGAACATGTATTGATATCCGCAAGTTTTTCCTAACCGGATGTAAGTTGTCTCATTTTATAGTTTATTACATAATTATCAGATTTTGGGAATGAGCAGGAATAAGCCAGGAATATCAAGAATGCAGGTGTATCAGGAGTATAATTTGCACTGAAATACATCAAGTTATAAGTAAGATGTCAAGTCATCATTCCCGTTATCGTGATAATTATAAAAGTTAAGTATATCATATTGGGTGTCAAGTGATAGCATGACAGGAGGGTGATATTAGGCTGGTGATAAGAGATAAGTCATGTCATAACAGGGGACAGGTGATAATAGATAACATAACAAGAGCAGGTGTCAAGTAATAGCATGTCAGGCGTCAGGTGATAACATATCAATTGTTAAGTGATACAGACAGGTGTATGCCAAGTATTAACATAACAAGTATGTACGTGGCAATTGTTAAAATCATAACTGGCTATAATCAAGCGGAGCTGAGCAAGCTGGAGGTATGAACAGCAAACAGTGTTTAACACTAGAGCGTCTGACGAAGTTACTAGGATGATCGGCTTAAAGTGCGAGTAGAAAATCTGATAGCATCTCACCTAGACGAATCTAATTGTAAAGCACTAAGCGCTAAGCACGCCTACCAGGCGGAGCTGAAAGACCTGATAGTTTGAGCATACTTCTTTTTCGAGGTAATGGACGGAAGCCCAAAGGTTAAGTACGCTCAGGGTTTAAGCGCACTCTCAGTAACTACCATGAAACCCATAAGAGGTATAGGCATGGAACCATTGGGTAACCGGCCCGAGAGTGGACAGAAGCATGGACACTAAGAAAAAGCCCGAAAGCTGAAAGGGCCCGGAGGTCAAGTAGAGATCCCGAAGGCTAACGACCATGAATGGCCGGCCATGCATGGTATGAAGTAGTAGAGAGAGTACATCACAGGCATGGTATATATGCAAGAAGTAAACTATTCTAGTACAAGTATTCATCACGGCATATACATGTACAATCACGGGCACTCGCCACATACAAATACAGGGGCACAACTCAATATAAAATAAATATAAATTTATAATAAAATACATGCCGATCTGACGAAGCAGGGAAACCCAAATTAAGGCGAAGACACTCGCCTAAATCTCTGAAAAGGTCAAAAACTCTAGAATCCCTGAAACTCGCGCACGCGGCAAAAATATAATTAAACATAAAAATACAAATATAAATATATATATTAGAGAGAGAAAAATAAGAGAGAGGAAAGAGAGAAGGGAGAGAAAGAGTAGAGATAGAGAGAGAAAGAGAGAGCTAGAGAGAAAGAGGCCTAGAGAGAAAGAGATTTCTAGAGAGAAAAAGAATTTAGAGAGAGAAAGTCTAGAGAGAGGGAATTAGAGATAGACTAGAGAAAGAAAGAAATGAGAGAGAGAAGAAAGAAAGAGAACTGGAAAGAGAGATAAAGGCTGCACATAGAGAGGGGAGGGCGTGAGAGAGAGAGAACTAGGGGAGAGAGAGAAACCAGGAGAGAGATAGAGGGAGATGAGAGGAAGAAGAAAGGGGGAGAGAGAGGGCAACAGGGGGCAGCTAACCCTTGCTCATGCACATGACAAGCCAGGGGTCTGGCCTGGTGATTAGTCTCTATTTTTACATAATTTTTATCACATATGCATATTTATTTGATATAAAATTCTGCTAATAAAGCTTTACTTGCTTGATCCTAGGTCCATGGTGTGCAAATGAAGAAGAAGACCCTAAATCACCATTTAATGGGTGATTAAAGGCCTACCAAGTGCCATTGACCTTAGGGAGGAGATTTTATCAGCCCAGAGCATCAAATCTAGAATCTAGAAGACCTAGCTGAAAGGAGATAGAAGGGACGACATGCTGCCCGAAGCCAAGCATGCGCTGCCCTGGCAGGGCCGTGGAAACGCATTTCCGCGACCGTACGGGCGCGGTGCGCCCGGGCTGTGGGCCAGGGGTTGTCCCCCTGGACCCCTTCCCCTGGTTCCTATAAAAACCCCTTGAGGTTCTGAAGAAGAGCAGATCCAGAGTTTAGGACTTGTTATTATCTTGTTCTAGGAATTATAGTTGTTGTAGTTCTAATTTTAGTTTAGCCATTAGAGTGAAAGAGAGAATGTGTAAAAGTTGTATTTGAAGGTGGAAATCTAATACATGTAACTACTTCTCTTTCTTCTTTCCAATTACTTGGTGTTTTTCCATTTGCTTTTACTTACTTGTTGTTGTGTAACTCCTTTTCTCTTTACCACTTAACTCTTGTTGTTTCTTTTACTGTCATGTCTAACTCTTTCATTGCATGGCTAACTAACTACTAACCCACTAATCTCTAACAACTTGATTGATAACCCAAATGAGTCAATAGTGTCAAACAAGCCTTGTGCAAGCGAGAGTTATGACATCTTAAGACGAAGGTTCTAACTCTAACTTACCTACAAGTATTAGCTCTCTCATATTTCATGCTTAACGAGTTTTTGATGATCTATAAACTTTTCTTGTCTTTGTAAGTAGAGATTTTCCTTTTAACTTTGCCGATACCATTAGTGCACTTGTGTCTTCCCTTGTTCTCGCCTTCTATTAGATCTTGATATGGGAATATCCAAGTTTTTGTCATGTAAAGCTAAGTTAAAGGAAGAACTTTCACTCGATTTTTACGTGAATAGTTCCTATGCATAAGGGTCATGCTTGCCTATGTTCCATCGTGAGGCTTCCTCTTCAGGAAGTTAAAGATTAGTGGGAACACTTAGTAGAAAGTTCGCCATGTGTTTTTACCATCTAGAAAAATCACTTTTACAAACCACCAAATTATTCTAAAACAATCTTTGAAGCCAACTTGTTTTCATTTTCAAATTCTTTCTTTGAAATAAAGAACTTTCTCATTTCTTGAACAACGAGGCCGCATCAAGCTTTTATCGCTCTCCCTGCTAGTGGATATAACCCGTAGAGCCACTTTACTACTATGGAAGAATCGTAAAAGCAGTAACATCGACCCACATTTCTTTACCTATTTTTGTGCTTGAGATCAAATTTTGGCGCCATTGCCGAGGAAGGAATAGCTCTATTATTCCATACTAAAGATTTTTGTTTGTTCTTGTGTGTAGGAGAAGTACCAAGGAGATCACTATCACGGGAAGCGAAAGTGGTGGCCAAGGACGTTGCATGAAGATTCATTTGCCCTCAGAAAATTCGTGTAAAAATGAGTTTCTTCGATTGAAGTACTAACAAACTCTTCTGCAGGGTTGCCGAAAGCCGCTCAAATTGTTTTCTCAATTTTTTTTAATTCCCCTGAATGCTTCACCCTATACTGTTGGCCCAAAGGCCCATCACTCTAGTTTTAATGATGACTAACTCATGTAGTTATAGTAGTAATGATCTTGTGATTGATTAGTCTTAGATTGTGATCAAGATCTTAGTAGCTGTTAGCTTCAACAAAGGATTTAAAGTCAAATTTTGGAGTTAGCACGTGTTATTTCAAGAACTTTTGCATCAAGATCACATCAAGTACTCAAGATGAGTCTAGCTCTTTGGATCAAGGTTTGGACCAAGTCAAGAAGGAGAAGAAGATTTTCAAGTGAAGACCTTCAAGAGAAGACTTGTGTCTAGGTTTGTTTTGTTAAGATTTTGTTTTAGATAAAATGTAAAGGATAGATTAGTTGGTAAATCGCTCAAGTATCATATACACTCACACACAAGATTTATATGAGTTTTCATAAAAGAGTTAAAAGAGTTTTCATTTTGTCTATATACCGTTTTAGTTTTTGGAGTTTCATATATACATGTGTTTTAACCGAAACCATTTTAGTGCTTATTGTCAAAAACATAGATATTTCACCATCTAAGTTTAGTGAATCATATTCTTACACACTAAGCTTTAAAAGTGTTTAAAATATCTTATTTTTGTATTTGGAGAAGTTTTGAAAAAATCGTTTTGAAAAGAATACAGGTTTTGTTTTAAGCGAAAATTTCTAAGTCACAAAAATTGTTCAAAATATTTGTAACATGTTTTGATTTTACTCAAACATGTTTGTATATCAAAGTATATTACTGAACTTATTTTTGTAGATTTTTAGAGAATTTATGAGATTTTATTAAAGTCAAAAAGTCAAGTTTTTAATCCCCATAATTGCCTGGACTGACCTTCTGTCGGTCGACCGGACGGTTGACAGGACAAGAAGTCGGTCGACTGCTCCGGTCTACCGATGTACAGAGACGTGCATAGGTTGGGCCAGTCGACCGCATGGTCAACCGTAAGAGAGTGTCTGCTCTCTGAAAATGGCCCAGTCGACCGGGCGGTCGACCGCTAGGCCATTGCCCAGTTGGCGGTCGACCGGCCGGTCGAACGACCTTCCCAACGGTCAAAAATCCGACCGTTGGTTGTCGACCGGGCAGTCGACCATCAGCAGCTAGAGCTACTGAGTTGGCTTCAAATGGGCAAATTTTTGGAGGCTATAAAATGGGGCTCCCTTGGACTTTTTTAGACAAGATTTCAAGTGGATTTTCAAGCTAGTTTTGATACATCTTTTAGTGTTTATCTCCACTTGTTTAAGAGCCAAAATTGTCATATCAAAAGGAGAGATTTCAAGAGTGATTTGTAAAAGAGTTTTCTTTGAGTTTTTCACCACCAAATCAATCCTTGTTTTTCTCACACATACTTGAGCTTTTCATAGATAAATCCATCCTATAGGAGAGTTGTTGTGAGAGTTGTTTTAGGTGATCAAAGTGTTTAAGATCACCAAAGTGTTCATTCTTTGTTTTTGAGGAGGCGGACTTGTGGGTTCGCGGTGTTTCGAGTTATAGTGAGGGCTCGGTGTAGAGGTACGGCCTCGACAAGCTTGCGTGCTTGCGGAGTGTAGTTCTTACGGGAACAAGAGAGGGACTAGAGAGTCCAAAGGAGTTCTAGTGTGAACTCGCTTGTAGGTATTGCGGCACCGAGTGATCCGGTGGGATCATTTTAGTAGAAATCCTTCATAGTGTTGAAGGCGGGGACATAGAGCAAGGGTGCTCGAACCTCGAACGTGTTTGTGATTACTCTCTCTATCTCTCACTTGTGTTTATATATTGCTTATGCTTATTGCTCATATCTCTTACATGCTTGATATATTGTGTGCTTAATTGTTATATGCTTGGGGATTATTTGCTCACACTTGTATTCAACCAAGAGAGCCATAGCGGCACCTCAACTCTTATCTAGAGGAATCTTGAGGAGTTAGTCCAGAGCCCTTCACGGGGAATCCGACTACACTCTTGTGTTATACCTTGTGTGTTTAACTTAAGAATTTTTATTTGCATAAATAGTTTTAATTCCGCATTAATTCATCATTAGATTAGCTAGTCACCTATTCACCCCCCTCTAGGTGATTTCAATTGGTATCAGAGCCAAGTGCTCTTGATTTGGGTCTAATAACCTAGAGTTAAAGATCATCATTTATAGCTAATCACAATATTTGTACACACACATGGATTTCATGTCACCTCCCACTTTTGATATTCTTAACATCTAAACTTGAAAAGTTAAGATGTCATTATACCTCAAAGGCCTAGGTATTCATGTTTATCTTGCTACCATTAAGGATTCATATTTTTGTAATAGCAAGTATCTTGAGGCTAACTCAAAAGCCACCCATGCTTTGATGAGTACCCTAAATGATGATTATTTATGTAGGGTTGCTAATTTTGATTCGGTTTTTGTAGTATGGAACACCATTATCTCCCTTTGCGAACAAGAGCAATACTTGCGAGGAGCGACTTGGAAGTTAAAAGTGAGGCTTCCAACATATGTTACATGGTCCAAGGGAATACCCCCTTGAGGTAAACTCCAAATCCGAGTTAGAAGAGAATGTTGCTATGTCTTATAATGAGCTTGAATCATTTTGTCAACAACTTCTTGAAAAATATGAATTGCTTAAAAAGGATAACAAGAAATTGAAAGATAAATTTGATTCCATGTTAAAAGAAGAAGATTCTTTTCAAAATAAATTGGAATGTATTTCAAAAGAAAATGATATGTTGAAAAAGGATAATATTTTCTTGACTTCTAAATTAAATGTTCTTTGTGAAGGAAATACTTCTTTGAAAATTAAAATTGTTTTGGTTGAAAAGGAAAAAGAAATTATTTTACAAGAAAACAACTCTTTAGAAAGAAAAATTGTTTTAAAAGAAAAGGAAGATGTTTCTAAAAAGAATAAGAATAATGATTCTCATTCTCACCATATTTTTCATACTACTATCAATAAAAATGAGAATAAATTTTTGAAAAATAGAATAGATTGTTTGAGCTCAACTTTGAGCAATTGCGCATTTAATCATTCTAAATTGGAAACCTTATTTTCAAAAAAACAAGTTCCACATACTCATGCAAATCACCCACAACATACATATGCACACTTTGCACGTCATGATCACACTCATACTCATGTGCATGCTAGAGTGTACAAATGTACACATTGCGGCCGCAAAGGCCATTTAGCAAAATTTTGTTATGATAGAGTAAATTTTATTAATTTTGCTAATCAAAATGTTTGGGTTCCAAATAAGACTAACCCCCGTGGACCCAAAAGAAAATGGGTACCAAAATCCCAACCTCTTATATTTGAGGTAGGTGTGGGCTCTCACATGACGTGAGAGGGTTGGTGCCTTGGTGGTGGTGCACATGGACTAGACGGAAACACATATTGATGCACCGCTCTCAAGTAAGTTTTGGTGGGAAGACCACCAAGTTTTGGAGACTTAGAATATAGTCTTATGGTTTGGTAACTATCTCTAAACTCCTTTTGTTCACATGCTTTGATATATATATATATATATATATATATATATATATATATATATATATATATATATATATATATGATTTTAGCATGTTTTGGATTTATGATCTATAATCATGTTTTGTGCTTCATATGGTAAATACTTGTTTAGATGTAGTTTTTTATTAAAACTTGTGTATATACTTATACAAATAGTGAGCAACATTTGATCCTATATGTTTGCACTTTATTGCTCAATTTTACTCATTACATGTACATGTATAACCTAATTTTGATGATTTCTTCATTTACACTTATTTTGCCTATCCTTATGCATATTTTACTTCATGTATATGTAATTTTTGTTTAAAACTAATAAATATACATGTATACCCTTGAGTTTTTTACCTCCATGTAAATTATATCATAGACTCTTTTTATGTTTGGGATATGTATGCATATTATTAGCTTTGAATAAATCATACATATGCCTTGAAGTCTTATTTTTAAAGAAAAATGAATTTTGATGATTTTCACATGTTTGATGTTTTGAGCCTAATTGACTATTTTCATGAATATGCTATTCACATGATGATTGTACACTCACATTATTTTAATGTTTAATCATGATTTTGTTTCATGAACACTTTTGAGCTTTATAGATTTCGAGTGTCAACTCTTGTGCGTTTGGTATGATTCATGAGATATATATGATTTGGTTTCATGTTTGAAGGATCTTTAACTAGTTTTTCAAAAATTATTTTTAACTAGTTATTTATTCTTCATTTGGTAGTATTTTCAATCTATAAATATTTTCAACTCTTATTTTTGAAAACTCCTACTAACCCTTTTAAGGGCGAATGGATGGGCGACCATGCTTTGTATGCTCAAACTAAATATCTTCTATCATGTGCATGTAAAGGGTGAATTTTTATGAGTTATACACTTGCTTCTCATCATATTTTCAATTGGTATTACAATTGATATTTTTATGTATACTCATAATTTATTTTCTATATATGTATACTTTAAATCTTAAATAATATCAATTTCTATTGGTATTTTCTTTTCATACATATATATGACTTGATTGTGCTTGATTTATGATTATTTACATGTTTAAAGCACAAACTTTGTTTATGCTAAGCTTGATTTAAATCTTGATTTTCAATTGGTATCTCAATTGGTACTTTAATAAGCTTATGTATTATTTTCAATTGGTGTTTTTATTGGTATTTACACTTCTATTGGTATCAATATGTTTCAATTTCTAATTAGGTTTAAATCTCATTTGGTATCAATATGTTTTACCTATTTGGTATAAAAAAATTTACCATGTATTTCAATTGGTATTAAAATATAAAATATTTTCTTTCATTGGTATTAAAATGTACAAAGGTTTCAATTTCAATTGTTATCACAAATTTTCTATTTCATATAGTATCAAAATCTTGTGATATCTCAAATTAATATGTTAATTTAAGAAAAATTCAAAATTTGTTTGATTATTTACAATTAGTATCTTTAAAAAAAAATTTTTTACAAATGTATCTCAAAATTTGTTTTATTACCTTGAGTAAATATCAAAATTTGTGTTTAAAATGTTTTGATATGTATTGTCTATATGCAAGGGGAGCTTAACATCTCTTTTATATATAGATTCATATTGAGTGTATCTTATATTGAGGAGGTTGACATCTCTTCTTTATATGATACACGTGTGTAGGGGGAGCTTCACATTCCACTTATGCATTGTATATTATACTTTATGTGAGTAGGGCTTTGTCATCCCTTCTTCATGTAATGCATGTATGCAGGGAAGCTAACTTGGCGTCTTCCTCTTCATGAATGTATATCGCTTATATATCCTTATTATTGATTTGTTTTATTTTACCCCTTTGTTGATGATTGACAAAAAGGGGGAGAAAGATTTTGAGTTTATATATGCATATTTGAGTTTTTGCATATATTGAGTTTATGCATCTTATGTTTTATAAAATGGGAAAATGTTTTTGAAAGTTTAAACAAAAAGGGGGAGAAGGTTTTTGGAAAAAGGATTTTGGATGTTTGCATGTTTCTCTCACCTTGTTGATGCATATATATATTTGTTTAGTTTTATACTCTTCATTGAAATATCTATTAGTTCATTGTTATGCATGAGTTAAGGGGGAGCTTCTATGAAGCTTAACTATATCCGTATATATATAACTCCATGAGTTTTGTCATCATCAAAAAGGGGGAGATTGTTGGCCCAAAGTCCTCTCACTCTAGTTTTGATGATGATTAACTCATGTAATTATAGTACTAATGATCTTGTATTTAATTAGTCTCAGATATGTGATTAAGATCTCAGTAGGTGTTTAGCTTCAACAAAGGATTTAAAGACAAGTTTTGGAGCTAGCACGTGTTGATTCGAGAGTTTTTACATCAAGATCACATCAAGTACTCAAGAGGAGTCTAGCTCTTTGGATCAAGGTTTGGACCAAGTCAAGAAGGAGAAGAAGATTTTCAAGTGAAGACCTTCAAGAGAAGACTTGTGCTAGGTTTGTTTTGTTAAGATTTTATTTAGATAAAATATAAAGTACAGATTAGTTGGTGGATTGCTCAAGTATCATATATACTCACACATAAGATTTATATGAGTTTTCATAAAAGAGTTAAAAGAGTTTTCATTTTGTCTATATACCGTTTTGGTTTTTGGAGTTTCATACATACATGAGTTCTAACCAAAACCATTTTAGTACTTATTGTCAAAAACATAAATATTTCACTATATATGTGTAGTGGATCATAACCATACACATAAGCTTTAAAAGTGTTTAAAATATCTTATTTTTGTATTTGGAGAAGTTTTGGAAAAATCGTTTTGAAAAAATACAGATTTTGTTTTAAGTCAAAATTTCTAAGTCACAAAAATAGCTCAAAATGTTTGTAAAATGTTTTGATTTTACTCAAACATGTTTATATATCAAAGTATATTACTGAATTTATTTTTGTAGATTTTTAGAGAATTTATGAGATTTTATTAAAGTCAAAAAGTTATGTTTTTAATCCCCATAATTTCCTGGACTAACCTTCTGTCGGTCGACCGGACGGTCGACCGGACAACAAGTCGGTCGACCTCTCTGGTCGACCAATGTGTACAAACGTGCACAGGTTGGGCCGGTCGACCGCACGGTCGACCGCCAGAGAGTGTCTGCTCTCTGAAAATGGCCCGGTCTGTTGGAACTTACTTTTGATGATATTTGTGAAGCCATATCATTTAGAGCTCTATCACAAGTCTATTCAAGAGTTCTTCATGATCAAGACTTCCCAAAGAGAGTTGATAATGATGTGTATTGTAATTATTGATAGCATGTTAAAAGCCTTGAAACATACACACACATCATAGTCTATTAGTCGACTTATAGCCTTGTCTAGTCGACTTACATATTTCCCAAGTCGACTAGATTTTTGTCCTGAAAGATCCCAACTCTCTATTTGTCACTATTAGTCGACTTAACAGTATACATAGTCGACTAATAAACTTGTATAGTCGACTTATAGTTCCCTCTAGTCGACTAGTTTCAGTTTCCAAAAACTTGTCTTTTGATTTCAACTTGACCTAGTCGACTTGGTCCCAATACTAGTCGACTAACTAAGTAAAATTTGCCTACCCTAGTCGACTAACCCCATATCTCAAGTCGACTAATGACAATTTCTGACTGTTGGACAGTTTCTGTTTTCAGGTATTTCATTCAACGTTACCCAATGTTTAAACATTCAAAATGGTCATAATAACTACCCTAACTAACCATAGAGTTCAGCTATATATAGGGTTATTATCTTATGTTAAAAATACCAATTCAAATAGAAAGTTTTCTGACCAAAACTCTGCAAAAAATTCTGGTTTTCTCAAAAGTGCTCCCACTTTCTGTTTCTTCATAAAATTCCTACTCCTAAGTGAAGATCTCTGAAAGTTCACCTATAATAGCCCTTGTCCACGATCACATACTGAATCAAGGCTTATAGGAAAGTTCGTAATCACTCAAAGGAATCATTGTACAAGAGCGTCTTCGGGTAGAAGAGAAGTTGTACAAGGTGTTATGGTCTTCTTGGTTGTAAGAAGAGTTGTATACATTTGACAAAGGGGATTTGTCAAGTGGGATACAAGGTGTTAATTTTGGGTGTATAAAGTCAAAGATAAAGGAAAATCTCAAGCGGGTGGCTTGGGGACTGGTGTAGGTCACGAGGACCGAACCAGGATAAATCTCTCGTGTTTGCGTTTGCTTAACTTTTTTGTGATTTATTTTCTTATTGCAAGTACGTTTATTTCTTTAACACTAATATTCTTGTGTGAGTGTTGACTTTGTATATTAGATCCACACTTGGCATCATCTTGGGACCAACAATTGGTATCAGAGCGGGTTCAACAATTGGTTTCCCAACCGGCCCAGCATACAAGACCTGCATACCCAATCAACAACATACAAGGATGGCAACAGAGTTCCCTTCGTCACAATTCAAAGAAGGACATTCTACACAATATCCACCGCTATTTGACGGATCCAAGTACAACTATTGGAAGTGTAGAATGAAAATCTACTTATAATCGCTCAACTACGAACTTTGGAATATAGTAGAAGCACCGTACACCAAGTCGACAACCAACTACAACGCTTGGAGTGATGATCAAAAGAAGAATGCGAACCTTGATGCCAAAGCGATGAATGCTTTATTCTGTGCCTTAACCAAAGAAGAATTCAACGTGTGTCAACAGCCACTTCTGCAAATCAAATATGGCACACTCTTCAGGTAACACATGAAGGCACAAATAAAGTTAAGAAATTTAAAATTTCTGTTCTTGTCCATAGGTTTGAATTATTCAAAATGAAGGAGAATGAGACCATCTCAGAAATGATTATAAGATTCACTAACATAACTAATTCCTTAGCATCCCTTGGAAAGGAATACACCCAAGTTGAAAAGGTTCGCAAGATCCTTCGTGCACTCACATCAGATTGGGAGAAGAAGACAACTGCAATAGAAGAAGTGAATGATCTCTCAACGATGTAGTTAGAAAACCTTATTGGTAATTTAATGGCATATGAAGTGCAACTCGAAGACAGAAAAAAGGATGAACAACAATCTCTTTCAAAGAAGAAAGAACTTGCTTTCTATGCATCCTCAGACACGAAAAATTTAGATGACGATGAAGAGGAGATGGCAATACTTTCAAGAAAATTCAGAAGATTCTTAAAGCAAGGTAAGTTTAAATGTTTTAATTACAATAAAACAGGTTATATGAAGAAGGATGCCCACTGCTCAAAAACAAAGGTAAATTCAAGAGCAAAAAGTTCAGAAAGAAGAAAGATTACCAAGCATCATGGGAGAACAGTGTTTCCTCTGACGAAGAAGAAGCTACTGAATATGCCAACATCTGTTACATGGCACTAGAAGAAGATGAGGTACAATATACTGAACTTTTAGATGCATTCCATGAATTATTCAATGATCTAAAGAATGAAAAAATGAAGAATAAAGTTTTATTAAAGGAAAATGAAAAACTTTTCAAAGAAAATTCATGTTATGTCTCACAAGTTTCTTCTATAAATTCTCAAAAAGATGACTTTGAAAAAGTGATAACATCATTGAAAAAGGATAATAAGAATTTTATAAAAGAAAATATTTTGCTTAAAAAGGAAACTATGTCTTTAAATGAAAGAATTTTTGTGTTAGATAAAGACATGTCAGTTTTCAAAATGAAATATAAAGAGATTTTGAAAAATGTGACTAAGTTTAATCAAGGAAAAGAAAAGTTGAATGATTTGTCATCATATCAAAAGATGTCACATAATCATTATGGTCTTGGATTTTTTGAAAAATCTTCATATGTTAGTAATCCATATAATTCTTTTGTGAAAAGAAAGTCTGATATTATTTCAAAAAGAATTAAGAATAAGTTCATATGGATTCCTAAAAACTTAAGCATTGTTGATAAAAATACTTATATTGCATATAAATACATGATATATGTAATTCATGCAATTATGTGTATACTAACAGATGGAAACCAAATTCAAATTCGGTTTGGTCTCCTAAGGGTTAATGCTTTACTCTTATAATTGGTACCATCAAATGTTTATCTTTCAGGTACCATATAAGAAGTTTGACCAGAACGATACTTCAAATATTTATCATATATATATACATATTATGATATATTTATTGCAGGGGGAGAACACAAGTGTTTCGATATCTATTATAACCCATTTTCTACAGGGAGAGAATATATAACTTATTTTCTGCAGGGAGAGCATTTGTGCACACAAAGTGTCATCATCAAAAAGGGGGAGAATGTTGGAACTTGCTTTTGATTATACATTTGTGAAGCCATATCATTTGGAGCTCTATCACAAGTATATTCACGAGTTCTTCATGATCAAAACTTCCCAAAGAGAGTTGATAATGATGTGTATTGTAATTGTTGATAGCATGTTAAAAGCCTTGAAACACACACACACACACACACATCATAGTTTATTAGTCGACTTATAGCCTTGTCTAGTCGACTTATACTTGGTATAGTCGACTTACATATTTCCCTAGTCAACTAGATTTTGTCCTGAATGATCCCAACTCTCTGTTTGTCACTATTAGTCGACTTAATAGTATACATAGTCGACTAATAGACTTGTATAGTTGACTTATAGTTCCCTCTGGTCGACTAGTTTCAGTTTTCAGAAACTTGTCTTTTGATTTCAACTTGACCTAGTGACTTGGTTCTAATACTAGTCGACTAACTCAGTGAAATTTGCCTACCCTAGTCGACTACCCCATATCTCAAGTCGACTAATGGCAGTTTCTGACTGTTGGGCAGTTTCTTTTTTCTGATATTTCCTTCAACGTTACCCAACGTTTAAACATTCAAAATGGTCCTAATAACTACCCTAGCTAGCCATAGAGTTCAGCTATATATAGGGTTGTTATCTTAGGTTTAAAATACCAATTCAAATATAAAGTTTTCTGACCAGAACTTTGCAAAAAATTCTGGTTTTCTGAAAACTGTTCTCACTTTCTATTTCTTCACCAAATTCCTACTCCTAAGTGAAGATCTCTGAAAGTCCACTTATAATAGCCCTTGTCCACGATCACATACTGAATCAAGGCTTATAGGAAAGTTTGTAATCACTCAAAGGAATCATTGTACAAGAGCGTCTTCGGGTAGAAGAGAAGTTGTACAAGGTGTTGTGGTCTTCTTGGTTGTAAGAAGAGTTGTATATATTTGGCAAAGGGGATTTGTCAAGTGGATACAAGGTGTTGATTTTGGGTGTACAAAGTCAAAGGATAAAGGAAAATCTCAAGCGGGCGGCTTGGGGAATGGATGTAGGTCACGAGGACCGAACCAGGATAGATCACTCGTGTTTGCGTTTGCTTAACTTTTCTGTGATTTATTTACCTTATTGCAAGTACGTTTATTTCTTTAACACTAATATTCTTGTATGAGTGTTGACTTTGTATATTAGATCCACACTTGGCATCATCTCGGGACCAACACGGTCGATCGGGCGGTCGATCACTAGGTCATTTCCCAGTTGGCAGTCGACCATCCGGTCGACCGACCTTCCCAATGGTCAAAAATCCGACCATTGGCGGTCGACCGGGTGGTCGACGTCAGCAGCCAGAGCTGCTAAGTTGGCTTCAAACGGGCAGATTTTTGGAGGCTACAAAATGGGGCTCCCTTGGACTGTTTTAGACAAGATTTCAAGTGGATTTTCAAGCTAGTTTTTGATACATCTTTTAGTGTTTATCTCCACTTGTTTAAGAGCCAAAATTGCCATATCCAAAGGAGAGATTTTCAAGAGTGTTTTGTAAAAGAGTTTTCTTTGAGTTTTTCACCACCAAATCAATCCTTGTTTTTCTCACACATACTTGAGCTTTCCATTGCTAAATCCATCCTACAGGAGAGTTATTGTGAGAGTTATTTTTTGTGATCAAAGTGTTTAAGATCACCAAAGTGTTCATTCTTTGTATTTGAGGAGGCAGACTTGCGGGTTCGCGGTATTTCAAGATCTAGTGAGAGCTCGGTGTAGAGGTGCGGCCTCGGCAAGCTTGCGTGCTTGCCATGTGTTGTTCTTGTGGGAACAAGAGAGGGATTAGAGAGTTTAAAGGAGTTCTAGTGTGAACTCGCTTGTAGGTGTTGCGGCACCGAGTGATCCGGTGGGATCGTTTTTAGTGGAAATCCTTCATAGTGTTGAGGGCGGGGACGTAGAGCAAGGGTGCTCGAACCTCGAAACAAATATTCTGTGTTTGCGATTGCTCTCTCTATCTCTCACTTGTGTTTATATCTTGCTTATGCTTATTGCTCATATCTCTTACATGCTTGATATATTGTGTGCTTAATTGTTATATGCTTGGGGATTGTTTGCTCACACTTGTATTCAACCAAGAGAGCCATAGCGGCACCTCAACTCTTATCTAGAGGAATCTTGAGGAGTTAGTCCAAAGCCCTTCACGGGGAATCCGGCTATACTCTTGTGTTATACCTTATGTGTTTAGCTTAAGAATTTTTAGTTTGCATAAATAGTTTTAATTCAGCATTAATTCATCATTAGATTAGCTAGTCACCTATTCACCCCCTCTCTAGGTGATTTTCATATACCTGTGTAATAAACTCAATAGAAATCCACTTGTTGCTTAATTGAAATTTGGATTGGACTCTTGCATTTAGGGCACGTGTCTATTTCAATTCATTTCAATTTCTGTTGAAGTGTCTGGAGAAAAAGTACGTGTGCATTCATATAGAACAGGACCAATATTTTGGAGTGATTTATCGCTTTGAGTGTTGCCTTGTTGTGAATAAACTGTACACTTGCACAACTGGCATTAAGGGAAAAATCTCAAATAAATAAGATAAGGTGGGGATTTCATCACCCTTCCTTAGCCCAAAAATCATCTCGAAGTGCACTCACACTATCCCAAGCCTTAACTAAAAATTGGTAAACGTTGGCCCTAGGGACATCTTGGACTCACTAAGAGATTAACCGAGGGTGAAAATTGTAAGAACTATACTCCTGCAAAATCAGTGCTAAGGAAAGTGGATTGATAGGCAAAGCCTCGAAAGCTCCATGGTTTGGCGTAATTAAGGCCTGTGGCTCACGCCAGATACCTCCCACCGAATTTTGTCCTTTCCTGGCCGATTAGTGATTGGTAGTAAAAAATGCATTCTTATCATCATATTTACTATCACATTTTCACATTTATTCATATAATAATGCACATTTATTAATATTTTGTTATTTAATGTGTGCAGACCATGAGTGTTGAATTAAATAAAGAATTAAAGCTTAATGAAGCTCAAAAGCCCATATCCAAGCCCAAGTCCAAGCCCAGGTGTAAAAGTGCAATTACAAGAAGTCAAAAGTGCAAATACAAAGTGTAAAAATTGCAAATACTACAAAGAGGGAAAGGATAGAGTTCTATTCAACCCTAAAGGCTTGGTGGATGAGGATAAATAAGTGTGCAAGGATGAGATTCGTTTTTGAAGAAATTTGGATAAAGGGTAACTTGATTTCTAAGTTATCTCGAAAATCCAAAATGAAGAGCTAGGATTCAGCTTCCAGAAGTATACGCTCAGACGGACGGGCAAGGAGAAGCCACGCGCCAAAGCGCGTGGTCAGATGCCACTGTATTGCCGCGGAAACGCGGCACAAGCCGCGTTTCCGCGGCAATCCTGCCATATCCATCTACCAGTTTTCGTGGAGGAGTTTATCCGGGACTCTATCACCTTCTGCACCTATAAATACCTCTGCAGGCGCAGCAGAGAGGCCATCCAGAGAGAGATTAGGGTTTTCTTTAGCTATTTCTTTAAAATTTCTGCAAGTTTGTAATTTCGTTTTGAGTACATTATGGAGGAGAAGGAGCTTGTATTTGGGAGACGTTTTTCGAATAAAGGTTACCTTTTTCCCATTTAATTCTCCGCTATTTAATTTTGCTTTTATTCTGTGATCTCTCTGGTTTAGTTTTTAATCTGTGATCTTCTGATTTATTTGTTTTCTTTCTTTCTCAATTCTTCTTATTAAACAACATAAAAAAAATTAAATAAATTGAAAAGATAAAAAAAAAATGATGAACTAATTTCCTATTGTGGTTTGCTGAAATTCTTAAAGCAACCCTAGAGCAGTTAAGCATTGATCGGATTGATGACATTTTTTTTAGAAACCCTAGGTTTAAAGTCGATTGCTTGAAGACTAAAATGATGATTAGTTTCATAATCTAAAGTCACACCTTTAAGTAATTTTTCACATTTCATGCTTAAGAACTTTGACAACGTAACTTCAAGGTAACTCTTCTCTTACGTTGTGCTTAGATGTTAGGATGAAAACATGTTGGATTTTTAGGAGTGTCGCTAGTAAGATTCTAAAATCTTTTCTCTTGCTTGCATATCCTCTAGAAAACCTAGGATGGAGTCCATGTATTCCAATATGATGATCAATATCCTTAACTTGCTCTATGGGTTGTGGTTGAAGATCAGTAAAACCACATCTCTCATTTCATATATATATTTCAAATCTAATCTCTTTTCTCTTATTTTGAAGACACAGAGGAATCGGCCGAAAAGCTTGCATCGCATCCTTCCCTGAGGATCACGACCCGCTTTGGCCCTTGCTACAGCGGATAGCATTGAGACTAAGAACTCTACAACTCATTCTTATTATTTATAAATTCTTAAATCTCAATCAAAATTTTAGCGCCGTTGCCAGGGAAGGAACGGTACGATTTCCTCAATCTAATTATTTTTTTATTCTTTCTGTTTGCAGATACAGAGAACAGGAAAACAAAGCAGCAGCAAGGACACATAGCAACTCTGTGCCTCTGCCCTCGAAGACAGAGCATCAGAGCCTACTCCTTTGCCGCGGATCCGCGGTAATAGCCGCATTTCGCGGCAAGAGTAGTTCACTACTCATCAAATTTTCTGCAGGTTACTTAGAATTGCAAATATTGCTTACTGCTGTGATTAAATTTCTCTGTGATCACTCTGCAACTGCTAATTAATAACATTAACCCATTTGTTGATAATAAAAAAAGATTAGACTCTTGCATTTAGGGCACGTGTCTATTTTAATTTTTTAATTCTGTTGAAGAGTGCTGGCGACAAGGTACGTCCGCATTGCATATAGATTAGGAAACACTCTTGGCTGTTTACTGCTTTTTGAGTGATTACTTTTCTACTACTTTACACGTACACAAAAATATCTTAAGGGCATAACCTATAAAAAAGATAAGGTGGGGATTTCATCACCCTTCCTTGGCCCAAAAATCATATCCGTCACACTCACAACCCTAACCTTAAGTAAAATTTGACTAGACGTTGGCCCTAGGTTAACTCGGACTCAATAGGAGATTGACCGAAGGAGGAAAATTGTTCGAAATTAACTCCTGTCAAATCGGTGTCTAGGCAGGGGATTGAGGGCCGAAAGCCCGAAGAACGGTGGTTATTTAATTAAGGAACGTCTCTGACGGAAAACCTCCCACCGGTCTTGCCACCTGCCTGGCCGATTAGCTTGTGGTTAACGTCGACAATAACCTCCTAAGGACAGTCTAAAGTTAGGAGTCGTCTAGGTCAAGGATTACCCTAGAATAGGATTTTTTTGTTTGTTTTTTTTTTTTGGTTGATTGGGTGAACTTGTTTGCTAATTGTGTGCTAATTGTGCATGCCCGTTTGGTCGAGAGACCCACTTACATCCAGGCTAACTAGGACTGGTTCACCACCCGAGCTAAAGCCCGACTCACACATGGCACAACCGCCATCACTCCAAGATAGGTTCTATCCTATTAGAACCTCTCTTCCTTCTTGCATCAAGCTTACTAATGAAGGTGTTGACCCATTTGAGCTTAAGCCACAATATATCAATACCCTTCCCAAATTTCATGGACTTGAATCCGAGGATGCATACTTCTTCATAAGGGAATTTGAGGAAGTATGTCTCATGATGAATATTCCTAAGTTAGGAAAAGATGCCATCAAACTTAGGTTTGTCCCTTTTGCTTTGAAGGATTTAGCAAAGAAATGGCTCTACAGTCTAGAGGTCGGCTCTATATTTTCTTGGGATAATTTTGTTAAGGCCTTCTTAAAAAAATTTTATCCCGTTCACAAGACTGCATTGATTAGGAAGAATATCCTACAGTTTAAGCAAATAGCAAATGAACCTTTTTGGAAATATTTCGAGCGTTTTAAGGACCTCCTTGCCCAATGCCCTCACCATAGGATAGAGAAATGGCGACTTTGCCAAGTTCTATATGATGGATTAGATTATCCAACTAAAACACTGTTAGAATCCATGTGTCAAGGAGGATTTCTGCAAAAGAATGAAGATGAAGGATGGTTATTGTTTGAGGAATTAGCTGAAAATACCATCCAATGGAAACCTACTCTGGAAAAATTTAGGACTAATGACCCTACTTCTTCTAAAGGAGGTATCCATTCCATTGAGGCCAACGTAGCAACCGATGCTAAGTTAGCTGCTGTTATGCGAATACTAGAGGCCCTTGAAACTAAAGAGCTAGTTTCTGTGAACCAAGTCAGCCCAACATCTTCGGCGGGCTGTACTTATTGTCAAGATATGAACCATGTGTTCGAGGAATGTCCTGTCTTCATCACGCATCAAAGCTTGCCCGAACATATGAGTGCGGCCTTCACAAGGCCCGCCAACAATCTGTATTCGCCCACCTACAATCCCGGTTGGAGAAACCATCCCAATTTTTCATGGGGCCCAAGCAACAATGATCAAATTAGGCCCAAATTCTCCAACAATTTCCAAAATCCGCCCTATCAGCAAAGTTTTCCTAGTCAAAATCCTCCACCCTCTTTCCAATATTCACAAATGAAAACAAGGCTCTCCAACATGGAAAGAAAGGTGGACACTCTAGTTAAAAGCCATGACACACTGGCTCAAGTCTTGACTAGGATATAGATCCAATTGAATCAGCAAGAAAGACAGAGGGGTACCCTACCTAGTCAACCATTGCCAAACCCTAGGAATCCTAGGCCAGCCAATGAGGCTCAAGACCCAAATCAGTGTCACATGGTTCATACACTCAGATCGGGGAAACAAGTTGATAATCAAGTATCCATGCCACAGGATCCATCTCAGTCATCCATTCCATCTAGCTCCACTCCTTCTCCATCCAGCTCCAATGAAACTGAAGTTGAAAAGTCAGCAGGTCAAGGGTACCAGCCTATAGCTCCATTTCCAAATAGGCTTAGAGGCAACAACAATGCACATATGGAGAAATTATTAGAGGTGTTCAATCAAGTTAAGCTCAACATTCCACTTCTTGATGCAATCTAACAGGTCCCTAGTTATGCCAAATTCCTTAAGGACATGTGCACAAAGAAAAGAAAGACTAATGTGCCTAAGAAGGTTTTTCTAGCCACTAACATTAGTGAGCTATTGTCCAACCAGATCCCTGTCAAGTATAAGGACCCTGGTTGTCCCACCATCTCTTGCACCATAGGTCGAGCCAAAATCAATCGAGCACTCCTCGATTTAGGAGCTAGCATCAATTTGCTCCCTTTCTCCGTATATCAACAACTTGAATTAGGTGAACTCAACCCGACCCAAGTTACTATTCAGTTGGCTGACCGCTCAATCAAAGTTCCTAAGGGAGAGATCAATGACGTTCTCATACGGGTGGGAGAATTCATTTACCCAGTCGATTTCATTGTCTTAGAGACACAACCTGTGTCTAATCCTAGGTCCCAAACTCCCGTTATCTTAGGAAGACCGTTCCTAGCAACCGCAAATGCAATCATAAATTGTAGAAACGGATCCATGAGACTGACTTTTGGGGATATGACCAAGGAAGTCAATATTTTTAACCTACGTAAGCATCCCTACGATGTGACCGACCAACCCTTTGAGGTTAACTTCATTGAGAACATGACGAGTGAGCATAATGAGGAGATTATACTAGAATCAGAGGAAGAGGAAGACTTAGAAGCAAGTGATCTCAGCCTTGATGAGATTGAATGGGAATCAAATCTGAGTTCTATAGAGATGGGAGATTCTAGCTTAACACCTCCACCCATCGAGCCACCTCCTTCTTTGGAGTTAAAGGCCTTGCCTAAACATCTTAAGTACGCCTACCTAGGGAACAAGAGACGTTACCGGTCATAGTTGCATCTAATTTGACTAATAGGCAAGACGAGGACCTACTGGCAACCCTTAGGAGACATAGGGAAGATATTGGTTGGACTATGGCAGCTATTAAGGGATTGAGCCCTACGATAGTCCAGCATCGTATCCATCTAGAGGAAGGGGTTAGACTGAAGAGGGATTCACAGCGTAGGCTAAACCCACTTATGCAGGAGGCTGTACAAGCCGAAATATTGAAACTGTTAGATAATGGGATCATTTATCCCATTTCCGATAGCGAATGGGTTAGCCCAATGCATGTGGTCCCTAAGAAGTCCAGCTTTACTGTGGTAGAAAATGACAAACATGAGTTAGTGCAAACACGATTGCCTACCAAGGTTAGAGTATGCATAGACTATCGCAAGTTGAACGCAGCCACTAGGAAAGATCATTTTCCCCTCCCATTTATTGACCAAATGCTGGAAAGATTAGCCGGTCATGAGTATTACTGCTTCTTGGATGGTTATTCAGGGTATAACCAAATCCCTATAGCCCCGGAGGACCAAGAAAAGACAACGTTCACGTGCCCATTTGGGACATTTGCCTACCGTCGAATGCCTTTCGGCTTATGCAATGCCCCTGCCACATTCCAACGTTATATGTTAAGCCTATTTTCTGATATGGTCGAGCGTTTCTTAGAGATTTTCATGGACGACTTCTCCGTCTATAGGAATTCATTTGACCAGTGTCTCCATCACTTGGAGCTAGTGCTGAGTAGGTGCACTGAAAAGAACTTGACCCTCAATTGGGAAAAGTGTCACTTCATGGTGCAGCATGGAATTGTCCTAGGTCATGAGATATCTAGGGAAGGGATTAAGGTAGACAAGGCCAAGGTGGATATCATAGCCAAACTTCCACTTCCACGATGCGTGAAGGACATTCGGTCTTTCTTAGGACACGCTGGGTTCTATCGTAGGTTCATTAAGGATTTTAGCAAAATTGCTAGACCCCTTACAAACCTTCTAGCTAAAGACGTGTCCTTCATCTTTGATGATAGGTGCCATAGTGCGTGGGAAAAATTGAAAGTGGAACTTATTTCTGCTCCTATCATCTCACCTCCGGACTGGTCCAAACCTTTTGAGATCATGTGCGATGCCTCAGATTTTGCGATAGGTGCTGTCTTAGGATAGCGTAAGGATAACAAGAAGCGCGTGATATACTATTCGAGTAGGACGCTAAATGATGCCCAAATGTACTATACTACAACCGAGAAGGAATTCTTGGCGGTAGTGTTCGCTTTGGAGAAATTCCGCCCATACCTACTTGGGACTAAGACCACGATTTTCACTGACCATTCTGCACTTCGATACCTTATGCTTAAAAAAGATGCGAAGGCCCGACTCATTCGTTGGATCCTTCTCCTTCAAGAATTCGATCTCGAAATTCGAGATAAAAAAGGTGTCGAAAATGTCGTAGCAGACCATCTCTCTCGTGTGCCAAACGCACCTTCTGACGAACTGCCCATCAATGACAATTTCCCGATGAACAACTTCTAGCCATCTCTAAGGAACCGTGGTTTGCTGACATAGTGAATTACTTAGTCACAAACCAAACACCACCTAATTGGTCAAAACAGGATAGATACCGATTCTTGTCTCAAGTCCGGTATTACATGTGGGAGGATCCTTATCTTTTCAAATATTATAACGACCAAATCATTAGGAGATGTGTCCCCGACGAGGAAACTAGAAGCGTTCTAGCTTTTTGTCATGAGTTCGCTTGCGGTGGACATTTTGGTCTCCGCAAAACTGCCGAAAAGATCCTACAAAGTGGCTTTTATTGGCCAACCGTGTTCAGAGACGCATTTGAGTATTGCAAAACTTGCACAAGATGTCAAATGATAGGAAGAATTTCCAAACGAAATATGATGCCCCTAAATCCAATTCTAGAAGTAGAACTTTTCGATGTCTGGGGCATCGATTTTATGGGACCTTTCCCTAATTCGTTTGGGCACCAATACATCTTGTTGGCCGTATACTACGTGTCAAAATGGGTTGAAGCTTTCCCTTGCAAGACAAATGACAACAAAGTTGTTGTCAAATTCTTGAAAGATAATATCATCTCACGCTTTGGAATCCCTCGAGCCATCATTAGTGACAATGGCACACATTTTTGCAATAGAACTTTTGAAGCACTTATGCGAAAATATGCCATAACTCACAAATTGTCTACGCCCTACCATCCTCAAACTAGCGGACAGGTAGAAGTTTCTAATAGGCAAGTCAAGCTCATCTTGGAGAAGACTGTGAATCAGAATAGGAAGGACTGGTCCACCAAATTGGTGGATGCCCTATGGGCATATAGGACTGCCTTTAAGACGATTCTAGGAATGTCTCCCTACAGACTAGTCTTTGGAAAGGCTTGCCACCTTCCTGTTGAACTAGAGCACCGGGCCCTTTGGGCAATTAAGCAGCTAAACTTCGATCTAGAAAAGGCCGGTGAGCTTCGGAAATTGCAAATTTCTGAACTAGAGGAATTAAGGAATGAAGCATACGATAATGCGAAGATTGCGAAGGATAGGGTTAAGGTTTTTCATGATAAGTTCATTACGAGAAAAACTTTTGTCCAAGGACAAAAAGTTTTACTCTATAACTCTAGACTTCATCTCTTTCCCGGCAAGTTGAAGTCAAGATGGACAGGGCCATTCATTGTTAAGACGATGTTTCCACACGGAGCCATAGAGATCTACGATCCCAAAAATGGCAATGCATTCAAGGTAAACGGTCAACGTCTTAAAATCTTTTTGGAGACAGTACCGGAGGTAAATGCAGCCATGGGTCTTTTTGACCCACTGTATCGGTAACTATATCTTTCTGCCAGTTCATGCATCCATGCATTTCATTCATACATTAGGGACAATGCATGAAACAAGTGTGGGGGAAGGGTATGTAATATAAAAAAAATAAAAAATTTTATAAAAAAAAAAAACAAAAAAAAATTTTAGAAATATTTTTCTTTTTCTTTTGTTTGTTCTAACATCAAAAAAAAAAAGAAAAAACAATATATAAAAAAATTATTTTATAAAAAGGACAGTATTTTGACTTATTTTTTGAAAGAAACCTAAGTTAGTTTTAAGAATTAGGAAAATCATGATTAGGATTTCTAAAAACTTAGTCAAAATAAATAAATTGTTTAAGTTTTAGGTATAGGAGGAGAAATTGAATAAGTAATTAGTCTTGATTTTTACCTTAATGAAATGTGCATACCTAATGCATATCTAGGATTCTAAGACAAAGACCCTTGTGCCTCATATATATATATATAAAAAATCACTAATTAAGCTGGATACATGGGCCTCATGAAGCATAAGTATTCACGCCTAAAGGTGAATTAATAAATAAACATCCTTAGTTTTGGGGCCTAGTTCACTCGAATTTGAGTCCGAGGGGTGTTTTCTCACCTGGTGCCCTAAGACTAACCAGTTTGGGAGTCACCGACTTTAAGTTCGCTACATGGGTGGATTAGAATGCCTAATAAAACTAAGAAATATGATATATGTATTAACACATCTAATAGTCAATTAGTTAGGTATGAGGGCCTCAAGAAGCCTTGATACTTACACGAAAGAAAATTAGATGAGTTATATATATTAAAAAAAATCAAAAATAATAATTATGAGGCATGAGAGTCTAAGTTAAGGAATTCTTAGATTCACAAGGGTGCGTATAACTTTTGGTAACGAAAAAGACTATACAAACATTCAATTTTAATCCTTACCTAAAATAAATAACAATTCACTTTATTAAGACTAAGTTTAAGAATGAATAAAAATGATAATCCTAAAACTTATAGACTACTTAGTTTCTTCAAATATAATTCAAATATTTTTCCTTTTTATGGATTTTGTGGGTGTAATCCGCTGAAAACCCTCACGAGACAACACTTGTCCTCTAGGGTAACCTAGGGGTTTAACGGCTTGTTGCACATGCAAAGTGCAACCGTGATTCCTACGAAAGTGAGTTAGTTAGATTATATTTTCTTTTTCTTTTTGATTTTTACTCGAGGACGAGCAAAAAGATAAGTGTGGGGGTGTGATTGGTAGGAAAAAATGCATTCTTATCATCATATTTACTATCACATTTTCACATTTATTCATATAATAATGCACATTTATTAATATTTTGATATTTAATGTGTGCAGGCCTTGAGTGTTGAATTAAATAAAGAATTAAAGCTTAATGAAGCCCAAAAGCCCATATCCAAGCCCAAGTCCAAGCCCAGGTGTAAAAGTGCAATTACAAGAAGTCAAAAGTGCAAATACAAAGTTTAAAATTGCAAATACTATAAAGAGGGAAAGGATAGAGTTCTATTCAACCCTAAAGGCTTGGTGGATGAGGATAAATAAGTGTGCAAGGATGAGATTCGTTTTTGAAGAAATTTGGATAAAGGGTAACTTGATTTTTAAGTTATCTCGAAAATCTAAAATGAAGAGCTAGGATCCAGCTTCCAGAAGTATACGCTCAGACGGACGGGCCAGGAGAAGCTACGCGCCAAAGCGCGTAGTCAGATGCCGCTGTATTGCCGCGGAAACGCGGCCCAAGCCGCGTTTTCGCGGCAATCCTGCCATATCCATCTACCAGTTTTCGTGGAGGAGTTTATCCGGGACTCTATCACCTTCTGCACCTATAAATACCTCTGCAGGCGCAGCAGAGAGGCCATCCAGAGAGAGATTAGGGTTTTCTTTAGCTATTTCTTTAAAATTTCTGCAAGTTTGTAATTTCGTTTTGAGTACATTGTGGAGGAGAAGGAGCTTGTATTTGGGAGACGTTTTTCGAATAAAGGTTACCTTTTTCCCATTTAATTCTCTACTATTTAATTTTACTTTTATTCTGTGATCTCTCTGGTTTAGTTTTTAATCTGTGATCTTCTGATTTATTTGTTTTCTTTCTTTCTCAATTCTTCTTATTAAACAACATAAAAAAATTAAATAAATTGAAAAGATAAAAAAAAATGATGAACTAATTTCCTATTGTGGTTTGCTGAAATTCTTAAAGCAACCCTAGAGCAGTTAAGCATTGATCGGATTGATGACATTTTTTTTAGAAACCCTAGGTTTAAAGTCGATTGCTTGAAGACTAAAATGATGATTAGTTTCATAATCTAAAGTCACACCTTTAAGTAATTTTTCACATTTCATGCTTAAGAACTTTGACAACGTAACTTCAAGGTAACTCTTCTCTTACGTTGTGCTTAGATGTTAGGATGAAAACGTGTTGGATTTTTAGGAGTGTCGCTAGTAAGATTCTAAAATCTTTTCTCTTGCTTGCATATCCTCTAGAAAACCTAGGATGGAGTCCATGTATTCCAATATGATGATCAATATCCTTAACTTGCACTATGGGTTGTGGTAGAAGATCAGTAAAACCACATCTCTCATTTCATATATATATTTCAAATCTAATCTATTTTCTCTTATTTTGAAGATACAGAGGAATCGGCCGAAAAGCTTGCATCGCATCCTTCCCTGAGGATCACGACCCGCTTTGGCCCTTACTACAGCGGATAGCATTGAGACTAAGAACTCTACAACTCATTCTTATTATTTATAAATTCTTAAATCTCAATCAATTGGCTTGTAGTCGAGTTTGTGCAACAACCTCCCCTGGAGAATCGACCAGTTAGGAATCGTCTAGGTCCAGGTACCTTAGACTAAGACTTTGTGGTTATTTTTCTTTCTTTTGTTTGTTTATTTTAATCTTTTCGATTATTTGTTGTCTTTACGTTGTTTGTGGTGTGCTGCATGCAAGAGTGGGTGAGACATCCTGTAAATTTCAGATTAACCAGAAATACTTCTCTACCCTTGCATCCAGAACCGGTGATAGCATCACTTCAGAACAGGTTTTACCCGATCAGAACCTCATTGCCATCTCATATAAAATTGTCTGAGGCAAATGAAAATAATTTTAAATTAAAGCCTCAATTCATCAACACTCTTCTAAAGTTTCATGGTTGAGAATCAGAGGACGCATACTTATTTGTTAGGAAATTTGAAGAAGTGTGCCTCATGATGCGTATTCCCCAGCTAGGAGACGATGCCGTTAGGTTACGTTTCATCCCCTTTTCCCTAAAGGAACTAGCTAAAAAATGGTTGTACAGTAGATTCAGTCACAACGTTGGATGATTTCGTCAAGTCCTTCTTGAAGAAATTCTACCCAATTCACAAAACTGCCCTCATTAGAAAGAATATCATGCAGTTCAAGAAAGAACCGAGCGAGCCATTTTAGAGATACTTTGAGCGATTCAAAGATCTCCTACCTCAGTGCCCTCATCACAATATGAAAAAATGACGTCAGTGCCAGATTCTCTATGATGGTTTAGATTATCAAACAAAAGCTCTGTTAGAAACCATATGTCAGGGAGAGTTCTTGCAAAAGGATTAGAATTAGGGTTGGAATTTATTTGAGGATTTAGCTGAGAAAACCCTACAATGGGAGCCAACCTCAGAAAAATCAAGGAATTCATAATATATAGCTTCAAAAGGAGGGCTCCTATCTCTAGAATCATCCATAGCTGCAGAAACTAAAATTGCAACCCTAATGAGGAGAATAGAGGCTCTAGAAACAAAAGAGCTAGCAATGTTAACCAAATCAACCGACCTCCATTTCACAATCCGGGTTGTTCATACTGTCAGACACCGAACCATATCTTTGAAGAGTGCCATATTTTCAATATCCAGCAAGTGTCACCGGAACACCTAAATGTAGCCTACTCACGGCCGTCGCATAATCCTTAGTCGCAAACATACAATCCCGGTTGGAGAAATCACCCAAATTTCTCTTGGGCCCAAAACAATCCTCCCAGGCCTAATTTCTCCAATAATTTTCACCATCCCAGTCCTCCACCAAATTTCCCCAGTCAAGCTCCATCTTTCTCCTCCCAAAGTTCACCAATAGAAAAGAAATTCAGTAAATTAGAGGAAAGCATGGAAGCTTTTATGAAGTCCCAAGCCGCTTTCATGCAAAACTAGGGACAAACGCTGAGAAACCATTTACAGGTTATATCGAGATTGGAAATGCAAATGAGTCAGTTAGCTAGGTCTCTAAGTGAAAGACCAAATGGTACTTTACCTAGTCAGCCACTAGTTAACCCTAAAAACTCTAATCAAGTGTATGAAATTCAGGATCCTTCGATCAACTAGTGCAATGTTGTTCACACACTTCGATCTGAAAAAAAGGTGGACAACCAGGTCACCAACAAATAAATCAAGTCCACATTGATCCTACTCCAGCCTCCACCTCTGCTAGTTTCTCCCAATTTTCTCCTCAAAAATTTGATGAGGACAAAGCTACTGAACAAGTTCATAAGCCTGTAGCACCCTTTCTCAACAGGCTTAGGAACAATAACAAGAATATGCACATGGAGAAGATAATTAGATGTTTAACCAAGTCAAGCTGAATGTGCCTTTTCTTGACTCTATCCAACAAGTCCCAGGATATGCCAAATTTCTTAAGGATATGTGTACAAAGAAGAGAAAGGCAAATGTGCCCAAGAAAGTATTCTTGGCAACCAATATAAGTGAAATTTTGTCTGGTACCATTCTGGTGAAGTACAAAGATCCCGGATGTCCTATAATTTCTTACACCATAGGATAAATAGAAATTAGCAGAGCACTCCTTGACCTGGGAGCAAGTAACAACTTGCTACCCTCTCAGTATACCAGCAACTTGGGTTGGGCGAGCTGAGGCCAACTCGAGTCACCATTCAGTTAGCTGACCGATCTGTGAAAGTACCCAAGGGGGAAATCACAGATGTCCTTATCCGGGTCGGGGATTTCATCTACTCTGTTGACTTTGTTGTTCTTGAGACCTAACCTGTGTCAAATTCGCGGTCTCAAACTCTGGTCACTTAGGGCGCCCATTCCTTACTACAGCCAATGCCATAATTAACTGTAGGAACGGGTCTATGTGATTGACCTTTGGAGACATGACGAAGGAAGTCAATGTCTTCAATCTTGGAAAACAACCCAGGGATATCAATGATAAGACTTTTGTGGTCAATTCCATTGAAAATCTGACCAATGAGCATGAGGAAAGCATGGAGATAGAAACAGAGGAAGAGTTTAATTTGCAATCTGAAGATTTTATTATAGACCAGATGTGGATTCGGTAGTGGACTGGGCGTCAAGCCCAAGTGTACCTCATCATAGGATTGCAAGTCCAGAGATTGCTCCAATGAAGCAACACCTTCCCTAAAACTAAAAGCCTTACTTGAACACCTCAAGTACAATTACCTGGATGGAAAAGAAACCTTCCTAGTCATCATAACATCCCACCTGACTAAACAACAAGAGGACAACTTAATGTCTATTCTAAAAAGGCATAAGGAATGGATGATGAAGTATATCAAAGGGATAAGTCCAGCAATAGTTCAACACAGAATCCATTTAACCGATGAAATAACTCCCAGGAGGGACCACAATGCAGGCTTAACCCACTCATGCAAGAGGCAGTAAAAGTGGAAATTTTGAAACTATTAGATAATGGGATCATTTATTCCATTTCTGATAGCCAATGGGTTAGCCATGTTCATGCGGTCCCAAAGAAAGCTGGCTTTACAGTGGTTGAAAATGAGCAAAAAGAGTTGGTACAAACAAGACTGCTTACTAAGGTTCATGTTTGTATCGACTATAGAAAGTTGAATGCAGCCACCCATAAAGACAACTTCCCGCTACCCTTCATCGACCAAATGCTTGAACGCCTGGCTGGACACAAGTACTATTGCTTCCAAGATAGGTACTCGGGATACAATCAAATTCCTATTGCTGCAGAAGACCAGGAAAAGACCACGTTCACCAGCCCATTCGGAACCTTCGCTTATTGATGCATGCCCATTGGATTGTGCAATGCTCCTGCAACATTCCAACGGTGCATGCTCAGTTTGTTCTCCGACATGGTGGAACGTTTTCTTGAGATTTTCATGGATGACTTCTCCATCTACGGAGATTCATTTGAATAATGTCTTCATCATCTTGAGCTGGTTCTACAAAGATGCAAGGAAAAGAACCTAACTCTGAATTGAGAGAAATGTTACTTCATGGTGAGACAGGGGATTGTCTTAGGCCATGAGGTTTCTAGGAGAGGAATTGAAGTGGACAAGGCAAAAGTAGAAGTAATTGCAAAGCTTCTACCACCCAAAAGCATCAAGGATATTAGATCCTTTCTAGGACATGTTGGGTTCTACCAACAGTTCGTTAAGAATTTTAGCAAAATCGCTAGGCCTCTAACCAACCTGCTCGCAAAGAACGTGCCCTTTGATTTTAACGATGAATGTTTCAAGTCATGGGGGAAGCTTAAGCAAGAATTTATTTCTGCGCCTATTATTTCTGCTCCTAATTGGGCACAACCGTTTGAAATCATGTGCTATGCTTCTGATTTTGCTATTGGCGTTGTTCTAGGATAGCGCATCGACAATAGGCAACATATGATTTATTACTCGAGTGGGACCTTGAATGACTCCCAACAGAATTATATAACGACTGAGAAGGAATTCTTGGCTGTTGTCTTTGCGTTAGAAAAGTTTTGACCCTACTTGTTAGGTTCGAAGACGGTGATTTTCACGGATCACTCGGCACTAAAATACCTCATGACCAAGAAGGAAGCAAAAGCCCGACTGATTCGGTAGATCCTTTTGCTTCAAGAATTTGACCTGAAAATTCAGGATAAACGAGGTATAGAAAATGTGATCGCTGATCATCTATCACGAATTTCTAATGCACCTATCATACAAGCTCCGATCAATAAGGATTTTCTAGATGAGTGCATCCTGGCCATTTTCAAGAAACCCTGGTATGCGAACATAGTTAATTACTTGGCCACTGGACAAATACCCGCTGACTGGACAAAGCAAGACCAGTATCGTTTCTTTGCCCAAGTACGATACTTCTTCTGGGAAGAGCCGTATCTTTTTATGTATTGTCCCAACCAGATTATTTGATGATGCATACCAGAGGAAGAACAGAGGAGTGTGCTAAGCTTTTGCCATGAACCTGCATGCGAAGGACACTTCGATCCCCGCAAGACTGCAGAGAAAGTTTTACAAAGTGAGTTTTATTGGCCCACTTTGTTCAAAGACTCATTCCACTTTTGTAAGTCATGTGTAAATTGTTAGAAGATTAGGAAAATTTAAAGAAGAGACATGATGCCCCTGAACCCGATCCTGGAAGTTAAAGTTTTTGATGTGTAGGGTATGACTTCATGGGACCATTCCATAATTCCTTCGGCAACCTGTTCGTTTTGGTTGCTGTCGATTACGTCTCTAAATGGGTAGAAGCTGTGCCAACAAAGACCAATGACAATAAAGTGGTTATCAAATTTCTCAAAGAAAACATCTTCTCCCGATTTGGCACCCCTAGAGCGATAATTAGTGATAATTGTTGGTTCCCGAGATAATGACAAATGCGGAACTATCTCTGTTGGCAACTATAGATCTAAACAAACACAAGTCAACACAAACTAAATAAGAAGGATTAATCGTTAATCAAAGAAGTAACTTGCAAATAGGAAAACAAATCTCAGAAAATGCACAAACGCAAACAAGAGAGATTTATCCTGGTCGGTCCTTGTGACCTACATCCAGTCCCCAAGCCACCCGCTTGAGATTTTCCTTTAACCTTGATTTTGCAACCCAAAATCAATACACCATGTACACCACTTGACAAATCCCCTTCGCCAAATGTATACACCTTCTCTTCCACCAAGAGAACACCTTCTCTTCCACCAAGAGAATACCTTCTCTTCCACCAAGAGAATACCTTTCACCTTGTACAACTGCCTCTACAACCAAGAAGGCTCCCGTGTACAATGATCACTTTGAGAATTACAACTCTTTTATCCTATAAGCCTTGGTACAGATGTGTATGTGGACAAGGTCTAGTATAGGAAACAAGAACTTCAGAGAACTTCAGAATGGAAATGTCTTTTGGTGAAGAACAGAAGTTTGGAAAAATAGTTTTCAGGTTTTCAGATTTTGGCTTTGGAAAACTGATAAAAACTCTTGGTAATTGGCCTTTGGTATAACTACCCCTTATATAGCTGAAGACTAGGGTTAGTTAGGTAGTTATAGGAGCAATTCAAATGATATGGACGTTTAAATTCGTTGCACAAAAGACCAGATAATGAAAACTGTCCAACAGTCAGAAACTGCCTATAGTCGACTTGCCTATGGAGTTAGTCGACTATACTAGGCAAATTTTCCACTATTAGTCGACTTGGTTTAGCTATTAATCGACTAGGTCAATGGACGTTGGGCTGACAGTTTTCTGGTTAACTGATTCAAGTCGACTGCAACTACTTGATAGTCGACTGGACCAGTTATTAGTCGACTTGGGGACAAAGGTTAGTCGACTATAAAATGTATTAGTCGACTATAGTTGACTGTCGGTCGACTAATACACAAACAGAGAGTTGGTCTGTTTCAGGACACAAAACTTAGTCGACTTGGGATTTGGGATAGTCGACTACACAGATGATTAGTCAACTATACATGGACTATAAGTCGACTAATGGACCAATGAAGTGTGTGTTTGTGTCAAGGCTTTTACATGGTATTTCATCTTTACAAACCACACTCTATCAACTCTCTTTGGCACATCTTGATCATGTAGAACTCTTGATTCTTCATTTGTTCAGAGCTCCAAATGTCATGCATCGCAAACGTCTTCATCGAAACAGGTTCCAACATTCTCCCCCTTTTTGATGATGACGCTTTGTGTGCACAAGTGCTCCCCCTGTAGAATTTGGGTTTTAACACAATAGCGAAATACTTTGTTCTCCCCCTGCAACAAATATATTAGTACATATATATATAATTTTTCTTTATCAATTTTTATATGGTACCTGTAAGATAAACGTTAGATGGTACCAAACAAAAAGGAACATATTTAACCTTTAGGAGTCCAAATCCATTTAGAATTTGGTTTCCACCTGTTAGTATACACATAGTTGCAAGAATCACATATATCATGAATGTATGCAGCAATATATGTATTTTTATCATGTAAACTAAAATTCTTTGGAATCCATATAAACTTATTTTTCTTAGGCTTTCTTTTTACAAAGTAACTATATGGATTACTATAACATGAAGATTTTGCAACAAATCCAATACCATGATTATCATGTGACAACTTCTGAAAAGATAATAAATCATTCAATTTTTCTTTTCCTTTATTGAACTTAGTCACATTTTGCAAAAGATCTTCATTTTTATTTTTGAAAACTAACATGTCTTTATCCAATATGGAAATCCTTTCATTCAAAGACTTAGTTTCCTTTTTCAGAAAAATGTTCTCTTTTATAAATTTCTCATTTTCAATTTTCAAAGATGATATGACTTTTTCAGACTCATCTTGTTGTTGAGAATTTATAGATGAACATTGTAATGCATAACATGAATTTTCCTTTAAAAGTATCTCATTTTCTTTTGACAAAACTTTGTTTTTCAGTTTTTCATTTTTCAGATCAAGAAATAATTCATGGAATGCATCAGAGAGTTCAGAATATGATACTTCATCATCTTCAAGTGCCATGTAACATAGATTGACACGCTCAGTGGTTTCTTCTTCATCAGAGGATCACTGTATTCTGATGATGCTTCGTAGTTCTTCTTCTTTCTGAACTTCTTACTCTTGTACTTATCTTTCTTCTTAAGCAAAGGACAATCCATCTTCATATGACCTGGTTTATCACAATTAAAGCATTTGAATTTACCTTGCTTTAGAAATTTCCTAAATTTCTTTGAGAGCATCGTCATCTCCTCTTCGTCATCATTGTCCGTGTCGGAGGATGCATGGAAGGCGAGTTCTTTCTTCTTTGAGCGGAGTTGTCGTTCGTCCTTCTTCCTTTCTTCTAACTGCACTTCATATGCCATTAGATTACCGATTAGGTTTTCTAATGTCATAGTTGAGAGATCATTCGCCTCTTCAATGGCGGTTGTCTTCTTCTCCCATTCTGGTGTAAGTGCACGAAGGATCTTTCGAACTCTTTCCACTTGGGTGTAGTCCTTTCCAAGGGATGGTAGTGTATTGGTAATGTCGGTGAATCTTGTAACCATCTCGGATATGGTTTCATTCTCCTCCATTTTGAATAACTCAAACCTGTAGACAAGAACAGATATTTTAGATTCCTTAACTTTATTAGTGCCTTCGTGTGTTACCTGAACAGATATTTTAGATTCCATATTTGATGTGCAGAAGTGGGTGTTGACACTCTGTTGAACTCTTCTTTGGTTAATGCACAGAACAAGGCATTCATTGCTTTGGCGTCAAGGTTCGCGTTCTTCTTTTGATCTTCACTCCAAGCGTTGTAGTTGGTTGTGGACTTGGTGTACGATGCTTCTACGATGTTCCAAAGGTCGTAGTTGAGCGATTGCAAGTATATCTTCATTCTACACTTCCAATAGTTGTAGTTGGTTCCGTCAAATAGCGGTGGACGTTATGTAGAATGTCCTTCTTTGAACTGGGATGATGAGAACTCCATTGCCATCTTTGTTGTTGACTTGTACCCGTTCTAATACCAAATGTTGGGCTTGCTCTGATACCAATTGTTGGTCCCCGAGATAATGACAAATGCGAAACTATCTCTGTTGGCAACTATAGATCTAAACAAACACAAGTCAACACAAACTAAACAAGAAGGATTAATCGTTAATCAAAGAAGTAACTTGCAAATAGGAAAACAAATCTCAGAAAATGCACAAACGCGAACAAGAGAGATTTATCCTGGTTCGGTCCTTGTGACCTACATCCAGTCCCCAAGCCACCCGCTTGAGATTTTCCTTTAACCTTGATTTTGCAACCCAAAATCAATACACCACGTACACCACTTGACAAATCCCCTTCACAAAATGTATACACCTTCTTTTCCACCAAGAGAACACCTTCTCTTCCACCAAGAGAATACCTTCTCTTCCACCAAGAGAATACCTTTCACCTTGTATAATTGCCTCTACAACCAAGAAGCCTCCCGTGTACAATGATCACTTTGAGAATTACAACTCTTTTATCCTATAAGCCTTGGTACAGATGTGTATGTGGACAAGGTCTAGTATAGGAAACAAGAACTTCAGAGAACTTCACAATGGAAATGTCTTTTGGTGAAGAACAGAAGTTTGGAAAAATAGTTTTCAGGTTTTCAGATTTTGGCTTTGGAAAACTGATAAAAACTCTTGGTAATTGGCCTTTGGTATAACTACCCCTTATATAGCTGAAGACTAGGGTTAGTTAGATAGTTATAGGAGCAATTCAAATGATATGGACGTTTGAATTCATTACACAAAAGACCAGATAATGAAAACTGTCCAACAGTCAGAAACTGCCTATAGTCGACTTGCCTATGGAGTTAGTCGACTATACTAGACAAATTTTCCACTATTAGTCGACTTGGTTTAGCTATTAGTTGACTAGGTCAATGGACGTTGGGCTGACAGTTTTCTGGTTAACTGATTCAAGTCGACTGCAAATACTTGATAGTCGACTGGACCAGTTATTAGTTGACTTGGGGACAAAGGTTAGTCGACTATAAAATGTATTAGTCGACTATAGTTGACTGTCGGTCGACTAATACACAAACAGAGAGTTGGTCTATTTCATGACACAAAACTTAGTCGACTTGGGATTTGGGATAGTCGACTACACAGATGATTAGTCGACTATACATGGACTATAAGTCGACTAATGGACCAATGAAGAGTGTGTTTGTGTCAAGGCTTTTACATGCTATTTCATCTTTACAAACCACACTCTATCAACTCTCTTTGGCACATCTTGATCATGTAGAACTCTTGATTCTTCATTTGTTTAGAGCTCCAAATGTCATGCATCGCAAACGTCTTTATCGAAACAGGTTCCAACAATAATAGATCGCATTTCTGCAATAGAGTTTTTGAAGCTCTAATGCGGAAATATTCCATCAATCACAAGTTTTCTACTACGTATTATCCTCAGACAAATGGGCAAGTCAAAGTCACCAATCGACAGATCAAGCTCATTTTGAAAAGATTGTTGGACAAAACTTAAAGGATTGGTCGGTCAAACTCAACGATGCATTGTAGGCTTGCCGCACTGCTTTTAAGACAGTCCTAGGGATGTCTCCTTACAGAATCATATTCAGAAAAGCCTGTCATCTGCCAGTAGAGTTAGAACACCATGCCCTCTGGGCCATTAAGCGACTCAATTTTGATTTGAGTAAGGCCGGTGAGCTAAGGAGACTACAGATCTCAGAATTAGAGGAGATATAGAATGGAGCCTATGAAAATACTCGGATCACCAAAAGCAGGACTAAACTTTTTCATGATCAGATCATAAACTGAAAAAACTTTGTCCTGGGAGACAAGGTTCTATCGTACAACTCTAGACTTCATATTTTTGCGGGGAAGCTGAAAACTCGTTGGTCTGGACCGTTCATTGTGCGCACCATTTTCCCACACGGTGCTATGATTATTATCGATCCTACAAACAACACGGACTTCAAAGTGAATGGGCAAAGACTGAAGCCCTTTTTGACTACTAAGCCTGCATCACCGGCTGATAGTGTGATGACTCTTTTTGCCCCGTCATACACCTAACCACAACCATACACACTACAACTAAAATAAAAAATAAAAAAATAAAAATATATAATAATTGAAAAAAATAACTTTACTTATTGTCTATATGCTTACCCCTTCTATATTTTTTGACATTTCTTTCGCCTATTCGCACTTAGCCAACCCGAGTCGCCGAAGGCAGTAACATCATTTCTTCACCCTATTTATTGTAATTACATTTACATGACATTCATTGAGGACAATGCATTAGGTAAGCATAAGGGGTGCTAGCACTTTCACTTTTCTTTTTCTTTTTACTAAAAAATAATAATAAAAAAATAATAAAAATCTCCAGAATGAATTTTTTTCATCTTCTTTATAAAAATACCAAAAGATTGTAAGAAATAAGGGAACCTTATTAAGGAATCTTTATTTTAGCCTAAATAAAAATAAAATATTGGTTTGACTAAGAGTTGGGAGGGATAAGGAAAATAACTTATACCTTTTATTTAGCCTTAGTAGAATATGCATAAACCACACACACATGCTTGGGATTTAGAGACAACTCTGAAAAAAATACTGGATAATTGTGCCTCAAGAAGAATGATTACTCACACAAAAAAAAAACAATAAATATATATAATATATAAGTAAATCTTAATTTCGTGGCCTACTTTACTTGCATATTTGACTTAAGGGGTGTTTTTCCACCTGGTGTCCTAAATCATCTAGTTTGAGAGTCATCGGTTTGATATATGTTACATGAGTGAAGTAGAAAGCCTAATAAAATCAAGAATAATAGATAAATATTAATATAATTAAATGATATTTAAAGTTGAGTTGAAAAATCTTAAGCACATCACACTTACACATTATGTATATCTATCTAAAGCAAAATAACAGAATGAGTTAGAAGTACAAGATCCTTTCTAAATTTAAAGAAAAATTATAATTTCTTCTTTTATGAAGGCTAACGTATAGGAGGATTTATAAATGTTGAACCTAATTCTTACATCATTCAATCATTTTTACTTAGATGATTGAAAGTTCTTTTTCTTGAAAGAGATTTGCTAACAACTAAATATTTTTTCACTTACTGGATTTTGTAGGTGCAATTCGCTGAAAACCCTCAAGAGACAACACTCCTCCTCTAGAGAAAACCAAGAGGTTTAAAGGCTTGTTGCACATACTCATTGCAATCGCGTCACCTGCAAAAGTGGTGTAATAATTTTCTTATTTTTGTTTTTCTCGGGACGAGTAAAAAGATAAGTGTGGGGGTGTGATTAGTCTCTAATTTTGCATAATTTTTATCACATCCGCATATTTATTTGATATAAAATTCTGCTAATAAAGCTTTGCTTGCTTGATCCTAAGTCCATGGTGTTCAAATGAAGAAGAAGACCTTAAATCACAATTTAATGGGTGATTAAAGGCCTACCAAGTAGCATAGACTTTAGAGAGGAGATTTTGTCAGCCCAGGGCATCAAATCCTGAAGACCCAGCTGACAGGATACAAAAGGGACGACACGCTGCCCGAAGTCAGGCGCGCGCCGCCCTGGTAGGGCCGCGAAAAGCGGCTCGGGCCGCGTTTCCGCGGCCATACGGGCGCGGGCGCGGGCGCACTCGGGCTTTGGGCCAGGGGTTATCCCTCTAGCCCCCTTTCCCCTGGTGCCTATAAAAACCCCCTGGGGTTCTGAAGAAGAGCAGATCCAGAGTTTAGGAGTTGTTATTATCTTGTTCTAGGAGTTGTAATTGTCGTAGCTTCCTTCTTCTTCTAGTTTTAGTTTAGCCATTAGAGTGAAAGAGAGAGAGTGTGTAAAAGTTTTATTTAAAGGTGGCAATCTAATAAAAGTAACTACTTTTCTTTCTTCTTTCCAATTACTTAGTGTTTTTCCATTTGCTTTTACTTACTTGTTGTTGTGTAACTCTTTTTCTCTTTACCGCTTAACTCTTGTTGTTTCTTTTACTACCATAATTAACTCTTTCATTGCACGGATAACTAACTACTAACCCACTAATCTCTAACGACTTAATTGATAACCTAAATGAGTCAATAGTGTCAAACAAGCCTTGTGCAAATGAGAGCTATGACATCTTAAGATGAGGGTTCTAACTCTAACTTACCTACAAGTATTAGCTCTCTCATATTTCATGCTTAACAGGTTTTTGATGATCTATAAACTTTCCTTTTCTTTGTAAGTAGAGATTTTCCTTTTAACTTTACCGATACAAGTGATACCATTAGTGCACTTTGTATCTTTCCTTATTCTCGCCTTCTATTAGATCTTGATAAGGGAATGTCTGAGTTTTTGTCGTGTAAAGCTAAGTTAAAGGAAGAACTTTTACTCAATTTTCACGTGAATAGTTCCTATGCATAAGGGTTATGCTTGCCTATGATCCATTGTAAGGCTACCTCTTTAAGAAGTTAAAGATTAGTGGGAGCACTTAGTAGAAAGTTTGTAATGCGTTTTTACTATCTAGAAAAATCACTTTTACATACCATCAAATCATTCTAAAACAATTTTTGAAACCAACTTGTTTTCATTTTCAAATTCTTTCTTCGAAATAAAGAACTTTCTCTTTTCTTGAACAACGAAGCCGTATCAAGCTTTCATCGCTCTCCCTTCTTGTGGATATGACTCGTAGAGTCACTTTGCTACTACGGAAGAATCGCAAAAGCAGTAACATTGACCCACATTCCTTTACCTAATTTTGTGCTTGCTTTTTGCCAATCACCTGGCTCTGTCGCTCCCTGACTATGGTCAGGGAGGTGCAGGAGGCTGCACCTACCGCCATGGTCAACGGAGGCAGGGGTGGCCACTAGCCACCCCAAAAGAGAGAAGGAGTGGGAAAGGAAGGAAAAGAATGAAAAATAAAGAAGAATAAAAGGAAGACGAAAAGGAAACGAAAATGAAAGGAAGAAGAAAAAGGAAAGAGAAGAAGGAGGGGAGCTTATCGTAGTTGGAGGGAGCTTACCGACGGTAGTGGTTGAGGCACCGGTGGTGGTTGATGAAGAAGATGAAAAAGAATAAGGTGGAGATGGTGATGGTTTTGAGGAGGAAGAAGGTTGAGGTGGTTGATGTTGTTGTCGGAGATGGAGGGAGGGAAGGAAATGACGGGAGATGGCCAGAGTTAGGGTCTTCTCTTGTCGGCGACAGTGGCCGGAGCACCAGAGTGAGGCACGATTTAGGCGTTTGCCAAATGAAAATAAAGGAGAAGAAAAAGAAGAGAAAGGAGAAGTAGAGAAGAAGGAAAGAAAGAAAAAAAAAGAAAAAGAAAGTGATGGATGAAGGGATGTGATGGATGGGAGAGGTATTAAATGAAGGGGGAGTGGACGGTTGGTGAAGTCGGTGGGAAAAGAAAAATAAAAGGAAAGAAAGAAAGAAAGAAAGAAAAGGAAAGATTCAAAAAATATAATATTAAAATAAGGTCGGGAAATATCGACTGTTCTAGAAAAAACCCTAAAAATCTCCAAATCTAGAAAACATCATCTTAAGGAATAATATAAAATCAGTTTTCAAAGATAAAATCTCGTTTTCAAATTAAAAATCCTGGAGTCAACCTTCGATGTTGGTCTACACCGGTTCGGCTGGATTTTGATAAATTCTAAAAAATCTCAAAAAATCCATTAAAGAAGAAATTACAATTCTAAGAAGCAATGTGAAAGAAAAATCAGAAATACAATTCTAATTGTAAATTAAAAATCGTAGAATCAACCAGCGATACTGGGCGACACCAAATCCGGTGGAATTTTGATAAATTCAGAAAAATCACAAAAAAAGTATATAGATAAAAATGTAATTTTAAGAAATAATGTGAAAGATGTTCTAGAAATTCAACTCCATTTGTAAACTAAAATCCCGAGAATCGAGCAGTCGTACTGGTCGATACCGGTTTTGAAGATTTTCAATTTAATCCAGGAAAATCTCAAAAAATCATGAAAAATATAGAATATTGGAAAATGATATTTGAAATTAAAATCAATCAAATTTGATTACCAAAAATACCAAATTGAGTAATACACTAGGATCGGGTCCCTGGTTCAGATTAGGGCTGTCTTTGAATCCACGAATCTGGTCCAAGAAAAAACGATCATATAAATAATTCATAATACAAAACACATACAGGAAGTAAATCAAAAAATATGATCAAAAAATCTAAATACGCAACTAAGTACGTATTCTGAAAGCAGGGTGTTACAGAGTATGAAGTATTTATAGGAGAAAAAGCCAGAGGATAGACGTATGAAGATAGGGGAGCTGGTGCTCCCCTAGATTTGAAACTGAAGCTGTGAAAACGCGACTTTAGCTATGTTTTTGTGGCAAGATCTTGGCCATAGGTCAGGATTTGCGTATGTGTGTCTGTCCATTTTTCCTCTATCATTTTATCCAATTGAAATTTCAGTTTCTGCTCTGGATTTAACAATATATCCTTTGATCTTCAACTCAAGTTGGTTTTCAAAAAATCCATTTTTACTTAAACTTTAATTGGTATTATATCATCTGATATACCCGGTCCTCAGATAAAATTACTTCTAGAACCTCTGAATTCGAATTGATCCCCGTTGATTTGAACTTTTGAATTTAATTGGATAGGATTTGTGCTTATCTTCTCTCTATCATATCCTGAATGAATTTAGATATTAAGACAAGTGAGTTGTAAGAATTATTACAGAATAAGAATGCAGTAACAATTATGCAATATATGTGTCCAAACATCTTACAAGTTCCATCCTCAGTCAATCTTCTATTGAGTCTGAGATGTCCTTAAGATCCAACTTCTATCAAATTTTAGTTTAGGTTTGGGATTATGAGTGCACTTGGAGATAGTTTTTGGGATAAGAGAGGTTAATGACTTTCCTACTTTATCTTATTTATTGGGATTTGCCCTTAGAGTCAATTTTGTGCAAGTGTGCAATATACTCAAAAGATGATAACACTCAAAATGATAAATCACCCAAATTGTTGATCCTATTCTAAATACAATAATCACGTACTTTGCTTCAGGACCCTTCAACTGTAATTAAAAGGAATCGGAAGGGCACGCGTGTTGGCCCAGAGACCCATCACTGTAGTTTTGATGATGATTAACTCATGTTGTTATAGTTTACTAATAATCTTGTGTTTAAATAGTTTCAGTGATTGACCAAGATATTAGTAGGTGTTTGACTTCAATAAAAGAGTTTTGGAGTTTTCACATGTTGATTCAAGAGCTCGAGCGTCAAGATCGCATCTACTACTCGGTTGGAGTCAAGCTCGATTGATCGCATTTGGATCGAGTCGGCTTGGAGATAAGAAGACCTCAGTTTGTTTAGTTTAGTATGTTTTAGATCTTGTATAAAGATAGATAGTATTGATATGCTCAAGTTCACATACACACACAAGTTTAAAGTTTATTTGTTTTGATTTTCGGTTTAACCAGTTTTGGATTTCATGTCAAAAACAAAGATATATATATCTTACATGTATATTGGATTTTATCCATATACAACATGCTTCAAATTTATTTCAATATCTTATTTTTGTATCCATATGAGTTTTGGAGAAAGCGGTTTTCCATTTCAAAAATTCAAGTTTTGAAAAATACCGATTTTATGTTTACACTTAATTTCAATATCACAAAAATAGTTCAAATTATTTATATATGTGTTAAATTTTTAGTCGCACATATTTGTATTTCAAAGATCTTATAAAAACTTATTTTTGTGAAATTTATGAGATTTTATGGGATTTTATTGAAGGTAAAAAGACTAAGTTTTAATCCCTTAAAAATTATGACCTAGCCTTCTGCCGGTCAACCGCACGATCGACTGGGCAGTCGATCGATGTGCACAAATGTACACAGCCACATTTGGCTAGTGGGCTGGTCGAGCGGACGGTCGACCGTCCAGAAAGTTATAAACCTTCTTTTATTTGGGTTTGTTGTTATCCCTCTTGAGTAGAGGTGATTGTGGAGGTTGTGTTGGTATCCTTCTAAGTGTAGAGGTGATTGAGGTTGTTGTTTGGCTTAGTGCCTTATCCCTCTAGTGTGAGATGATTGTTGTTTTAGCTAAGTGCCCATCCCTCTAAGTGTAGAGGTGATTGTTGTTGTGCCTTACCTCTTGTGTAGAGGTTGTTGTTGTTTGAGAGAGGAGTTGTGCACTCCAAAGTTATATTACACAAATCCTCAGTGGAGGTTCCCTGTGTAGGAAGTCCTATCCTTCTGTGTGAAGGCGGGGACATAGAGCTGGATGCTCGAATCTCGAAACATATCTTTGTGTTTGTGTTTGATCCACTATCTCTTAACTCTCTCTCTTATAACTTGCATTGATTCATATTGCTCATATCTTATATGCTTGGTATTGTTTGTGTACCTCACTTGTGTTGAACCAAGAGAGCTTCATATAACACCTCAACTCTTATTTAGAGGAATTTAGAGGAGTTAGTCTAGAGCCCTTCACCGGGAATTCGGCTACACTATTTTGTTACACTAAGTGTGTTGTAATTTATTTTTAATTCCGCATTATTTGTCATTAGATTAGCCATATACATATTCACCCCCCTCTAGGTGTACTTTCAATTGGTATCAGAGCCTACACTCCGATATTAGGTTTAACCACCTAGGAGTGAGATCTTGGTTAGTTAATTTAGATTTGCATTTGCACACATATAGTTTACACTCATGGATTTCATGACCCCTCCTATATTTGATGTTTGTAATATTGATGTATGGAAGCTTAAGATGAGTATGTACCTAAAAACCCTAGGAATGCATGTTTACCATGCTACTACTAAGAAATCCTATCTTGATAATAAAAAGCATATAGAGGCCAATGCACAAGCTCTTGAGGCACTTAGGAGCACTCTAAGTAAAGATTATCTTATGACTGTTTCTCATTATGATTTCATTTTTGCAATGTGAAACACTTTGACCTCTCCCAAGCTACAAATGACGAAATATGCAGAAGAGGAATCTAGTGACGATGAATCCGACCAACCTTGCTAAATGGTCCAAGAGAATAACTCCCTTGAGGTAAACTCAGACACCCATCTAGATGATTGTACTATTTCTTCAAGTGATGATTATGTTGATGCTGATGCATTAAATAAAGAACTATCTTTAGTTTGTGAAAACCTATTAGAAAAATATAAAGTTTTCAAAAAGAAAAGTCTTATAATAAAAGAAGAAAATAAGGAGTTGCTTTCAAAACTTAATTTGGCTTTGCAAGAAAGGGATGAGATTTCTAATGAAAGGGACTCATTGAAATTCAAACTTGAACTTGCTCTTAATGAAAACAAAATTTTAAAGAGTAAAAATGATTATAATGATATTTTGAAGAAAAATGAGGTTTTGTCTTCAAAACTTGATTTTGTTATAAAAGAAAACAATACTTTAAAAAATAAAATTGCTTTAATTTCAAAGGAATTAGATTTAGCTTCTAAGAAAAATATTTCTTTAAAAAATGATATTGACTCACATGTTTGCCATACTAACATTGCTTCACCATCTAGTGCTTCAATTGCATGCTTCACTTTATCTTCAAGTATTAAAAATGATATATGTATGTTAAAGAAGAGTATTGATTGTTTGGGCTCCACTTTGAGCCAGTGTGCCATGAACCACACATGATTGAAATTCATGTTTCGTAAGAAACAAGTTCCTCATATGCATGCACACCATACACGGCATACACATGCTCATCATGCTCACACACATGATTCTATGTATGCTCATCTATACACTTGTACACATTGTGGACATAAGGGCCACCTTGCAAAATTTTGTTATGATAGATTAAATACTTCAAATTTTGCAAACAATTTATTTGGGTTAAAAAGGTGCTAAACCTCATGGACCTAATATGGTTTGGGTACCAAAGGCCACTCCTATTTTATTTAATGTAGGTGTGGGCTCTTGCTTGACGTGAGAGTAATGGTGCCTTGATGGTAGATGCGTTCCGAGCCAAATGGTGACACCTTTGGATGCATCACCTTCAAGAAAGTTTGGTGGGAGGACCACCATGGTTTGGAGATCTAGAGATGTGCCCTAATGGTTTTGGTAACTATCTCTAACTCGTTTACATGTGTTTAGATTATTAATTTTTAGCATGTTTTGATTTTTCATGATTATTATGTTAAATGTCATGATAATTAGACTTGTGAAATACATATGTAGTATTTGAGATACACCCATATTTTATATGGATTCATATTTTATGTTCTCACTATGTTTAACTAGTGTGTATATTATAGCTCTAAACACGTTCATGTATCTTAATGATCATGTTTGTTTATGATTTTGCACTTCAAGTTTTGATTACATGTTTAGATGTAGTTTTCACTAAAACTTGTGCATATACTTATACAACTAGTGAGCGACAATTTGATTATTGAATGTTTGTGCTTAATTGCTCATTTATACCCATTAGATGTGCTAGTATAGCCTAATTTTGATGATTATTGCATTTCAACTTGTATTCCCTATTTTTGGACATGTTTTTCATAAATATGTGTTTATCTCATGTATATGTTAATTTTGTTTAAAACTTTAAATATACATGTATACCCTTGAGTCACTTACTTTTCATGTAAATTTTATTATGGACTCACTTGTGTTTTGGATATGTATGTATACTTTTAGTTTTAACTAAATATACATATACCTTGAAGTATATTTAGTTTTGATGATTTTAATTTTTTTGATAAAGGAATTTCATTTAAGCTTAAATGCCCTATTTCCATGATTTTATTGATTACATGACTTTTTACACTCTATGTTTGATGTTTACTCATGGTTTATTTCCATAAGATTATATGAGCTTTATTGCTAATTGAGTGTTGATGATTGTATGATTTTTAATGTTGCATGGATTTTTTCTTGTTTAATTCCTTACTTGAAGGACTTCACGCTAGTTTTCAAGATTATCATAAAATTAGTTGCATATTTCTTCATTTTGGAAGAGTTTTCAATTATGTTAAAATTATTTTCAAATCTTATTTTTGAAAACCCCTTTCTTCTAAGGGCGGATGGATGGGCGACCATGCCTTGTATGCTCAAATTAAAAATCTTTTTTAAACATGTGCATGAAAAGGGAGGTAGTATGAGTTATATACTTGATTCTCATTATATTTTCAATTCATATCATAATTGATATTTTTTTGTATACTCATATTTTATTTTCTATATATGTATGCTTCAAATTTCAAAAGATTATCAATTTCGATTTGTATTTACATTTTCATACATTTATATGTGATTTGATTTGATTGTGCTTACAATATCTTTATATCTTAAAGCACAAATTATATTTATGCTAAGCTTAATTTAGTGCTTAATGTCAATTATTTTTCAATTGGTATCTTATACAAGCTTATGTATCATTTTTATTAGTATTTCATAAAGGGGGAGAAAATTATTATCTTACTTTTCAATTGGTTTTATTTTCAATTGGTATCTTACTTCCATTCTTTATGATGAAAAATACTTTGTTTTGGTATATACTAACATTTTCAATATTGCTACCAATAATCTCAATTTGGTATTATTCTTAATTTGGTATTATTCTCAATTTGGTATCTTTATTGCAAAATGATGTGTATTTCCAAATATTTGGTTTGCATTTTCAATTGGTTTTTTACTTTTAATTAGTATCAAAATTACAAAATATATATATTTCAATTTGTATCAAAATATACAATGTTTCAGCTTCTATAGGTATCAAAAGTTTACAAGATATTTTCAATTGGTATATTTTGGTATCTTAAAATTTTTATTTATTTTCAATTGGTATCATAATGTTTCTATATATACCTTCATCATAAATTGGTATATTTTTCAATTGGTATTGTTTTGATATGTATTGCTTATATGCAAGGGAAGTTCAACATCTTCTCCATATATAGATTCATGTTGAGTGTACTTTTCATGTTGAAGTGATTGACCTCTCTTTGGTATGTAGTACACATGTGTAGTAGGAGCTTCACATCTTCTTTTATACATTTTATATTATGCGTTATGTAATTAAGGTTTAGTCATTTCTTTTTCATATAATATATATATGCAGGGGGAGTTAACTTTACGTCTCTTCTCTTCATAAATATATATCGCATATATATCTTTATTATTTGATTTGTTTTCTCCCCTTTATTGATGATTTGACAAAAAAGGGGAGAGGAATTTTGGAGTTTTATATATGCATGTTTATTTTCTTATTTAATGCATATATGCGTTGTTTGATTTATGCACTCATTGAATACTTTATTGTTTATTGCTATGCATGAGTTAAGGGGGGCTTCTATGAAGCTAAACCTTAATCCATGCATATATAACTCCATGACTTTTGTCATCATCAAAAAGGGGGAGAATGTTGGCTCAGAGGCCGGTCACTCTGATTTTGATGATGATTAACTCATGTAGTTATAGTTTACTAATAATCTTATGTTTAAATAGTTTCAGTGATTAATCAAGATATTAGTAGGTGTTTGGCTTCAACAAAATAGTTTTGGAGCTTTCACATGTTGATTCAAGAGCTCGAGCGTCAAGATCGCATCGAGTACTCGGTTGGAGTCAAGCTCATTGTATCACGTTTGGATCAAGTCAACTTGAGGACAAGAAGACCTTGATTTGTTTAGTTTAGTATGTTTAGATCTTGTGTAAAGATATATAGTATTGATATGCTCAAGTTCACAATACACACACAAGTTTAAAGTTTATTGGTTTTAGTTTTCGGTTTAACTGGCTTTGGATTTCATGTTAAAAACATAGATATATATATCTTACATATATATTGGATACTATTCATATACAACATGCTTCAAATTTATTTCAATATCTTATTTTTGTATCCATATGACTTTTAGAAAAAATGGTTTTCCATTTCAAAAATCTAAGTTTTCAAAAATACCGATTTTGTGTTTAAACTTAATTTCAATATCACAAAAATGGTTTAAATTATTTATGTATGTGTTGATTTTTAGTCACACATATTTGTATTTCAAAGATCTTATAAGAACTTATTTTTGTGAAATTTATGAGATTTTATGAGATTTTATTGAAGGTAAAAAGACCGAGTTTTAATCCCTTAAAAATTATGACATGGCCTTCTGCCTTCTGCCGGTCGACCGCACGGTCGACCAAGCTAGAAGTTAGTCGATCGGGTGGTCGACTGATGTGCACAAACGTGCACAGCCACATTTGGCTAGTGGGTCGGTCGACCGGGCGGTCGGCCGTCCAGAGAGCTCTGCTCTGTGGATCTGGCCCTAGTCGACCAGGCGGTCAACCGGCCAGAGAGCACTGCTCTCTAGTTCTGGACCCGGTTGACCGGGCGGTGGAATGGAGGCACAACGGTCATAAAAATTACCATTGGTCAGTCGATTAGGTGGTCGACTGGAAGGGAAATTTTGCCCTTTCCAGACTACCAACAGGCAAATTTTTGAGGGGTTATAAATAGCCCTCCTCTTGAGTTGTTTTATACAAGTTTTTAAACAGCAATTTTTTTCACCTTTACAATTGTTTAACAGCAAGTTTTTAAAACAGCTTTTGGGTTAAAAAGATTTATCTTTGTTTTGTTTTCAAGCGTTGAAAAAATCAAAGAAAAATAGAGTATTTGGGATATTGATTTTTGATCTTCATTTCTATCTTATTCTAGTTGTTTTCCCAAGTATTTTTCTTTATGATTTGTTTTTCAAACACCTTGTATTCTCACACTTGAGCTATCATATCTATCCCATCTATAGGATCTTTGTTTTGTGAGAAAAATTTGTTTGTTGTTTAGTGAGACCACCAAGAGTTGTAAACCTTCTTTTATTTGGGTTTGTTGTTATCCCTCTTGAGTAGAGGTGATTCTGGAGGTTATGTTAGAAGTGATCCTCTAAGTGTAGAAGTGATTGAGATTGTTGTTTAGCTTAGTGCCTTATCCCTCTAGTGTGAGGTGATTGTTGTTTTGGCTAAATGCCCATCCTTCTAAGTGTAGAGGTGATTGTTGTTGTATCTTGCCTCTTGTGTAGAGGTTGTTGTTGTTTGAGAGAGGAGTTGTGTACTCCAAAGTTATATTATCCAAATTCTCAGTGGAGGTTCCCTGTGCGGAAAGTCCTATATGGGCGAATAGTGAAAATCCTTCTGTGTGAAGGCGAGGACGTAGAGCTGGGTGCTCGAACCTCAAAACATATCTTTAGATATGCGTTTGATCCACTATCTCTTAACTCTCTCTCTCTCTCTCTCTCTCTCTCTCTCTCTCTCTTTTATATCTTACATTGATTCATATTGCTCATATCTTATATCTTGCACCTCAACTCTTATTTAGAGAAATTTAGAGGAGTTAGTCTAGGGCCCTTCACTTGGAATTAGGCTACACTCTTTGGTTACACCAAGTGTGTTATAATTTGTTTTTAATTCCGCATTATTTGTCATTAGATTAGCCATACACCTATTCACCCCCCTCTAGGTGAACTTTCAACATGCCATAAAATGCAGGAGTCTAAACTGGTTTTTAATTTTTGCAACAAGCGAGTTACTGTTGATTATTAGTAACGTACAGGGTGAGGTATGCAAGGAAAATAATAATTATAGAAATCAAATTTTGCAATTCCAGCAACCCTGCAAAAAACTAGAGTGAGTAGTTCACTCAAGCTACCATGTTTGCGCAGCAAAAGCCGCGTTTATGTTGTAGTACTGAGGGTACTTGGTCTTTGCTTTTAAGAGCAGAGGCCCAAAACCACTTATATGTATCTATAGTAATAAGTTTCTTGGTTCCAGTCTCTGCGCATAGAAACAGAGAAGAATTCTTTCGCACAAACATGAAAAAACGTTACCCCTCCCTGGCAACAGTGCTAAAATTGCTCGGGGGAAACAATGCACAAAAAATGTGTAAGGTCAAATGTGAGTTGTGTGCTGATGTTTCCTTGAATCTATCATAATAGCTATGCAGCTATACAGTCGTATAAATAAGGAGGGGAAGCAATAGAAGCATTATGTTCTGTTTCATTGTTCATTTTAAAAGCTTCTTCTTTGTTTAAAAAATGAATAAAAACAAAAGAGAAAAGACTTGTGAAAGTGGTTTTTGATGGAAGTAAAAACAAAATAAAAGTGATTTGGTTGTGGAAAATGTGAAGTGAAAGATTGTGAAATATGAAAGTAGGAAGCGGTGGAAAACAGGTGGTTTAAAGAAAACTAGGAAAAGAAAATGGTTTTTAGAAAGCGCTGGAAAACACGTGGCTTAAAAAGAACTAGAAAAAGAAAACGATTTTGAGAAATTGAAAGGGAAGCGTAGTGTGAAGTAAAAAAGAAAAAAAAAATAAAACAAGTTTAGAAGAGAATTGAAGAAGTAAAGTAGAGAAAGAAGTTGAAATGTGAAGTTTGTTTTTAAATGAAAAGTCTTGAATATAGGAGAAGAGTCATGGCTAACTAATCAACTGTGCACTATTAACATACTAACATTTGAGACGAATTGTGTCTCATATTTGACTTCATTGGCAAAGAGTATACCATGGTTCTCCAAGACTAAAACATTGCTCAATGAATGGAGTGATCTTCTCTAGCTTGGTAGTGTCACCTCGATGGATCATTTGCTCTTGATTAGTACTCAAAAATGAAATATAAGATTTGTGATTCACAAAAGAACTCATGCATAACAATATTAGCAAGTACATTAAATCATCAAGGCTTTTGGTTAGCTAGCATGAAATAAGAGGCTTGAGCATAATGATTGTTATCATTAACAAAGTGAGAACCCATCTTCATGTTCCATCAAGGCATTTGCCAACTAGCAAAGCACTAAAGTAAGGCACATATTAATCACTTGGGGGAATCAATGGAACTTAGTCAGAGAAGTTAGCACTTATCTTCATTGGGAAATCAAAATAACTTGAAAGAATGCACGGTTACAAAAGATTCATCCAATGAATCATTTGAGTTAATCATCCATGTGTTAGTAGTTAATAGTATTATTGATTAGTTAGTCATGGTTAGAGAGTTAGCTAGACATAGAAGAAGAATAAGCAAATGAAAACATGTAAATGAAATTACAATAGAAGGAAGTAAATTGCACAAAAACAATAACTAGAAGAAAGTGAAGAACATTGCAAGAAAAGAGTAAAGAAGAGAAAAGAAACTCCTTGTATTGAATTATCACTGGTTCAATTACAAAATCACTCTCTCTCTCTCTCTCACTTTTTCTGGGTCAAATTTAAGAGAAATGCAAGATAAAATAGAAGAGAAAATACTAAAGAAAAAGCCTAGGAGAAATTACCTACTCTTTAACTCTTCCATTCCGTGGCTTTGGACCTTCTTTAATAGGGCTGGGATGCTTGGGATTCAAAAAACAAAGCCATGTGAGATCAGGATCAAGGACCATGATACAGTCGTGTTTGTGCGGCTATTGCTGCACAAACGTGGCAAGATCCTGGCCCCTGATCTTGAACTCTGGGCCACACACTCTCCCAGCTGAGGAAGCTTTTAGGTCATTATTCATTTTTGGATTTAAATCTAAATACATAGTACATTGGACTCTTTAATTTAGGCTTCAAATGGTATTCAAATTAGGGTCTTCCTCGGGCTTCAAGAAATCCATGAAATTATCTCTAAAATAGCAAGTATTAGCCCATAATTTCTGTTTTGCCATCTTTCTTAATTATCCCTGTACACAAAAGATAAGAAATATTTAGCAGCAGAGTTTCATTAATAAAACAGGCAGAGAAATGCAGAAAAATATGCAGAATCGTTAGCCGATCAGAAGACATTGAGGAGATCGTCTGGAAGCAAGTTAAGAAAGCAAGTCAACTTTTCTGGAAGGAGACAGAGCCTTGAGGGTTAAGCACCTTCAACTCTCCACTCTCTGAGAAGATCACTTCTTACCGCTTTCAAAAGAAGTTCATGATGCCAAGCTTCGAGCAATACTCGAGAGTGACCGGCCCCGTCCAGCACCTCCATCAGTTCCAAGACAAGATGGCTATCCACTTTCACGATGACTTGCTCCTGAGTCATATGTTCTAGTCTAGTCTCAAGGGCATTGCTTATGACTAGTTCTATATACTTCCGAGACAATCTCTCTGGAGTATTGAGGAGGTGAAGCTGGCCTTTTACCACCTATATGCTTCCCGACAAGAGCTAAAGAAGAATAGCAACCGCCTTCTTATCATCAAGATAAACCTAGGGAGAGCCTCAAGTAGTATGTCAGTTATTTCCAAAGCCAAATGGCTCTCGTGCATAACTGCAATGACGACGTGGTTGCCGTCGTATTCATCAATGGGCTAAAAATCACCCACTCCTTTTAAAAGCATCTGGTGAAATATGAAATCATTGAGATGAGGGACATCTTCACCCACACCCAAAAGTATATTCAAATTGAGGATGCTACCCGAAATTCTGCCAACTGTTCCCCCAAGTGAGGGGCGAAGTGGAGAAACAGAAGGAGCAACATGTTCCTCCGAAGAAGACTCCGAGCCAGGTAGTCAGAGCTATCAACAAGCCCACTTAGAACTTCACCAAGCATGCACCAGGCCTTAGCCCTCAGAGAATCGCCTACATCGGACCCTCGCCCTGATTACACTGGGCCCTATCTCGATTGAGTATCTCAACAGCCTATATCAGGTCCTCACCTGACAGCTAGACCTGCACGGAGGCTCTCCTGAAAAATGAAAGCACTCCTGACGGTCACTTGGATAGACTATATCGGGTCCTTATCCTAATGACTAGACCTACATGAAGGCTTTCCTGAAAGATGAAGGCGCTCATAAAAGTCACTCTGACAGTTTATATTAAGTCCTCAATTTAACGGCTAGACCTACATGGAGGCTCTCCTAAAAGATGAAAGTGCTCCTCATGGTCACACTTACATCTTATATTGGGTCCTCACCTTGACGACTGACCTACATGGAGGCTCTTGATCGAATCTGCCATGTGCACAGAAAATATGTAGTTTAGAAATATAGATTAACAAGTGCAACGTTGCTCAATGCTATGACTATAAGAAGGGGCTATGCGGGTCGTGATCCACAAGAAGAGAAAGCGGTAGAAGTATTTTTAGTATTCTTTTAAGTTACTAAAACTGGTTAAAGATTCTTCTTCATTTTTGAAAAGAAAAGGAAAAGAAACTAGGTTAAAGTGGAAGATAGAAGATGCTTTTGGTGTTTTTATTGAAAGAAGAACTATGTTAAAAAGAAGAAGTGAAAAGAATAAAGAAGAAGAAAAGCTTTGGTTTTTAAAGTCATTTTTAAAACTAAGAAATTAACATAAAGAAAAAAAAGATTTAAAAGTATACTTACCTCTAATGTCGATTAACGTACCTTGGAGTGAAGTAAAGCAAAATGAGCGAAAGAAATAACATTGAAGCAGCAATGCACTAAGCTGAGTAACAGAAGAAGAGGACAAGAATCACATTAACTGTCACTCTTAATACAACTCTCTCTGAAGAAGATTACCTTCAGTATCACTCTAAATTCAATTCTTCCTTGTTCTCTCTCATGAAACTCTCTCTAACCTAAGCTATGAAGAAATATAAAATTACATAAAAAAGAAAAAAAATTTAACTAAACTAGAACAAAAACCTAATCTAAGATCTCTCTCTGCAATGTGATGCCCATTTGCCTTCAGAAATTCTAGATTTTATAAGCAAAATGGAAGAAGGAAGAGCGTAAGAAGATAGGGGAGCAAACGTTCTCCTAACTCTCCAATAAGCCATAAAAGTGTGACTTTGGCCACATTTTCACAACCTGGATGTGGCTAGATGACCACATCCTAGGAGCGAGACTTCATGATCTTCTATAGGCTCTTTTTATCCAAATAGTTTTTCAGTTTGGTCTTTGGGTTTGCCTTTATCTTCGTGGATCTTTAGCTAACTAAATGGATTCATAGAAATCCAAATTTTTCCTGGAATTAATTTGATGTGATATTCTAATTTGCTCTAATCTTCAGCCTACCTCCTGAATATTGGTCCCAAACTTTGATTTTAATTTAAACAAGAATTTAAATGGGCTTTTGGGCTCATTTCTTTTCCATCTCCTTTAAAAAAGACATGCACATCACTTAGACAAAAATAATATTAAAAAGTATAGTTTGTTATGAAATAAATATGAGAATATGAAAATAAATATGCAATATCAATTACCGATCAGCTCTCCGAAATTGAAAGTGCTCCTGAGGTCACTCCAACAGCATATACGGGTCCTCACGTTGACGGCTAGACCTACATGGAGACATTCCTGAAAGATGAAAGCGTTCTCGACGGTCCCTCTAATAGTCTATATCAGATCCTCAGTCTGACGGCTATACCAACATAGAGGATCTCTTAAAAGATGAAAGTGCTCATGACAGTCACCCTTATAGCCCATACCGGGTCCTCGCCCTGATGGTTAGACCTACATGGAGGCTTTCCTGAAAGATAGAAGAAATTCTGATGGCAACTGCTCTAATCTACATCAGACTCTTACCCTGGCAACTAAAAGGCGCTACAGAGATATTGATGCATCACCCAGGGGGAAGTTCAGAGAATAGTCAAATCACTCCGACAACTGTCGGCTCCGCGTCTTAACTCTCACTCCTTCAGGTCGAGCATAATCAAACAAATGCAACAAGCTACACAAGCATGTAGAAGAGGCAAGACTCAAAATCAAAGGAATTAAAATGTGTTTATTACAAATACATTGTTACAAAAGTTCAAATTACAAAAGGGCAGAGCACGAGACATCAAAGAGGTTATATCTAGCTCTTTTTCTGCTGCTCTATTTCTTGTTCCAACCTGTAGACATGACTCTGCAGCCTGTCATTCTCACGATGCACCTCATCCAATCAAAAACAGGAAAAGTCAACAATATTTTGCCTGCTTGAAACCACCTAGTTTAGTCGAATATTCCCGGCAAGCGCCTCTTTTAACTCTTTCAATGCCTGTTGAAGTGAAGCCCTTAGCTCCATCACCTGTTAATGATGCTCCAATACCTTATGGGCCGACCGAGTCTATCTTTCAAAGAGGTCCCTCTCTTTCTCCTTGCTACAAGTGAACTCGCGCTCCAGCTATGAGATGAAGTCATTGTACAATATAACTTAGGTCTCCAAAGGAAATTTTGAAAAGTACACCTAGAGGGGGGGTGAATAGGTATACGACTAATCTAATGAACAAAATGCGAAAATTAAAAACTTAATTGCAACACACTTAATGCAACCAACGAGTGTAGCCGAATTTCCAGTGAAGGGCTCTAGACTAACTCCTTTTGATTCCTCTGAATAAGAGTTGAGGCGCTATATGAAGCTCTTGTAGTTAAGCACAAGTGAGGAACACACAAACAAGCCAAGCATATAATATGAATAAGCAATTGAAATAATGCAAGACACAAAATAAAAGAGAGAGAGTTAGAGTTAATGGATCAAACGCAAACACACGAATAAAATATTTCGAGGTTCGAGCACACAGCTCTACGTCCCCGCCTTCACACAGAAGGATTTCCAACCTACTAACTTGTCCACACAGGACTCCCACACAGAGAACCTCCACTGAGAATTTGGGGAAATTACAATATGGAGTACACAACTTCTCTCTCAACCAAAACAACCTCTACACTTAGAGGCTAGGCACAAAGCCACACAAATCAACCTCACAAATGAGGAATAGGCACAAATCCAATACAACCAATCAACCTCTCACCAAAGCCACCACTCCACAAATCAACCTCTACACAAGAGGGATAACACAAAGTAGGAGGGTTTACAACTTAGTGATCAAAAGACCACAAACCAATTCTTTCTCACTTACACAAAAATCCTAATAGATAGGTAAATATGATAAGCTCAAGTGAGAAAATAAAGTGTTTGGAAATGAAAACAACAAAGAAAAAACACTTGAGAAAATCACAAGATAGATATAGAATTAGAGATCAAAAACCAATTCCCAAATACTCACTTTTTCTTTGAATTTTCCAACACTTTAAAACAAATAAAGATAGATCTTTTAAACCCAAAAATCTTTTGAAAACTTGCTGTTTAAACACTAGAGAATAGGAGAAATTTTGCGCTTAAAAGTTCTGCCTAAACCACTCTTGAAATGGGGTATTTATAACCCCCCAAAAGAATCTGCCCGTTGGCAGCAGTCAGGTCAAAATTGACCAACGGTCAAAAAATTAACGGTTGAGCCTGCCGGTCGACCGGATCGGTCGACCGTGCCAATCCAGAGAGCAATTGCTCTCTGGCCGGTCGACCGCCTGGTCGACCGTGCCAAGCCTCACGGTCGACCGCCCCCACCCGAGAGTGGGGTACTTGCAGTCGGTCGACCGCTCGGTTGACCGGCCCAAGTGGCAGGTCAGCGTGCACATCCTTGTGCACGTCAGTCGACCGGTCCGGTCGACCAACTCTAGTACGGTCGACCGGCCCGGTCGATCGCTAGAGCCTGGCAGGGCAGGATAAAAGGATTTAAAATTTGGTTTTTATTATCCTATTAAATCCCATAAAATCTCTAAAAATCCACAAAAATAAGTTCTTATATTCTCTTTGAAATACAAACATGTGAAAAAAATTTCAACACATATTTCAAACTATTTGAACAATTTTTATGACTTACAAATTTTGCCGAAAATCGAAAACGGTATTTTCTAGAAACCAAACATCTAAAGGAAAATACGGTTTTTCTATAAACTTGTATAAATACAAAAACATGATATTTAAACAACTTTTAAGCATATTGTATATGGATATAATCCATATACATGAAAGATATATATATATATATATATATATATATATATATATATATATATATATATATATATATATATATCAATGTTTTTGACTTAAAAACCAAAAATAAGTTTTGTTAAAATACCAAAATACCAAACTCATGAAATAGACTATCAAACTAAGTTTGTCTAAGTATATGAAGTATACATGTATATAGATCAAATCTAATATACAATTAAACCATGTAAACTTGTTTTGATTCTATCTATTCATGAAAACAAAGATCGGTTAAACCAAAAACTGAAAAACATGAAACTAGAAACAAGTGTGTGTGTTGTGAACTTGAGCATATCACACTTTCTAGTCTTTACAAATAGATCTAAAACATAAAATAAACAATGTACCGAGGTCTTCTTGTAGAGCTCCATCTCCAAGTCGACTCGATCCAAACGTGATCCACCGAGCTTGACTCCAACAAGTGCTAGATATGAACTTTGACGCTCGGGCTCTTGAATCACCATGAAAAGCTACAAAACACCTTGTTAAAGCTAATCACCTACTAATATCTTGGTTAAGTATCTGAAACTAAATATCACAAGATTATTAGTAAACATAACTACATGAGTTAATCATCATCAAAACTAGAGTGGAAGGCCTCTAGGCCAACAAATTTGGATGAAGACGCCCTTCTGACACTGCCTCCTACTTCGCAAGGAAGAATTTCAATAAAGACCCAGTCTGAATTGAGGTTCTAACTGGGTCCGGGTGAGGAAGCACCAAAATCATCCTGATAAGAAGAGCCAGTGCTGACATGATCTTTTCTTGCACCAGAGGAACAACCTTCTGAATAAACTGAGCTACTCGGATGACCCACCGAACTGATGTGATGGGTCAAGGTGAAGTTTGGGTCTCGAGCAACTTTCGAGCCAACACCCACAAGAACACTAGGTTAAGCAACAACAAATGCAAATCAAAGTCCAAGAATACCAGAAACATTGAATAAAATTTCTTTTTAATCATTGACAAAAGATTACATAAGGCGATCCAAGACGCAGTTCGCTCAAGCACTCCCAATGTCTTTATAAGGTGCTTCAGCAACTCCTGAAGCAGGATCCACCTCAGAGTCCCTATAGGTTTAAGCTTGTTGGTCCTCAGTAGGAGCTTCGTGAGCTAGAGAATCCCGAGAAGCTCTAACCACCATAGCCGCGGTGGAGGCGTCACGAATTGAAGGAACATGGGAGGCCAAGGCTTTAACTGTCCCTTGGTTGGTGCCCAGCCCTGAGAGGGTACCATCATAGTTTGCCTTACGCCCCATCATTGTATCCATCTCAATCTTCATAAACTTGAAGACCATGACCTCTTTCTGCAGCTGTGGCACATCCTCAGGTGCTTGCTTCTCAGCTCTGCCTTGTCGACACGTGCCTGCACCAGCTCATGTAGAAGACCATTCTTCTCATCCTGAAAGATGATCCTCTTACAGTTGAGCTCAACCTTGGCACCTCGACCAAATGGATTGCAGCCCCAGTCCTTGGGAAGCCTCTGAAGCTCAGAATCTCTCTTCTCCAGCTCCTCCCAAGCCTGGGATACTTTCTATTGGAGCACTAATTTTGTTGCCTGAAACTCCGTCTGGAGCTGATCCAATTTGCCCTCTCGGCTTCATTGAGCCACCAGTTCGAGGTCCAAGTCAGCCTGGAGCTTGGCAAGTTTCTAATCCACCTCCCTTTTCTTGAAAGATAAGGCGTTGACACTTCTCAGCAAGTCAGCATTAGCCCTCTCCTTCTCCTTCAGGGCAGCTAGCTGACTGCCCAGGTACTCGATAGTAAACACAAAATTCTACCAAAAAAGAGATCCAGGATGAGCTACATGATTAACAAAATACAAAACATAGTTTGAGCTTATCCAGAAGATCTCGTTCTCTAGCGTTCTCTGCTGGTCCCTCGACAGAAGAGACTTGAACTCCTCCAACCCTTGGAGGAAGTCGACGCCATGCCCAAAGTCCACCTCACAGACTCCTCTCTATAAAAGCAAGCTGAGTCAAGAGCTTGCTCCTTAAGGTTCTGGAGCTATCATCAGGGAGGGGTAGGCCAATCCCGAGGGCCCAGCAGTAGCACCAACCTCGATGATTCTTGCCTCTCCGAAGACTTTGATCTCGGGGAAACCCTACAGGGCATTGCCTCTCCAAAGACAACGATCTCGGAGGTACCCTCTGAGGCATCGTCTCTCTGAGTACTTTGATCCTAGAGTTAGGATCATGGGACTTAGGTTGACCCATTACACTAGGAAGGGCCTCCTACCCAGCTCCACCTCCCTCTTCATGATTGGAACCTTTGCTCATTGTAGCCATCACCCTCTACAACTCCTCGTCATCAAAGTCATAGTAAATCTGGCATCTCTTCTGCAAAATAAATATCAGAACCATGGAAACATAATAAGGATCAATCTGAAACCATATCAATACATACCCTCTCGAGGATCTAAGGTTGACGAGAAGACTCCTCTGGTTCCCTACTCTGCGATTACTCCACTCGAGCCGTGCGCTTCTTGAGTCTCCCCTCGAGCTTCGGAGTCACATCCTTCGTTCAAGACTTTATCTTTCTCACCAAGATGTCGCTAGAAGAAGCACTCTCTTTCCCGGTGGCAGAAGCCTGATCGGTCACTAATATTGCATATTTATTGTCATATTTTCATATTTATTGTATAATAAACTCTGCTTTTTAATATTCATTTTATTTAAATGATGTGCAGGCCTTTACTAATGAAGAAGGAAAGAAAATGAGCCCAATAGCCTAATTAAATTTAGAATTAAATCAAATTAAGGATTGGGGCAAATATTCAGAAGATAAGCTACAGATCAGAGTAAATTAAAGAGATAACATCAAATGAAAACTAGTTAAATTTGAATTTCTATAGATCTATTTGGTTAACAGAAGATCAATGAAGATAAGACCAAAATCCAGAGCTCAAATAGAAAATCCAATTGAGAATAAAAGTGTATCTAAAATTAACGGACCAGAGCACCCCAGGATCTGTGGCCAGGATAAACGCGGCCAAAGCTATATTTTCGCGGCCATATGGTGTCAGTTGGGGGGGGGGGCATTAGCTCCCCTAATCTTCGTACGCTACTTCTCATTCTATTTATCCTATAGATACCTGCAAACTCAGGGCAAAGGCAAAGGGGCACCACACTACAGAGAGAGATCTTAGGCTAAGTTTTTTTCTAGTTTAGCTTAGGTTTTTCTTTTTCATTAAATGTAATTTTATATCTTCTTTATATATTTGGTTAGAGAGTTTCAGTAGAGAAAGAGAAAAAGAATTATATTTCGAGTGACATTGAATGTAATCTTTCTTCAGAGAGAGTTGTATTGAGAAGTGACAGTCAATGTGATTCTCATCCATTTCTTCATTGTTACTCAACTTAGTCAATCACTGCTTCTATGTTATTCTTTTCGCTTGTTTTGCTTTACTTTACTCCAAGGTAAATCTTCATAAACATTCCAAGGTATGATAATCAACATAAGAGGTAAGTTAACTTTCATGTTTTGCTCTTTCTTTTTCCTAGTATAGAAACACGATTTTAAAGCCAAAACTTTTTCCTATTTCTTTTTCATTCTTTCTCGTTTAACATAGTTCTTCTTTTAATTAAAACAATAACTCCATCTTTTTCAATCTTCTTTTTGAAAATCACCTAGAGGGGGGTGAATAGGTGATGGCTAATCTAATGGTCACTAAATGATAAATAATGCGGAATTAAAAACTATTATGACCAAATTAAACTATTTAAACTAAACACCACGTATAACACAAGAGTGTAGCCGAATTTCCCGTGAAGGGCTCTGGACTAACTCCTCTAGATTCCCCTAGATAAGGGTTGAGGTGCCGCGTTGGCTCTCTTGGTTAAATACAAGTGTTAGCAAATAATCCCACGCATATACAATATGAGCACAAATGAATATCAAGCATATAAATGTAAGCACAATAAAAGTATGCAAGGTATAAACAAGAGATAGAGAGAGTGAGCAATCGCAAACACAAGGGATTTATTTCGAGGCTCGAGCACACTTGCTCTACATCTCCGCCTTCGACACACGATTTCCACTATGCACGATCCCAATGGATCACTCCTCGGTGATGCAACACCTACAATCCCTCGGACTCTCTAGTCCCGTACACACCGCAAGACCCACAAGGTTGCCGAGGCAGCACCTCAAACAAAGAGTTCACACATGAACTCTAAACCACGCGAACGCACTCGTCCGCCTCCTCAAAGTACAAAGAACAAGTCTTTGGTGATCAACACTTTGATCACCTAAAAACTATCTCACTACAACACTCCTATAAGATGAATAATCAATGGGTTGCTCAAGTGTATGTGTAAGAAAACTAGGATGGAAATGGTGGAGGAAAACTCAAAGATTACTTTTAAACACTCTTGATAAAACTCCCTTTTGATAGGAAATATTTGCTCTCAATTTTGTGGAGAAAAACCTCTGAAAAGAGTAGGAAAAAATTGGCTCTAAAAGTCTCCAAAAATCTTGGTGAAAACAATGCCCAAACCCCCAAATTTATAGGGCTAGAAAAACTAGCCGTTGGGGTCTATCAGGCCTGTCGGTCGACCGCCCGGTCGACCGGCCAACGATCATATTTCAGACCGTTGTGCCATCGGTCGACCGGTCGGTCGACCGAGTCAGGATACAGAGAGTACAGCTCTCTGTCCGGTCGACCGCCCAGTCGACCAGGGTTTTCCAGAGAGCAAAGCTCTGTGGACGGTCGACCGGATCGGTCGGCCGGCCCTCCTGCCAGAACTGGCGTGCACATCTGTGCACGTCGGTCGACCGCTCGGTCGACTGACTTCAGAAGTCAGTCGACCATTCGGCCGACCGCTAAACCCTGAAAACTATTTTCTGGGATTTAAAACTTGGTTGTTTTGAATGAAATAAAATCCTATAAAATACTGAAAAATCTACAAAAATAGTTTTACCAATATACTTTGATAAACAAACATGCTTGCACAAAATCAAGGCATGTTACAAATGATTTGGACTATTTTTGTAACTAGGAAAATATAGCTCAAACTAAAACAGTATTTTCCAAAATAGTTTTTCCAAAACTTGTTTTTTCAAAACATCTCCAAATACAAAAACAGGATATTCTAAACACTTTAAAGCATATGGTGTATGGATATGATTCACTATACAAACATGGTGAAATATCTATGTTTTTGACATTAAGTATTAAACATGGGATTTTTATATTCTTTAACCAAAACAATGTTCCAAAACTAAACTGGTATTTTTCCAAATAAAAATTCTTTTGTAAAAGCAAAACTATCAAGAGTGTGTGTGTATAAGTACTTGAGCAATCCACCAACTATTATATCCTTTACATTTTAACTAAAACAAAATCTTACAAAAACAAACCTAGACACAAGTCTTGATCATGAAGGTCTTCACTTGAAGTCTTCTCATCTTCTTGACTTGGTCCAAACACGATCCAACGTGCTCGACTCCTCTTCAGTACTTGATGTGATCTTGATGCATTAGCTCGTGAATCAACCGGTGCTAGCTCCAAAATATGACTTTAAAACCTTTGTTGAAGCTATGCACCTACTAAGATCTTGATCATGAATCTGTCACTAATTAAACACAAGATCATTAGTACTATAACTACATGAGTTGATCATCATCAAAACTAGAGTGATAGGCCTTTGGGCCAACAATCTCCCCCTTTTTGATGATGATAAAACTCATGAAGTTATATATGCATTGATTAAAGTAAAGCCTTAAAGAAGCTCCCCCTTAACTCATGCATAACAAATAAACAAATAAATATGCAATGTATACTCATAAACATGTATGCAAATCCAGGAGATAAACATGCACTCAAGCACAAAACAAATCTAATTTTTTTTCTCCTATTTGCAAAACAGACATATATGCATAAACATAAATATTACTCCCCCTTAAGTAAGGAAAACAAATACTTCTCCCCCTTAAGCAAGAAAAACATGCATATATCTAACATACTTCTCCCCCTTTTTGTCAATCATCAACAAAGGGGTTAAAGTAAAAACAAATAAATTTTACTCCCCCTTTTTATCCGAAACAAAGAACCAATGAAGGGGTAAACACAAATCAATCAATAAAGATTATATGCGATATACATTCATGAAGAGGAAGACGCTAAGTTAACTTTCCTACATATATACATTATATGAAAGAGGGATGACACGCCCTAATTCACATAGCGTAAAATATGCAATGCATAAGAGGAGATGTGAAGCTCCCCCTACACACGTGTACCATGTAAAGAAGAGTTGTCAAGCTCCTCAATATAAGATACACTCAACATAAATCTATATGTAGAAGAGATGTTAAGCTCTCCTTGCATATAGGCAATATAAATCCAAAACATTTTGAATAAACAATTTTTTTTAATTGAAACACATTTTAAGATATCTTTTATAAACTCATTTTAAAGATATCAAATGTATACAAACAAATTTTGTAAAATAATGTAAACAAACAAATTTTGATATCAATTTTGAAACTAATGCATAAGCTTGAAAATTTATACCAATTGAAATTTTTTTGAATTAAGCTTAGCATAAAACTTTGTGCTTTAAACATGTAAGTCAATTTTTAACTCAAGCACAAAACTATCATATATATGTATGAAAAATGAGTATACCAATTGAAATTGATACATACATATATAAAAAAACAAAATATGAGAATATACAAAAATAGAATCAAATTGATACCAATTGAAACGATTCAATGATACCAATTGAAACAATAATAGGATCATGTGTATATCTCATAAAACTAATTTGAAGAATAAATAACTTGTTTAAATTAATTTTTGAGAAACTAGTTAAAGATCCTTCAAAAATATCAAAACATATGTATTTCATGAATATTACTAAATACACAAAAACTTAAGCACTCATGGTCTATAAAGCTCAAAATTATCATGAAACAAAGTCATGAATAAATAAATAAAGTGTGAGTGTTCAAAGGTCATGTAGTTAACATTTTCATGAAAATAGTCATTGAAGCTCAAAATAAGCATGTATCTTATTTTTAACAAAACAAAACATGAAAAATTCATTTTTCATTAAAACAATAAATTTCATGGTATATGTATGATTAATCCAAATCTAACAATATGCATACATATCTCAAACATAAAAGAGTCTATTAAATAAATTTGCATGAAGGCAAGAGACTCACGGGTATACATGTATATTTATTAGATTTGAATTTAACATATATATACATGAAGTAAAGACAACATGAAAGTTGGCAAAACATGTATAAATGAGAGAATCATCAAAACTAGCTTATACATGTGCATATAGTGGGTACAAATGAGCATGAAGTGCAAACATATATAAATCAATTTGTTCTCACTATTTGTACATGTATAAATACAAGTTTTGATAAAAACTACATTTAATCTAGTATTTACCACATGAAGCACAAAAATAAATGAACATGCTAAAATGATATTATGTAAAAGCATGTAAGCTAACTAAGATTTTTAGAGATAGTTACCAACACGTGAACTATACTCCAAAAGCTCCAAACATGGTGGTTGTCCCACCAAAACTCCTTGATAGTGGTGCATCCAATAGTATGTCCATCATGTCCATTGCATCCACCATCAAGGTACCATCCCTCTCACGTCGTGTGAGGGCCCTCACCTACATCAAAAACACATGGTGGGTGTTTTGGTACTTATTTTCTTTTGGGTCCTTGGGGTTAGTCTTATAAGGAACCCAAAAATGTTTATTTGCAAAATTTAAATGATTAATCTTATCATAATAAAACTTTGCTAAATGGCCTTTGCGGCCACAATGTGTACAAGTGTACACCTTAGGATGCTTATGAGTATGATTGTGATCGTGGCGTGCAACATAAGCATATGCATGATGAGGATGTGCATGAATATGTGGAGTTTGTTTCTTTAAAAACAAGGTCTCCAATCTCTTATGATTAAATGTACATGTGCTCAAAGTTGATCTCAGACTATTCATTTTATTTTTCAAAACATTAACCTTACTAGTGGTGGCATGTAAAGCATGGTGAGATATAAAATCATTTTTCTTATTCTTTTTTGAAACAAATTCCTTTTCATTTTCAATCATTTTTCTTTTCAAAGTGTTGTTTTCATTAAAAGCAATTTCTTTTTGTTTTTCCACCAAAACAATTTTATTTTTCAAATTAGTGTTTCCTTCACAAAGATCATTTAATTTGGAAAGCAAGGAAACATTCTCATTTTTCAACATCTCATTTTCTTTTTCTAAGCATGCAACCTTATTTCTAAATGAATCATTTTCATTAAGCATGCAATCATTTTTCTTTTTCAAATTTTTATTTTCCTTTTTAATCATGTCATATTTTTCAAGAAGTTTTTGACAAAAAATGAAAGCTCATCATATGACATGTTATAATCTTCATCCACCTCGGATTCGGTAGTTACCTCAAGGGGGTTATCCCCTTGGACCATATAGCACGCGTTGGAGGTGTCGCTTCCAACGTCCGAATCGCTCCCGGCATAATATAGATCTTTTTCGCCAAGGGGGTGAGGGTGTTCCATGCTACAAAAGCCGAATCAATGTTAGAAATTCTAGATAAATAATCATCATTTAGGGTAGACTTTAAAGCATTTAGGGCTTTTGCATTTGCCTCAAAATTCTTGCCATTTAAACAGTATGCATCATTGGTTGTGGCAAGGTAAACATGAAAACCTAAAGCTTTGAGGTACAAGGACATCTTAACCTTCCAAATTTGGATGTTAAGAATGTCAAAAGTGGGTGATGACATGAAATCCATGGTGTGTGTACAAATATAGTGATTAGCCTAAAATGAGGATCTTTAACTCTAGGTTGTTAGACCCAAATCAAGAGCACTAGCTCTGATACCAATTGAAAATCACCTAGAGGGGGAGTGAATAGGTGATGGCTAATCTAATGGTCACTAAATGACAAATAATGCGGAATTAAAAACTATTATGACCAAATTAAACTATTTAAACTAAACACCACGTATAACACAAGAGTGTAGCCGAATTCCCCGTGAAGGGCTCTGGACTAACTCCTCTAGATTCCCCTAGATAAGGGTTGAGGTGCCGCATTGGCTCTCTTGGTTAAATACAAGTATTAGCAAACAATCCCACGCATATACAATATGAGCACAATTGAATATCAAGCATATAAATGTAAGCACAATAAAAGTATGCAAGATATAAACAAGAGATAGAGAGAGAGAGTGAGTAATCGCAAACACAAGGGATTTGTTTTGAGGTTCGAGCACACTTGCTCTACATCCCCGCCTTCGACAGACGAAGGATTTCCACTATGCACGATCCCAATGGATCACTCCTCGGTGCCGCAATACTTACAATCCCTCGAACTCTCTAGTCCCGTACACACCGCAAGCCCCACAAGCTTGCCGAGGCAGCACCTCAAACAAAGAGTTCACACACGAACTCTAAACCACGCGAACGCACTCATCCGCCTCCTCAAAGTACAAAGAACAAGTCTTCAGTGATCACAACGCTTTGATCACCTAAAACTATCTCACTACAACACTCCTATAAGATGAATAATTAAAGGGTTGCTCAAGTGTATGTGTGAGAAAAACTAGGATGGAAATGGTGGAGGAAAACTCAAAGATCACTTTTAAACACTCTTGATAAAACTCCCTTTTGATAGGAAATATTTTCTCTCAATTTTGTGGAGAAAAACCTCTGAAAAGAGTAGGAAAAAATTGGCTCTAAAAGTCTCCAAAAATCTTGGTGAAAACAATGCCCAAACCCCCAAATTTATAGGGCTAGAAAAACTAGCCGTTGGGGTCTGTCAGGCATGTCGGTCGACCGCCCGGTCAACCGGCCAACGGTCTTATTTCATACCGTTATGCCATCGGTCGACAAGTCGGTCGACCGAGTCAGGATACAGAGAGCACAGCTCTCTGTCCGGTCGACCGCCCAGTCGACCGGGCTTTCCAGAGAGCAAAGTTCTCTGGACGGTCGACCGGATCGGTCGGCCGGCCCTCCTACCAGAACAGGCGTGCACGTCTGTGCACGTCGGTCGACCGCTCGGTCGACCGACTTCAGAAGTCAGTCGACCATTCGGTCGACTGCTGAAGCCTGAAAACTGTTTTCTGGGATTTAAAACTTGGTTGTTTTGAATGAAATAAAATCCCATAAAATACTGAAAAATCTACAAAAATTGTTTTACCAATATACTTTGATAAACAAACATGCTTGCACAAAATCAAGGTATGTTACAAATGATTTGGACTATTTTTGTAACTAGGAAAATATAGCTCAAACTAAAACAATATTTTCCAAAATAGATTTTTCCAAAACTTATTTTTCCAAAATATCTCCAAATACAAAAACAAGATATTCTAAACACTTTAAAGCATATGGTATATGGATGTGATCCACTACACAAACATGGTGAAATATCTATGTTTTTGACATTAAGTATTAAACATGGGATTTTTATATTCTTTAACCAAAACCATGTTCCAAAACTAAACCGGTATTTTTCCAAATAAATATTCTTTTGTAAAAGCAAAACTATCAAGAGTGTGTGTGTATAAGTACTTGAGCAATCCACCAACTATTAAATCCTTTACATTTTAACTAAAACAAAATCTTACAAAAATAAACCTAGACACAAGTCTTGATCATGAAGGTCTTCACTTGAAGTCTTCTCATCTTCTTGACTTGGTCCAAACACGATCCAACGAGCTCGACTCCTCTTGAGTACTTGATGTGATCTTGATGCATTAGCTCGTAAATCAACAGGTGCTAGCTCTAAAACAAGACTTTAAAACCTTTGTTGAAGCTATGCACCTACTAAGATCTTGATCATGAATCTGTCACTAATTAAACACAAGATCATTAGTACTATAACTACATGAGTTGATCATCATTAAAACTAGAGTGATGGGCCTTTGGGCCAACACTTTTCTCCACTTCTAACAATAACACTTTTCCTTTCTTTTCAAAAACTAAGAAGAAATGTTTTAAACTATTTTAAGTAACTTAAAAAAGAATTACTAAAATTTTTCATCGCAGTCTCTTATTGTGGATCATAACTCGCATAGCCACTTGCTATAATGATCGAATTGAGCAACCTTGCATTTTCTTAATTTATTTTTAAACTTCACTTCTATGCATAGATTCGACTCAATTAAATTTGGGCGTTGTTGCCGGGGAGGGACGGTAAGTTTTTCTTTTTAATTTATTTAATGATTTAACTATTTTCTTCTCTGTTTTTGTGCACAGGTGATGATTTTAGGAAACCAATAAGTGCAGTGGACATATTGCATACCTGAGCCTCTGCTCTAGAAAGTAGAGCTCTGGAGGCCACTTAGGCGTCGCGGAAACACCGCAAATGCTGTGTTTACGCGACTATAGTGGAAAGACTACTGACCTAATTTCTTGCAGATTACTTTAATTTCAATTCTAAGTCTTCTACAGAATTTAGTTTCTCTTATTTAATCTACTCTACGCATGTTTCTAACTCCAACAGTAACTTGAAAATTGTTAATTCTAAAAACAGTTTACACTCTTGCATCTTAGGGCACATGTCTAATTATGTTTTATTATTTTTGTTACTGTTGAAAAGTGTTGGAGCCAAAGTATGTGTGCATATCATTTAGTATAAGGTGAAAGTACACCTAGAGGGGGGTGAATAGGTATACCGCTAATCTAATGAACTAAAAGCGAAAATTAAAAACTAATTGCAACTACACTTAGTGCAACCAACGAGTGTAGCCGAATTCCCGGTGAAGGGCTCTGGACTAACTCCTCTTGATTCCTCTGAATAAGAGTTGAGGCGCTATATGAAGCTCTCGTGGTTAAGCACAAGTGAGGCACACAAACACACAAGCATGTATATGATATAGCAAAGTAAAACAATGCACAAAGTATAGAGAGAGAGAGAGATGTTGGCCCAAGGTTACAATCACCCGTTTTTAGTGTGTTTTGATGATTACAAAACATAAATAGTTATTTGTACTAATCATGTTTGTTGTTTTAGTGTGTTTCAGGGTTCTAATTAAACTAAAAGTTCTCTTCCCTAAAGGAAGGTGTTTTGACTCAAGTCACCTCAATTCGGGCTCAAGTATCAAGCTTGCAAGATCATATGGTGAAGCCCATTTGAAGAACTTGTAGTCCTTTAGAACCAATGTAAGAAATAGTTTGTTAAAGTTTGAGTTTTGAAAAATTGGCTCTAGGATACACACACACATTTTTGTATACAAGTTTTCATGTTTAAGCTTTTATTTCTAAGTTTCACGCCTTGACAAATATACATGACTCTAATTTTTATAAAGATATATCATGTTTAAATCATGTATGTTTACTCTTTCCCTAGCATGATACTTGGCTATCTTTACTTCAAAATGTTTTACAAAAAAATTTCAAGTTCTGTTTCTTGCTGTTTTTTTGTTTCAGGCAAGACCGGCCGACCGGACCGGTCGACCCGAGCTTGTATCCAGGACGTGCACGCTTGTGCATGTCTGTCGGCCGACCGCTGGGTCGACCGATTGAAAGCAGTTTTGCTTACGGGTTTTCTGGGTCGACCGCCCGGTCGACCGCCTTCAGAAAACTGTGTTTCTTTTTAGAGGACGGTAGACTGGGCGGTCGACCCGAGCCCAACGGCTCCTTGCCAGCAGGGCAGACGGCCGACCGGACCGGTCGACCGTCAGGCCTGCAAAGCCCCAATGGCTCTTTTCTCTTTGGTGCAATCTGAAATCTGTTTTATAAATATGTTTTTGGCAGACTTTTTCTGAGTTTTTGGAGATCTTTTCCAGATCAAATAGGCTTAAAATAAATTGATTTTAACCCTTTCCTCTCCCTATAAATAGAGGAGAATAGTCTCTTGCAAAATACCAAAGAGAATAATACCTAAGTTTTCATTGTTTTAAAAGGAGAAGAAAAGTTTTTAAGCTCTCCATTTTTCCATTCATTCTTGAGCTTGTTTTCAGTTGTGTTTTCTAGTAAAGATCATTCTACAACTGAGTTTTTCTCACTACACTTCTTAGAGCCAAAATTCCCTACTCAATCTATAAGGAAGTTGTAAAGAGAGAAGTATTTGTAAAGTGTTTGTGATCCTTTTAGAGATCACTTGGCTACTTGTTACTCTTGTTCATCTTGTGGATATACCTCTTCGGTAGAGGTTCTTGTAAGTGGTGGAGCTCGGTGCTCCGATCTTTGGTAGACCTTGTAAGCGCCTCGGTGGATAGTGGAAACCCTTCACGGAGGTGAAGGCGGGGAGTAGAGCGGTGGCTCGAACCTCGAAACAAATATCTTATGTTTGTGATTGCTTTACGTTCTTGTCTTTCATTTCTATTGCTCATTATATCTTGCTTGTGTTATAGTTTTTCTTCCTTGTGTAATAGCTTTCATACACTATTGCTTGTGTGTTCTACATTATTGCATATCATTCATACTTTGCCATAATCGATCAAATCTCATACAATAAGGTTGCATTGTGCACCTCCAACTCATACTCAAGAGGAATCACGAGGAAGGAGTTCAGAGCCCTTCACTGGGTATACGGCTCCTAGTCTTGTTTTGAGAGATCGTTGCATCATTCATCCATCTTAGTTTTTAAAAAGGTCATTAGATTAGCAATCACAACTATTCACCCCCCCTCTAGGTGTTTTTCAATTGGTATCAGAGCTTAGACTCTAGGCTCTTGGCTTAACAACCTTAGAGAGATCCTAATTTTGCTAATCACTTCATTCATTTTTCATACACTTTCATTTAGTAAAAATGGCCGATGGAATTAAGACCCCTCCTAAGTTTGATGGACTTAACTTTCCCATATGGAAGGTTAAGATGACCATTTTCTTGCAATCTCTAGGTAGTCGAGTTGCAAAGGCCGTGACCAAACCCTTTAGTGCACCCCCCGGTGATGAATCCACTTGGTCCGAAATTGAGACTAAGGAGTTTGATGCCAATGCTAGGGCTTACTATGAACTACTTCAAGCCCTCAATGATGATGACATTTCTAGGGTCATCCATTGCAAATCCGCATTTGAGATTTGGACACACTTGCTAGTAACACATGAGGGGACTTCACAAGTGAAGAGGGCTAAGATAGACCTTCTTTGGTCCCAATATGAAAACTTTTGCATGCAAGAAAATGAAACCATAGATGATATGGTTACAAGATTTACAAAGATCACTAATGGACTTTCTTCTCTAGGTGATGCCATTGATAATGACCAAAGAGTTAGAAAGATCATCCGGGCTCTTCCTCCTTCATGGGAAGTAAAGGCAACTACTTTGAAGGAACTTAATGACAAGGAGGAGATGGAGCTCATAGGTCTCATTGGGAACCTCAAAACCCATGAGATGGAAAGAAAAGTTAGGGAGGACATGGCTCCTTCTAAGAAGAAGACTATAGCCTTCAAGTGTCAATCCTCACACTCCGATGAAGATAATGAAGAAGAAGATGATGAAGAGCTCTCACTTCTTGTAAAGAATGTTCGGAGGATGTACAACAAGGCTAAATTCCAAGGAAGAAAAAGATGGCAAGAAGAGAGGAAAATTGTTTGCTTTAATTGCAAAAGACCTGGTCACATTGTTGCGGAGTGCCCGGATAAAGCAAAGCCCTCCACCCCCAAGAAGGCCTTCAAGAAGAAAGCAATGAAGGCTACATGGGATTCCAAGAGCGAATCCGAGGACGAAATCGACACCGCCAACATGTGCTTCATGGCCAATGAAAGCACAAGCAAGGTAACCTCTTCCACTTCTCTTAATGATGAACTTTTCATGGATGAATTAGGAGAAGCCTTTGTAGAATTATCACATAATTATGATTTCCTAAAGAAAAAGTATTTAAAAATGAAAAGGGAAAATGAATCTCTTAATCATCAAGTATTTACTCTTTCTAAAGAAAAGGATGACTTGCTCTCTACTTTAGTTGCTACTCAAAATGATTTTGATAAGTACAAGATTTCTTGTAAAGGCAAGTCCCCACTAGTTGATTCTAATGAGATTACCATGCTTAAAGAAAGAATAGACTCATTAGGAATTGTTTTGAAAAAATGTGAGTTTGATAAGAAGAAAATTGAGGCCATGTTTCCTAAGAAACAAGCCCCTAAGAAAAATGTTTTTCATGCTCATGCTCATGTTCATACTACACAACCTCTACATCATGCTAAACCTGCAAAACATGCTCACACTTCACACACACATCATGCATTCATGTACGGTAAAGTGTATTCATGTTCATATTGTGGACGTAAAGGACACTTAGCTAATTTTTGCTATGATAGACTAAGTGCATCTCGTCATAATGTTTGGGTTCGTAACACTAACTTTCAAGGACCCAAGAAAATTTGGGTACCAAAGTCAACAATTTTGTTAAATGATGTAGGTACCATCCTAGGCCCAAAGACGTAGAGGATTGTGATATCTTGATAGTGGTTGCTCAAGGCACATGACTTGGGACATCAACAACTTTGCAACCCTATCAAGATACCATGAAGGTGGCACCGTCACCTTCGGAGATGATGCCAAGGGTAAAATCATCGGTATTGGTAATGTAAAACTCGGCACATCCCCTTTAATTGAGAATGTTGTTTTAGTTGATGACCTCAAGCATAACCTCTTGAGTATGAGTCAACTTTGTGATAAAGGTTTTGATGTAGTTTTTGATAATGTAGTTTGTAAAGTAATTGATAGAATTTCTAATACTTGTGTGTTTTTCGGTTTTCGTGAAAATAATGTTTATATGATTGATATGTCTAATATGTCTTGTAATATTACTTGTTTAAAAGCCCTCGATGATGACTCTTGGTTGTGGCATAGAAGATTAGGCCACATTTCTTTTGACCATATATCTAGGTTAAACACAAAGGAAATGGTAAAAGGTATTCCTTACTTGAATTTTGAAAAGGATCGGGTTTGTGACGCATGTCAATTTGGGAAACAAACCAAGTCTTCTTTCAAGTCAATCAAGGATATCATGACATCACGTCCTTTGGAGTTGATACATATGGATTTATTTGGTCCTACACAAACCAAAAGTCTAAGTGGGAATAGGTTTGCTTTTGTTTTGGTTGATGACTTTTCACGTTTTACTTGGGTTTTCTTTCTTGAACATAAAAATCAAGCATTCTCACATTTTCAATCTTTTAAGAAAAGAGTTGAGAAAGAAAAAGACACTTCAATTTTAAGAATAAGAAGTGATAGAGGAGGTGAATTCATTAACCTACCCTTTATCACTTTTTGTGAAGAACATGGAATAAAGCGTGAACTATCTTGTCCTAGAACTCCACAACAAAATGGAGTAGTTGAACGGAAAAATAGAACATTACAAGAGATGGCTAGGACAATGCTTAGTGAATACGGTCTACCACATTATTTGTGGGCCGAGGCCGTTAATACATCATGCTATATATCAAATCGTGTTTTCTTATGTAAAAATATTTCAAAAACCTCTTTTGAAATGTACTTTTCTAGAAAACCAAATGTTTCATATTTCAAAGTTTTGGATGCAAATGTTTTGTTTTAAATACAAAAGATAATTTAGGAAAATTTGATGCTAGATCTTATGAGGCAATTTTTGTGGGTTATTCTAATACTAGTAAGGCTTATAGAATCTTCAATAGATCATCTTTGACTATTGAGGAATCTATACATGTTAAGTTTGAAGAATCTAACTTATTTGTTAAGAATGTTGTAGAAATAGATGCATTGGATGAAGGCTTGGAGAAAGTGACCTTGGAGGATACACCTACTATGGGAGACAAGCCAAAGGATGATGAAGGAAGTGAAGCTAAAGTAGAAGAGGCTCAAGGAAATGAAAATCATACAAATGAAGTGAAGCCTACTCAATAACTTTCAAAGGATTGGAGATACAATCCTCATCATCCCAAGGACCTCGTCATAGGTGAAGTATCAAAAGGGGTAACCACTCGCTCTAAACTTCATGATTTTTGTGGTCATTATGCATTTATTTCTCATGTTGAACCCAAGAACGTCCTCGAAGCCGAGGCCGATTCATATTGGTTGCTAGCCATGCAAGAGGAGCTCAATCAATTTGAGCGCAACCAAGTTTGGCACCTTGTTCCTAGGCCCCACGATAGACCAACAATTGGTACTAAGTGGATCTTTAAGAACAAGTTGGATGAATCGGGTAACGTAGTTAGAAATAAAGCTAGGTTAGTTGCCCAAGGTTACACTCAAATCGAAGGAATCGATTTTGAAGAAACCTTTGCACCCATAGCACGGCTTGAAGCCATACGGATGACACTAGCATTTACCTTATATAAAGATTTTAAATTATTTCAAATGGATGTTAAAAGTGCTTTTCTAAATGGTTTTATTGAAGAGGAGGTGTATGTTGAACAACCCCCCGGGTTTGTTGATCCTACACATCCGAATTTTGTGTTTAAATTAGATAAAGCTCTTTATGGTTTGAAACAAGCCCCTAGGGCTTGGTATGAAAGACTTTCTTCATTTTTGATATCTAATGGTTTTAAGAAAGGAAAAATTGACACAACTTTGTTTACAAAACATGTAGAAAATGATATTCTTATTGTGCAAATTTATGTAGATGATATTATTTTTGGTTCTACTAATGAATCTCTTTGCCAAGCTTTTGAATCATGCTTGAAGGAAGAATTTGAAATGTCTATGATGGGGGAACTCAACTATTTCCTTGGACTCCAAATCAAGCAAAGGAAGGATGGAATCTTCATCAATCAAGCCAAGTACACAAAGGAACTCATCAAAAGGTTCGGGCTTGAAGGATCTAAAGTGAGCAAAACTCCCATGGCAACAACCACAAAGCTTAATAAGGATGAACAAGGTAAAAGTGTAGAAATTAAACTTTATCGTAGCATGATAGGTAGTTTGTTATATGTGACGGCTAGTAGGCCGGATATTATGTTTTACGTTTGTCTTTGTGCACGTTTTCAATCTTATCCTAAAGAATCTAACATAATTGTGGTTAAACGCATAATTTGATACCTTAAGGGCACTATTGAAATGGGTTTGTGGTATCCTAAAACCGGTCAATTTTCAATGACGAGTTTTTCGGATGCCGACTATGCGGGTTGTAGGGTAGATAGGAAGAGCACAAGTGGAACATGTCAATTCCTAGGTAATTGTCTTGTATCTTGGTCTTCCAAAAAGTAAAATTCGGTAGCCCTATCAACCGCCGAGGTGGAGTATGTTGCAGCCAGAGCTTGCTGTGCACAAGTTCTTTGGATGAAACATACTCTCCTTGACTATGATTTGCGTTTTGATCATGTTAAAATATTTTGTGATAATACTAATACAAATCATTTTTCAATTCATATGACAAAGAATGCAAATCAACATAGTAAAACTAAGCACATTGACATTAGGTATCACTTTCTTAGAAATCATTATGAGAAAGGTGATATTGATATTGACTATGTTTCTACCAATTTTCAACTTGCCGATATTTTCACAAAACCTCTAGACTATGCTAGATTTTCTTTTATTTGTGGTGAGTTGAATGTTTACATTATGGATTCTTAAAGATAAACATTTTTTTATTTTTGTTTAACCCTTTTTGATTTATGACAAAAAGGGGGAGAAAAAGAATAAGTTTTATATTTGCGTTTTATAAGTTTATTGTTTATTATGAGAAAGGTGATATTGATATTGACTATGTTTCTACCGATTTTCAACTTGCCGATATTTTCACAAAACCTCTAGACTATGCTAGATTTTCTTTTATTTGTGGTGAGTTAAATGTTTGCATTATGGATTCTTAAAGATAAACATTTTTTTTTGTTTAACCCTTTTTGATGTATGACAAAAAGGGGAGAAAAAGAATAAGTTTTATATTTGCGTTTTATAAGTTTATTGTTTATTTGAGTTTTTGACAAAAACGATTGTGTTTTCAATGCTTTATGTATCCTGCTTTTTATAGTCATTCTTTATACATAGCATTATTTGAGGGGGAGCTTCCAAGCTCTTCTTCCATTTTTGTTTAAATGACTTATATGTTTTGTCATCATCAAAAAGGGGGAGATTGTTGGCCCAAGGTTACAATCACCCGTTTTTAGTGTGTTTTGATGATTACAAAACATATATAGTTATTTGTACTAATCATGTTTGTTGTTTTAGTGTGTTTCAGGGTTCTAATTAAACTAGAAGTTCTCTTCTCTAAAGGAAGGTGTTTTGACTCAAGTCCCCTCAATTCGGGCTCAAGTATCAAGCTTGCAAGATCAGATGGTGAAGCCCATTTGAAGAACTTGTAGTCCTTTAGAACCAATGTAAGAAATAGTTTGTTAAAGTTTGAGTTTTGGAAAATTGGCTCTAGGATACACACACACATTTTTGTATACAAGTTTTCATGTTTAAGGTTTTATTTCTAAGTTTCATGCCTTGACAAATATACATGACTCTAATTTTTATAAAGATATATATCATGTTTAAATCATGTATGTTTACTCTTTCCCTAGCATGATACTTAGCTATCTTTACTTCAAAATGTTTTACAAAAGAAATTCCAAGCTCTGTTTCTTGCTGTTTTTCTGTTTCAGGCAAGACCGGCCGACCGGACCGGTCGACCGGAGCTTGTATCCAGGACGACACGCTTGTGCATGTCAGTCGGCCGACCGCTGGGTCGACCGACTGAAAGCAGTTTTGCTCTTGGGTTTTCTAGGTCGACCGCCCGGTCGACCGCCTTCAGAAAACTGTGTTTCTTTTTAGAGGACGGTAGACCGGGCGGTCGACCCGAGCCCAACGGCTCCTTGCCAGCAGGGCAGACAGCCGACCGGACCGGTCGACCGCCAGGCCTGCAAAGCCCCAACGTCTCTTTCCTCTTTGGTGCAATCTAAAATCTGTTTTATAAATTTATTTTTGGCAGACTTTTTCTGAGTTTTTGGAGATCTTTTCCAGATCAAATAAGCTTAAAATAAATTGATTTTAACCCTTTCCTCTACCTATAAATAGAGGAGAATAATCTCTTGCAAATACCAAAGAGAAAAATACCTAAGTTTTCATTGTTTTAAAAGGAGAAGAAAAGTTTTTAAGCTCTCCATTTTTCCATTCATTCTTGAGCTTGTTTTCAGTTGTGTTTTCTAGTAAAGATCATTCTACAACTGAGTTTTTCTCACTACACTTCTTAGAGCCAAAATTCCCTACTCAATCTATAAGGAAGTTGTAAAGAGAGAAGTGTTTGTAAAGAGTTTGTGATCCTTTTAGAGATCACTTGGCTACTTGTTACTCTTGTTCATCTTGTGGAGATACCTCTTCGGTAGAGGTTCTAGTAAGTGGTGGAGCTCGGTGCTCCGGTCTTTGGTAGACCTTGTAAGCGTCCTCGGTGGATAGTGGAAACCCTTCACGGAGGTGAAGGCGGGGAGTAGAGCGGTGGCTCGAACCTCGAAACAAATATCTTGTATTTGCGATTGCTTTGCGTTCTTGTCTTTCATTTCTATTGCTCATTATATCTTGCTTGTGTTATAATTTTTCTTCCCTTGTGTTATTGCTTTCATACACTATTGCTTGTGTGTTCTACATTATTGCATATCATTCATACTTTGTCATAATCGATCAAATCTCATACAACAAGGTTGCATTGTGCACCTCCAACTCATACTCAAGAGGAATCACGAGGAAGGAGTTCAGAGCCCTTCACCGGGTATACGGCTCCTAGTCTTGTTTTGAGAGATCGTTGCATTATTCATCCATCTTAGTTTTTAAAAAGGTCATTAGATTAGCAATCACACCTATTCACCCCCCTCTAGGTGTTTTTCAAGAGAGAGTACGAGTCAATGGATCGAACGCAATTTGTTTCGAGGTTCGAGCACCCAGCTCTACGTTTTCGCCTTCACACAGAAGGATTTCAACTAACTCTATCCACAAAGGACTCCCACACAGGGAACCTCCACTGAGGATTTGGGACAATACAATAACCGAGAGTACACAACTCCTCTCTTTACAAACACTACCTCTACACTAAGAGGTTAGGCACAAAGCCACCACAAAACTTAATCAACCTCACAAATGAGAGATGGGCACAAAGCCAACCAATCAACCTCTCATTAGAGGGATAGGACACAAAGCCACCACTCTACAAATCAACCTTTACATTAGAGGGATAACACAAAGTATGAGGGTTTACAACTTAGTGATCAAAAGACCACAAATCAAATCTTTTCCACAAAAACAAGGATCCTATAGAAAGGATAGAATGATAAGCTCAAGTGTGGAAAACAAAGTGTTTTTAACAAAGAAAATCACTTGGGAAACTCTCCAAAAAGATATGGAATTTTTAAATCAAAAACAATTCCCAAAAGACTATTTTCTTTGATATAACAAAACACCTTTTAAAACAATGAAGATGAAATCTTTGAAGCTTTAAAACTCTTTTTAAAACTTGTAAAAACAATGGAGAAGGGAAGAATTTTTGCTCTTGGAAGTCTATCTCAAAACAGCCCACAAATGGGTTTTTTATAGCCATTTACAAAAACTAGTCGTTGGCAGCAAATATGGTCAGAATTAACCATCCGATCGACCGGGCCCTGAACCAGAGAGCAACGACTCTCTGGCTGGTCGACCGCCTGGTTGACCGGGGCAACCCGAGAGTGGGTTGCCTTCAGTCGGTCGACCTCTCGGTTGACCGGCCCAAGGGGCTAGCTGTGTGCACGTTTGTGTGCACATCTGGTCGACCACTCCTGTCAACCGGCTCCTGGTCCGGTCGACCGGTCGGTCGACCGCCAGAGCCTGACAGAAACAATTAAGGGACTGAAAAACTTGATTTTTAATATCCTAAAAAATCCCATAAAATTTCTAAAAATCCACAAAAATAGTTTTAGCATAATACTTTGATATACAAATATGTGTGAAAAATTTCAACACATATTTCAAACTATTTGAACCATTTTTGTGTTATGAAAATTTTGCCAAAAACCAAAATTCATATTTTTTTCCAAAAACTTGGATTTTTGAATCGAAAACTCGTTTTGTCCAAAACTCATCCAAAAACAAAAACATGATACTTAAATAACTTTTAGGCATGTTGTATATGGATATAATCCAATATACATGAAACATATATATATATCCATGTTTTTGACTTTAAATCCAAAAATATGTATTGTTAAAAATACTAAATTCCAAACACATGAATAGGCATAACAAAATAAGTTTGTCTAACATGTATATAAAACAAATCTAATATACATTAAACCACGTAAACTTATTTTGAATTTATCTATACATGAAAACCAAGATCGGTTAAACAAAAAACTGAAAACCAATAAACATGAAAACTAGAAACAAGTGTGTGTGTTGTGAACTTGAGCATATCACACTATCTAGTCTTTACAAATGGATCTAAAATATAAAACTAAACTATGTACCGAAGTCTTCTTGAAGAACTCCGTCTTCAAGATTCAAGTTGACTCGATCCAAAACCGTGATCCACCGAGCTTGACTCCAATGAGTGCTAGGTATGACTTTGTCGCTCGGGCTCTTGAATCACCATGTGAGAAGCTCCAAAACACCTTTGTTGAAGCTAATCACCTACTAATATCTTGGTTAAGAATCTAAAACTAAACATCACAAAATTATTAGTAAATATAACTACATGAGTTAATCATCATCAAAACTAGAGTGGAAGGCCTCTGGGCCAACAATCTCCCCCTTTTTGATGATGACAAAACTCATAGAGTTATATATGCATAGATTAAAGTTAAGCTTCAAGGAAGCTCCCCCTTAACTCATGCATAGCAATAAAAATAAATATATGCAATGAATACTAAACATGAATATGCATAAACATGCATGAATCAAACATATGTTTCAAAAACTTTCTTTTCTTTATGTTTAAACTCTCAAAAACATAAATCATATACATAAATCATATATGCAAAAACACAAATATGCTTATATAAACTCTAAATCTTTCTCCCCCTTTTTGTCAATCATCAACAAAGGGGTAAAGTCAAAAACAAAACTTTCTTGATACCAATTGAAAGAAAAAAAATATATCAATTGAGTGCATCATGATATCAGTGAAATATACCAATTGAAAGTACATAATTGAAAGTACACAAAGTGGTATATAAAACAAATATAGATTTAAATACCAATTGATACCAATTGTAAATAAATACCAATTAAATACCAATTGTAAGTAAATAAATCATTTTGATCTATTCAACCAAAAATTTTGATATCAATAAAACATATCAATTGAAAGTAAAACTTATAGGTAATTTTGATATCAATTTGAAAAGACTAGTAGCAATTGAAAGTAATTTCTCATTAAAAGCGTATGATACCAAAAATAATCAATCTCCTTTTTCAATCATTTTTACCATAAAGTGTGGGAGTAAAATAACCAATTGAAAGGTGAAATACCAATTGAAAGTAGAAATATGAATTTTCTCCCCCTTTATAAAATACCAAATAAAATAATGCATAAGCTTTATATGATGCTAATTGAAACATAATCAATTGAAATAAAGTAGTCATTTAAAGAAATCAAGCTTAGCATAACTAAAATTTATGCTCAAAGATATAGAGATATAGTAAGCACAAATAACGCATATATATGTATGTAAAATTGAATACCCACCGAAATTGATATTATTTGAAATGAAAGCATACATATATAAAAACTTATGAGTATACGAAAAGAATGTCAACAGTGATACCAATTGAAAAGATCCAATGTTACCAATTGAAAACATAATAAGATTAAGTGTATATCTCATAAATCTTTTCACCCATTTCATGCACATATTTAAAAGGATTTTCAATATTAAGCATATAAGGCATAGTCGCCCATCCAACCGCCGTTAAATGGAAAGGGTTTTCAAAAATAGGTTTGAAAATAGAATATGTTTGAAAACTCTTCCAAAATGAAGAATACGAACGAGTTATATGAAAAATTTAAAAACTAATACGAAATCCTTCAAGCAAGGAATAAAAAAAATATATTCCATGAAAAATATGTAGATCACATGATCACAAAAACACTCAAAATCTATAAAGCCCGTATCATAGTCTCATGAAAATAAATTATGAGTAAACAAAAAATGATGTGAGTGTACAAGTGTTATGTGAGACACATAATCATGAAAATAGTCAATTTAGCTCAATTAGAAATTCCTTAAAACATGAAAATCATTAAAACGATTTAATCTTCAAGGCATATGTATGTCTTGTGCAAACCAAAGAATACATACATATCCAAAAACAACGAGCCACAAAAGTATATGCATGAAGGCAAGTGGATTAAAGGATGTATATGTATAATCAATAGTTTGGATAAGATAGATGATCGGGGTGGAAACTAGCACTCAAAAACGTGTATAATGTAAAATCAATGAAAAGCTCGAATGTGCTAATGTACCCTCGATACTTCCGTTATAGCATTGGCTCAACGGGTCGTATCCACAGGGAAGGGAGGCGATAGAAGCATTAACAGTCTCTAGTCACGTCAGATGTTAACAATTCTTCTTTATTAAAAGAATGAAAAGAAAAGAAAAGGAAAACAAGCATGTGGTAGGTGAAGAAGGCGATGAAAACGTCGATAAGAAAAACAAAAGAGAAGTGGTTTGGAAAACAAAATAGAAAAGAAGATGGAACAAAGTTGAACTAAGAGGATGGTGAAAACATCGATAGAAGAAGAACAAAAGATACTTGAAAATGATTTCTAAATCAAGCTAAAAGAAAACTCATGGCTACTAACTACTAAATGCTCCACTAACCATGCTAACCTCTTCGAGATAGTTGCCTCACATTTTGATCCTTGGCCATCACAATCCTTGGCTCCATGAGACGGTACAAAGCATGGCTCATGGATGGTTCATCACATTCAAAACATTGCATCAAGAACAAGCTAATACAAGCATCACTCATTACACTACTAGCATGAAATAAAAGAGCATGAAATAAAAGAGAGTTAGCTTGGTTAGCAAGTTAGCAAGTTAGATGTTAGAACCCATCATCTTTGGCCATCAATGGCTCTTGCAAGAACAAGGCCTTGTAGAGGCAACCCGATTCATGTGGATTATCAAGTAAGTGGTTAGTAGTTAGATTGCCATGAGAAGAAAAACTAGCAAGAAATCATGTAGAAGGTGAAGGAGATTACATTAGAAGAGAAAGGAGGCATCTTTACATAGAGTGTCACTCTCTATTACATCAATCTCTTGTTTTCTCTCTCTAAAAATCACTCAGCCCTACTACAATGATCTAAGAAAAAGAAATGAAAAATACAAGAAATGAAGAACACTCACCTACACTACACTAAATCTGGACCTACTCCTAAAAACGAAGACTGCTTGCTTTTTGGCCAGATTCAGGGGTATTTATAGGCTTCAGAAGGCTCTGGAAGACGAGACGGGGCCACGCGTCGAAAATCGACGCGTGGCTCCACTGTATTGCCGCGAAAACCCAAGGATTGCCGCGTTTTCGCGGCAATTCCAGGGAGATACGTCTCTGGATTTCGTCAGATTGTTCCCCTGGCTGCGAGAATGTTCAGGGTATATCTCGTTTCTGGTACTTTCGGCCAAATATTCGTCTGACAGCGCAGGAGGCTAGATTCGATGTATCTTCTAGATAATCCATTGCTTGGCCTCCAAGTAATTGCGGGATTAATTACCATAAATTGGGAAGAATTAGGCTCTTATTCCATCTTTGCCCTTGAACTTTGGATCTACCTGCAATAAAGACCAAAATACGATTTAGACCGACAATTTATTCATAAATCGGTGGGAAATGCGATATAATAATGCAGAATTGTAGACTAATCACACCCCTACACTTATTCTTTTGCTCCTCCCGAGCAAAACAAGAAAAGAAAAACTATGCTACAAGGGTTATTATACCACTTTCGCAGGTGACGCGATTGCACTGAGCGTGTGCAACAAGCCGTTAAACCTCTAGGTTACCCTAGAGGAGGAGTGTTGTCTCCTGAGGGTTTTCAGCGGATTGCACCCACAAAATCCATAAAGAAAGAAAACAAATGTTAGTATTTTGAAAACACATTTTGAAAGAGAGACAAGTTTATGAAATATTTTTGCAAAAATATAAGTGATCTAAGGTCATAAGTCCACCATAAATCATTCTTCCTTAAACTTAGTATCTATGCAAGATCTTGTCTTCAATTAAGGTAAGAATTCAAAATTGGATTGAATATTTTATCTTTCATAAAACTTAGATAATATGCACATTGTGATAGTGAAGATTTCTAGGATTTCAACTCTAACCATCAAGCCATTTATTTATTCCTCTTTTTTTTCTTCCCTTAGTTTAGGCTCTCTAGTTCACCCATGTAGCGAGCCTATAACCGACGACTCTCAAACCAGATGGTCCTAGGGTACCAGATGAGAAAACATCCCTCGGGTTTAAGGACTCGAGTAAACAAGGCCACAAAACTAAAGGGGATTATTTATTTCCTTTACCACCGTTAGGCGTGAATAATCATGCTTCTTGAGGCATAATTATCCAGCTTAATAAGTGATGTTTTATTTATTTAATTTTTTTTTTACTTTATGGCATTTTAGGTCTTTGTTTCCATCCCAAAAAATGTGTAAGTGTGAAATGCATACTATCTAAGGCAATAATTCAAGATAAGAATATCTCTCCAATTTATCTTACTTAGCCTATAATTTTAAACAAGATCTATTATTTCAACTAGGTTTAAGATGTCATAATTAAGGCTTCCTTAATTTCTAAGATCATCTTAATTTTCTTAAAAATAGATCAAAACTTTGTCTCTTATTTCAAAAAGTTTTTTTTTTTGTGAGAAGAAAAACTATACAAAAGGGAAGATTTCTAAAAGTATCCTAAAAGAAGTGTAAAAGAAAGAAAATCTAAAAAACTCTATGTTAGTAAACCCTCCCCCACACTTATCTCATGCATTGTCCTCAATGCATCGTGATATATGTATGCATGAAACAAATAGAGAGGGAAGGAAAAATATACCTCAAGGTGGTGGTTCCGGTGGCGGTCTAATTGGTCCACGAAAGGCGGCCCAATCATTCTTGCGTGGAGTCCGAAGGAACCCACCAGAGACCTCCATGATACAACCCACTAGAAAGATGTATGCATGTGTGATTTTTATTAAAAATGTTACCCCATCTAATTTCCAAATTTTCAAAATAATTTCGGAGTCAAATTTATCAAAGCCCTTGTCCCAGAATGGAATAATTGATTTGGACTCAGGAAGTACAGGAACTAATATCGACTCAGAAAAATGACTCAAGTCAAGTAAAGGTTCAGGAGTCGAGATCGGTTCAGAAAGTGGGTCCAAATTAAGAAGATGAGCTCAAGTCCACAATCATTTCCCCATGATGGAATGTGACTTTCTAAGAGTGGTGATTCAAGTTCAGGAATGACCGGTATGGGAATTAAAACTGACTCTAAAATGTTGCTCAAATTGGGTAACATAACAGGAGTCAATAATGATTCAGGAATTTGAACTTGATCACAAATTTGAGGATCAAAGTCACATTCCTCATTTAGTTCAATTCCACAAAAATGAGAACTTACCAATTTATCAAATGGACTTTCAAAAGTATGAAATTGGTCAAGTTCAATATGATCATCATAATAGATTGGTGATTCAATTTCACAATGGATAGGCACTGGATCCAATACTGACTCGGGAAATGGAATGAAATCAGGTAAAGATACCGGAGTCATAATTGAATCAGGAAGTGAAATTGAATTATCAAGTGGAAGTTCAGGATCATATTCATGCTCAAGTTCAATTTTAGGAAAAGGATAACTTGCTAAAATGTCAATGGGATCTGAAGTTTGGACAAGTTCAGGTGGGTGTGCTGAAATTGAATCTTGATTTCCAAAACAACAAGAGTCTTGGGTCATATCAATAGAGTGTGGCATAGTTGAATTGGTCAAAGTTTGATAAGATAGAGTTTCCTCATTCTTAAAAATGTTAACCAATTGAATCAATTGTTCTTCCACCCTATTGAAAGACTCAGTATGTGATTTTTGATATTGTAATATAGACTCCTTCAAGATATCTAGACTTGATGTATCTCTAAGTGGGTGCTCTAGAATGGGAGTATAAGAATCTTGGTTTTGGAAATTTTGTGAATAATGTGAGTCAAAAATGTGTTGAGATTTAAACTTGGACTCACACAAGAGTTCTTTACTCGTTTCCAAGGCAAATGGTTGTTCATTATGAGGAGGTGGAACTGAGTAAGACTCTTGAAAATACTGTGGAATTGGAGAGGCCAATGTTTCTTGAAGTTCTTGCTCGGCCCTTTGTAGATTGGCTTCTAAACTCTTTAGTAACTCAGATTTTTCTTTAATGGGAGGTGCAGAAAAAGGAGTATAAGAAGCGAAATCGGGGAATGAATATTGTGGATAAGGTGAATATGATGGACAAGGTTGACATGGGGGACAAGGAGGTTGATAATTAAACTCGGGGAAGTGAATCCCCAATGACTCTGTGGCGAGTTGAAATTATTTTAGAAATTATAGTCATAAGAATGTGGGTATGGGTTGTATTGATTCGGATAAGGCCAACCCGGTGTATGTGGTTGGTGCATATTGTAAAACGCCGAGTTGGAATTATCCGAATCAAATGGGGTTGGTGTGAAATATGGATTCATATTCGGATTGAAAGAATTGTTATTATTGAATGTCATTTCACAAACAATCACAAACAAAAAGAAAAATCAAACAACAAACAAAAAGAAGAGAAAAATCAAAACCAAGCCAAAAGTAGGGTTGACCTAGACCTAGATGAAATGTCCCTAGGGGCCAACGTCTATTCAAATTTTATTAGGGCTTGGGTTGTGTGAGTGGGGAGATGATTTTTGGGCTAAGAAAGGGTAATTAAATCCCCACCTTATCTTGTATGGGTTTTGCCCTTAAGTTCAATTTGTGCAAGTGTGCAATATAGACAAGAATATAACACAAAGCGATAAATCACCCACGTGTTTGTCCTATGCTATATGCAATGCCATATGTACATCTCCATTCAGATCACAACAACAGAACAAAATACAGTATATTGGAATTGAATTGACCCGTGCCTAAATGCAAATGTCTAAGCCGTTTTAAAAGCGTCCAATAACCGTATTTTAGTTCTTTTATTTATTATGGTGTGTAGGCAATCACAGCAGAAAAAATAGCAGCACAAATATACTAGCTATTACAATCAACACATCCCAGCACAACAAGATTTATAATGTTCACAAAATTGCTGTGGTTTCGTGGCAAATGTCGCGGTTATGCGGTTTTTCTTTAGAATCTGGGGCCCTGCTTTCAAGAGCAGGGAGATGCAAAGCTAGTTTATGTACTGTAATATTAAGCACCTGTAAAGCTTGTCCTGCACACCAAAACAGAGAAGACAATGTTAACAAAAACGTGAAATCAAAACCATTCCCTTCCCCGGCAACGGCGCCAAAAATTTTGATCGGGGTGGAAACTAGCACTCAAAAACGTATATAATATAAAATCAATGAAAAGCTCGAATGTGCTAATGTACCCTCGATACTTCCGTTATAGCATTGGCTCAACGGGTCGTATCCATAGGGAAGGGAGGCGATAGAAGCATTAACAGTCTCTAGTCACGTCAGATGTTAACAATTCTTCTTTGTTAAAAGAATGAAAAAGAATGAAAAGAAAAGAAAAGGAAAACAAGCATGTGGTAGGTGAAGAAGGCGATGAAAACGTCGATAAGAAAAACAAAAGAGAAGTGGTTTGGAAAACAAAATAGAAAAGAAGATGGAACAAAGTTGAACTAAGAGGATGGTGAAAACATCGATAGAAGAAGAACAAAAGATACTATAAAATGATTTCTAAATCAAGCTAAAAGAAAACTCATGGCTACTAACTACAAGTACTCCACTAACCATGCTAACCTCTTCGAGATAGTTGCCTCACATTTTGATCCTTGGCCATCACAATCCTTGGCTTCAAGAGACGGTACAAAGCATGGCTCATGGATGGTTCATCACATTCAAAACATTGCATCAAGAACAAGCTAATACAAGCATCACTCATTACACTACTAGCATGAAATAAAAGAGCATGAAATAAAAGAGAGTTAGCTTGGTTAGCAAGTTAGCAAGTTAGATGTTAGAACCCATCATCTTTGGCCATCAATGGCTCTTGCAAGAACAAAGCCTTGTAGAGGCAACCCGATTCATGTGGATTATCAAGTAAGTGGTTAGATGGTTAGTGGTTAGTAGTTAGATTGCCATGAGAAGAAAAACTAGCAAGAAATTATATAGAAGGTGAAGGAGATTACATTGGAAGAGAAAGGAGGCATCTTTACATAGAGTGTCACTCTCTATTACATCAATCCCTTGCTTTCTCTCTCTCTAGAAATCACTCAGCCCTACTACAATGATCTAAGAAAAAGAAATGAAAAATACAAGAAATGAAGAACACTCACCTACACTACACTAAAATCTGGACCTACTCCTAAAAACGAAGACTGCTTGCGTTTTGGCCAGAGTCAGGGGTATTTATAGGCTTCAGAAGGCTCTGGAAGACGAGACGGGGCCACGCGTCGAAAATCGACGCGTGGCTCCACTGTATTGCCACGGAAACCCAAGGATGGCCACGTTTCCGCGGCAATTCCAGGGAGATACGTCTCTGGATTTCGTCAGATTGTTCCCCTGGCTGCGAGAATGTTCAGGGTATATCTCGTTTCTGGTACTTTCGGCCGAATATTCGTCTGACAGCACAGGAGGCTAGATTCGATGTATCTTCTAGATAATCCATTGCTTGGCCTCCAAGTAATTGCGAGATTAATTACCATAAATTGGGAAGAATTAGGCTCTTATTCCATCTTTGCCCTTGAACTTTGGATCTACCTGCAATAAAGACCAAAACACGATTTAGACCGACAATTTATTCATAAATCGGTGGGAAATGCGATATAATAATGCAGATTGTAGACTAATCAATAGACATATATATGAAGTTAAACATAAACATATGAACATGAAAGATATGGATAAAATAGGAATATAAGTCAAAAGCATGAATCATCAAAACTAGGTTATACTAGTACATCTAAGGAGTACAAATGAGCGTTCAAGCACAAACATGTAATAATCTATTTGTAGCTCATTAGTTGTACAAGTATATATCCAAGTCTTAATGAAAATAAACATCTAAACATATATTCAAATCATAAAGCATCAAAATAAAACTCATATGATTATTATGTCAAATGCACATGCATTAGATTTATGATATACATGATAGCTAAACTAAAGTGAGAGCACTAAATATGGATCCATATAAACATAGGTGTCTCAAATACAAAACATGCATATCACAAGTCCAATAATCATGTCATTTATCATACTAATCAATAAACATTAAAACATGCTAATAATGAATAAAATGAAAAGCATGTCAACATAATGAGGAGTAAGGGATTGTTACCAAAGCCGAAGAGGCAACTTTTCATGTCTCCAAAACACGGTGGTCCTCCCACCAAAACTCCCCTTGAAAGTGATGCATCCAAATTGTCCTCTTTAAGCTCGGAACGCATCCACCTCTAGGCACCATAACTCTCACGTCATGCGAGAGCCCACACCTACATCAAATACAATAGGGGTGATCTTTGCTACCCATACTCTTTTGGGTCCATGGGGGTTAGTTCCTTTCCTAACCCAAACAAATTTAGTTGCTAAATTTTCATCATGTATCTTATCATAGCAAAATTTAGCAAGGTGGCCCTTACGTTCACAATGTGTACAAGTGTACACATGAGCATACATCGTGTTTTGTGCATGAACGTGTGAAGCATGTGTATGCCGTGGATGGTGTGCATGCAAAGATGGAACTTGTTTCTTTTGAAACAAATATTCTAAACGTGTATGGCTCAAAACACAATGGCTCAAAGTGAAGCCCAAATAATCCAAATTCTTCTGAAGCATAGATATATAATTTTCAATGTTAGAAGAAGTGGTACATACAATAGGTGAGCTAGGTGAAGCTATACTAGCATGGCAAACATGTGAAGATAATTCATTTTGCAAGGAAACATTTTTATTTGAACAAATTTCTAAATCCTTTGAAATAGAATCAATTTTTATTTTCAAGGATTCATTTTCTTTTAAAACAAAATCAACTTTTGAAAACAAGTTTTCTTTTTTCTTCAAAATTATTTCACAATCATTTTTATTTTTTAAAAATTCATTTTCTTTTAGGGCAAGATCTAGTTGGGATTTAAGCGAGTCACGATCACTTGAAATCTCTTCCTTCTCTTGCAAAATATTCTCAAGTCTAGAAGATAAATTTTTATTTTCTTCTTTTAAAACAAGACTATCCTTTTTCAAAAGTTTATATTTTGAAATAAAATTTTCACAATTTTTAGCAAGTTCATCATTCATGGCTTATGCCTCAAACACTCATTGCAATATGAACTAGAACTAGTATCAAGTTGAGATTCCGATTGTACCTCAAGGGAGTCATTCCCTTGGACATGAAGTAATGTTCATCGGACTCGTCTCTCCTAGATCTCCTCTTCTTATCGATAATCTTTGGTAGCTCGGGAGATGTCAAAATGCTCCATACTGCAAAAGCAGACTCATAGTGAGAAAACACATGTAAATAATCTTTATGAAGAGATGCTCTAAGTGCATTTAGGGCTAGTGCATTGGCCTCTATATGCTTGCTATCACTAAGGTAGGATTCCTTGGTAATAGCAAGGTAAACTTTATAACCTAGGGCTTTTAAATGGCAACTCATCATAACCTTTCATATATCAAGTCTAGAGATATCAAACATAGGAGGGCTATCCATGAGTGTAAACTATATGTGTGCAAATGCAAATGTAGATTAGCAAAATCAAGATCACACTTCTAGGTGGTTAAACCTAATATCAGGAGGTAGGCTCTGATACCAATTAAAAGTACACTTAGAGGGGGGTAAATAGGTGTACCGCAAATCTAATAAACTAGATGCAGAAATTAAAAACTAATTACAACTACAATTAGTGCAACCAACGAGTGTAGCCGAATTCTCGGTGAAGGGCTCTGGACTAACTCCTCTTGATTCCTCTGAATAAGAGTTGAGGCGCTATATCAAGCTCTCATGGTTAAGCACAAGTGAGACACACAAACACACAAGCATGTATATGATATGGCAAAGTAAAGCAATGCACAAAGTAAAGAGAGCGAGTAAGAGTCAATGGATCAAACGCAAACACCAAGATTTGTTTCGAGATTCGAGCACCCAGCTCTATGTCCCCGCCTTCACACAGAAGGATTTTCACTAACTCTGTCCACAAAGGACTCCTACACAGGGAACCTCCATCCAGGATTTGGGGCAATACAATAATCAGGAGTACACAACTCCTCTCTTTACAAACGCTACCTCTACACTAAGAGGTTAGGCACAAAGCCACCACAAAACTTAATCAACCTCACAAATGAGGGATGGACACAAAGCCAACCAATCAACCTCTCACTAGAGGGATAGGGCACAAAGCCACCACTCCACAAATTAACCTCTACACAAGAGGGATAATACAAAGTAGGAGGGTTTATAACTTAGTGATCAGAAGACCACAAACTAAATCTTTTCCACAAAAACAAGGATCCTATATGAAGGATAGAATGATAAGCTCAAGTATGAAAAACAAAGTGTTTTTAACAAAGAAAATCACTTGAGAAACTCTACAAAAAGATATAGAATTTTTAGATCAAAAACAATTCCCCAAAGACTATTTTCTTTGAAATAACAAAACACTTTTTAAAACAATGAAGATGAAATTTTTGAAGCTTTAAAACTCTTTTTAAAACTTGTAAAAACACTGAAGAAGGGAAGAATTTTTGCTCTTGGAAGTCTATCTCAAAACAGCCCACAAATTGGCTTTTTATAGCCATTTACAAAAACTAGCCGTTGGCAGCAAATATGGTTAGAATTGACCATCCGGTCGACCGGCCGGTCGACCGGCCAACGGTCAAAATTCGACCGTTGCGCCTTCCGGTCGAACGCCCGGTCGACCGGGCCCTGAACCAGAGAGCAACGGCTCTCTGGTCGGTCGACCGGGGCAACCCGAGGTGGGTTGCCTTCAGTCGATCAACCGCTCGGTCGACCGGCCTAAGGGGCTGGCTGCGTGCACATTTGTGTGCACGTTCGGTCGACCGCTCGGTCGACCGGCTTCTGTCCGGTTGACCGGTCGGTCGACCGTCAGAGCCTGGTAGAAACAATTAAGGGACTGAAAAACTTGATTTTTAATATCCTAAAAAATCCCATAAAATTTTTAAAAATCCACAAAAATAGTTTTAGCATAATACTTTGATATACAAACATGTGTGAAAATTTTCAACACTTATTTCAAACTATTTGAACTATTTTTGTGTTATGGAAATTTTACCAAAAACCAAAATCCGTATTTTTCCAAAAACTTGGATTTTTGAATTGAAAATTCGTTTTGTCCAAAACTCATCCAAATATAAAAACATGATACTTAAACAACTTTTAGGCATGTTGTATATGGATATAATCCAATATACATGAAACATATATATATCCATATTTTTGACTTTAAATCCAAAAATATGTTTTGTTAAAAACACTAAACTCCAAACACATGAATAGGCATATCACAATAAGTTTGTCTAACATGTATATAGAACAAATCTAATATACATTAAATCATGTAAACTTGTTTTGAATTTATCTATTCATGAAAACTAAGGTCAGTTAAACCAAAAACTGAAAACCAATAAACATGAAAACTCAAAACAAGTGTGTGTTGTGAACTTGAGCATATCACACTATCTAGTCTTTACAAATGGATCTAAAACATAAAACTAAACTATGTAACGAAGTCTTCTTGACGAACTCCGTCTTCAAGTCGACTCGATTCAAAACCGTGATCCACCGAGCTTGACTCTAATGAGTGCTAGGTATGACTTTGTCGCTCAGGCTCTTGAATCACCATGTAAGAAGCTTCAAAACACCTTTGTTGAAGCTAATCATCTACTAATATCTTGGTTAAGAATCTAAAACTAAATATCACAAGATTATTAGTAAACATAACTACATGAGTTAATCATCATCAAAACTAGAGTGGAAGGCCTCTGGGCCAACATAAGGTTCATTCTTGTATGAAATATTGCTTGAGTGTTACTATTTTGCTAAATATTTGTACAATTGCATGAACACGACTAAGGGCTTATCATATAAACAAGATAAAGTGGGAAAGTCATTATCCTTTCTTAACCCAAAAGCTATCTCCTCACTCACTAACCTAGCCTAACTAAAATCATATAGGCATTGGCCCCAGGGACATCTCGGACTCATTAGAAGATTAACCTAAGGGAGTGTTGTTAGAGTTTGACTCAAGCCAAATCGGTGTCAAAGGTTGAGAATTGTGAGATGAAACTTTAAAGAATAATGGTTTGACATAATTAGGCCCGTTGCTCAGGCACGGATACCTCTACTGATCTTGCCCCTATCTGGCCGATTAACTTGTGATCAAATTGCCGCAATATACCTCCCGTGGATAGTCTAACCAGTTACGAGTCATCTAGGTCTAAGGTCTACTCTAACTTAGGCTAGATTTTTCTTTTTTTATTGTTTGTTTATTTTTGTTGATACTTTTTATGTGATTTGAATTATAATTATAATTTTTTCAATGTATATAGTGATCCATACTTCACCCCGACTTCTTTTAACTCGGATATCACCAACCCGGCATGTCATAACTTTAACCAACTAAGTATGCTGGATTGATTTATCTAAATCAACATATGCCCCAGTCATTATATTGTGAATAAGATTGAAACAGTCATCATCTTTCCTCTTCACTGAGTCTGTAGGGATACAATTCCACCGAGTCATATGATCAACCATCTTACTAATAACCAGCTTCATATACTTCTTATCAAGCTCAACCTATAGAAAATAATCTTAATAAGAAAAGAGTCTAGAAGCCTTCCTTGAGTCTAAACGACAAATCCATAATATGAAAGACTCACAAACCTATCAAAATTTCCAAATCCAAGGTCCCTACTCCATTTCTCAACTATCACCACAACAAAACGAAGGACCTAATGATGTAAAAATGAGTATTGATGACTTGGTTCAATCCCCAAATGATTATCTCCAATCTATTAATAGGTTGAAGCAAAATGAGTCATTTGGTCAAAATAATTAATAATAGGAATGAGAAAACTTTATCTAATACATTATTCACTATTCCTAATTCCCCTAGCTATATTGATATGAACCAAGAATCATGGCATTTTGGAAATAATTTTAACCAAGATTCAATCCACTTCAACATATTAAAACTGATGAATCCCAAACCTTTGACGAATTGGCAAGTTTTCACTTCAAGAAAATTGAACTTGATTGTTAATGTGAATCTGATCTTGAACTTTGTGATTCAATTTCAAATTTTGAATTTATGCTGAGTCCAATATCCTTACCCGATTTGGATCCAATTCCCAGGCCAACACTGATTCATGTAACCATAGAGCTTGAAATTGATCTATCTATTTTTGATAGTAATATTCTGTTGATGGGAAAAGAATGTGAATTTCAATTTTTTAATTTGAACCCAAATCTTGAATCAAAACTGGCTCTTAAACCAAAACTTGATTTAAGTCATATCTCGAGTCAGTATTGGTTCCCGAACCTTCCATTCTTGAGCCTAACTCAATCATTTCATCATATCACATTCTACTGTTGGACCAAGATATGGACCATAATGACTCCGAGATGATATTCAAAGCTTAGTCATATAATCGGGATGATTATAATGTTAGGGTCTCACATGATCCTATTTAGTCTAAGGGTTGTAAACATGTAAATAGGAAAGAGGTCCAAAAAGGTGGGTTCCTTGAAACTCCACATTACTTAGATTAGGCAGCAACGCTTGGCCCAATCCGACCATCATAGGAATCACCACTTTGAGGTAATTTTTTTTCCCTTTCTTTTTTTTCATGCATATATGTATTCATTCATACATTGAGGATATTGCATGAGATATGTGTAGGGGAGGGTTCTAACATAGATTTTCTTCTTTCTTTGTATATATATAAAAAAATAAAAAAAATTTTTTCCTTTCTTTAAAACTTTTTGAAAAGAGAAATAATATTTGACTTGTTATTTGTAAGAATTTCAGTTACTTTTAAGGAATAGAAAAATCATAATTAAGATTTCTTATACTTGGTCAAAATAAGATTATGTCTTTGATTTCTAGGGTTAGAAAGAAAAATTGAAAAAGTAATTTGGTCTTAATTTTTTCCTTGATGATATATGCATACTTTATACACTTACATACTTAGGGTTCAAAAACAAAGATTCTTATGCCTATATATATATATATATATATATATATATATATATATATATATATATATATATATATATATATATATATATATATATATATTAAAAATCCTCTGATTAAGCTGGGTATTTGTGCCTCATAAAGCATAATATTCATGCCTAAAAGCGATCCATATTAGAAATAAAAACTTTTAGTTTTGTGGCCTGGTTTGCTCGAGTCCTTAAAGTCCTTGGGGATTTTTTCTCACTCGCTGCCCTAAGACTGACCGGTTTGGGAGTCACCGACTTAAGGTTTATTACATAGGCAGATTCGAAAGCCTAATAGAACTAAGGGATATTACCACTAAAAATATGTAAAAATAAAGCATAAGAATTAGAATTGAAGAATCTTGAGTCAAATATTCACAGTCATGAAGATGCATATGAATTAGGATGAAATAATAGACTAGATGAGAAATATATTTTGACTCCTTACCTTTAATTAATACAAGTTTTTGAATAGAGACCAAGTTTCAAAATGAAAAGCTTGATTTTTCTTTAACTTATAAATTACTTGAATTTTTGCAAAAAGTGCTTCAGTATGTTTTCCCTTTATCAAAATGTATTTTCAAAATACAAACACTTTATTTCTCTTTTAAGGATTTTGTTGGTGTGATTCACTAAAAACCCTCACGAGACAAAACTCATCCTCTAGGGGTAACCTAGAGGATTAACGACTTGTTGCACATGCTAAGTGCAACCGTAATTCTTACGAAAGTGAGTTAAATTATCTCTATTTTACTTTTTATATGTTTTGCTTGAGGATGAGCAAAAGATAGGTGTGGGGGTACGATCGGTCACTGATATTGCATATTTATTATCATATTCGCATATTTATTGTATCATAAACTCTGACTTTTAATATTATTTTATCTAAATGGTGTGCAGGTCTTTAATAACGAAGAAGGGGAGAAAATGAGCCTAATAGCCCAATTAAATTCAGAATTAAATCAAAACAAGGATCGGGGCAAATATTCAGAAGAAAACAGAAGATTAGAGCAAATCATAAAGATAACACCAAATGAAAATCGGATAAATTCAAATTTTTATAGATCTATTTGGTTACTAGAAGATGAACGAAAATATGACCAAAATCTAGAGCTTAAAAAAATTCAATTGAGGATAAAAGTGTATCTACAATCAACGGAATATGGCAACCCAAGATCTGTCCCTATGGCCAGATCCTGACACGAAAATGCGGCCAAAGCCGTGTTTTTGCTACCATATATTGTCAGTTGCGGGAGCATTTTTCTCACCTATCTTCATACGCTCCTTCTGATTCATTTATCTTATAAATACCTACAAAATTAGAAGCAGAGGGGTATCACACTATAGAGAGAGATCTTAGGCTAGGTTTTTATTCTAGTTTAGCTTAGATTTTTCTTTTTCTTTAAATGTAATTTTAAATCTTCTTTATAGATTAGGTTAGAGAGAGTTTAGTAGAGAAGGAGAGGAAGAATTGTAGTTAGAGTGACACTGAATGTAAGTTTCTTCAGAGAGAGTTGTATTGAGAAGTGATAGTCAATGTAATTCTCATCCTTTTCTTCATTGTTACTCAACTTGGTCAATTGCTGCTTCAATGTTATTCCTTTCGCTTGTTTTGCTTTACATTACTCCAAGGTAAATCTTCGCAAATATTCTGAGGTATAATAATCAACAGAAGAGGTAAGTTAACTTTCATATTCTGTTTTTTCTTTTTCCTAGCTTAGAAACACGTTCTTAAACCTCAACACTTTTTCCTATTTATTTTTCATTCTCTTTCTTTTAACATAGTTCTTCATTTAATTAAATCAACAACACCATCTTCTTCAATCTTCTTTTCTCCTTTTCTAACATTAACACGTTTCCTTTCTTTTTAGAAACTAAGAAGAAGTGTTTTAAACCATTTCAAGTAACTTAAAAAGAATTACTAAAATTTCTGTCGCAGTCCCTTCTTATGAATTATGACCCGCATAGCCACTCGCTATCGTCGTAGAATTGAGCAACCTTATACTTCTTAATCTATTTCAAAACTTCACTTTTTTGTGCACAGGTTCGACTCAATCAAAGCCTACCCCTCCTCGTCTCTGTCTAGTACTGATGGTCTCGAATCGATTGGGCTTCAGAGGCCTCCTCAAGTCCAACAATTTGCTCTAGTTACATCAATCATATCTGAGCCGGTACAACTCCTGAACCCTCTTATGCATCTCTTTGGGAATTAATGCTCCCCCAATAGGGAGCGGACCCTTATTCCACGCGGTCAGGATGCACCCATTATCCTTGGCTAAAGTAGACTCCCAGGATCCAAAGATATGGACGACAGTATCACACCAACCGTGTTCACTTTCCACCAGGTTGATAATCAACATGTCGCATCCACTCTGCAAAAAGAAGAAGCGAGCATCCTAATGAGACTTCTTTATTACATAGGCGACACAAAATTCCTCCACCCCATATGTAACAGGGGCAAAGGAAGCGCAAAGAACTTCAAATCTTAGAACAGTTCATCATGCCCAGTGGGACTTTGAAGCATGCTAGGACATCCCGAAAAAAGGAGTCATTGGTAGCTTCATCCATAAAGCCAGGATCTGGGGTGGAAGTACATGCCTCCTACCGAAGGCGACATCGTGACATCATCTCAGGAGAACACCATTCCACCTCAATCTTGGAGGGTAAATGAACATCTTACGCTATCAAGTACATTTACCTCTTTCTAGTCAAGTAGAACACACAGCTTGGGATCAAAATCCATGATCTATCTTGTTCTAGGAGCAGCCCTCCTTCCTTTTTCTTCCACGGCACCTTTGCTCTACCCCTCTCCTCTGGCGGTGGCAAATTTTCCTTCTCTCACCATTACAAAGATTGATCGAATGATTTGAGTGCAAAGATTCAGAATCAGAAACAAAGGGAAAACAAAAAGGCTGAAAGCTTAAAGAAATCTAGGGTTTGTGAAAAGACTCAACGTTCACCATCCCCTCAATTTGAAGGTAAATGCTGACGCCACGCAGTGATGGCTTAGGAAGTGTCTTTTCGCACGTTAGCTGGCGCTAAATCCTAACCGTTGCATAAAGCCCAACTTACTTTGAAAGCTTTCAAATGATGGCTACCTGCCAAGAGCTCACGCAGACTAAACACATGATGTGACTTTTGCTAGCCTTTACAAGTGTGATATTAATTGCAAGAGTATGAAAGGGTGCCCCCAATTGCTCTCTAGCATTCTCTAGATGTTTTCCATGGAGCACGAGAATTTCTCTCTGACTATTCAGCAAAGAATTATATTTGAAGGCGGGATTAGTCCGCTCTCCTCCTTCTCGCTCGGAGACTCCAAGAAGGAGAAAACAGAGGGGGCATCTATAGTAGTCAAATTTAACCATCATCCAGATCCTGACACGTGTCCAAACACCTAGAGACTCTGCTTCTGTGCCAGCGGGCCCAACTCACTTACAAGCCTGACATGGGCCATAGAAAAAAGCCCTAGACCTCAACCCAAGCCCACAGCTGATCAGACATTACTCATTCAGGTTAAACACTCGATCAGAGCTACACAGCTCTCCGCGACATCAATGACCAATACAAGAATCCTTTCCTATTAGCATAAAGATCCTCTTCGGATCCATTCAAGACTTCGACACGAAGACCCTTCAGAGTTTACTACTCCTCCACTACTTATATCTAGATAGAATGATCCCCGTGATTCATGGATCTGACTACGCTATCAGATCATCCTCACGTTCTAAATATTGGAACGCTTCTATATTAATACGAGCAGTTATGGATAGTGGCGGATATCTCTACATGGTGATCTTACAATCGAACGGCGTGAACTAAGTTGTTAGAAGGAGATCATAGCATGTGAACCATGCAGTTATGAGGTTTTGAGATATCTGCACCCATGAAGACAGTCATGCGGGTAAAAATACTTCTCCTTCTCCATCAGGGAGGGGGTTAGCTTCTAATTACTAGGTCAGACCCTAAAAATTGTAATCGCAACTCTACATAATTCATTGTAATCCTTTGATATTTATAGTAAATTCTCTCCTTCTTCTGTGGTTTTTCTCTTTTGAATTTTTCACATAAATTCTTTGTTATTTGTGATTGCTTACATCTGATCAACTCACTTGCAAATTTGTGGAGTGGAAAAATTCCTTGAGAATTTTCCTCTATATGTAGCAATGGCAATAATTACTATTCTCTTTTCGTCAAATATAACTGAGAAGATCTCTCAGAATTGGCACTCTTTTTAGTAAGGATCATCTCAAATGGATCAATGATTTTCTCTGGCATTCTTTGGCAATCAAAGACTGTGCAAATATCTATCACAGGACTTTGTGGATATCTGTTACTCTTTCTTAGTAGAAATCTTGATCTAGTTTGTTCTTCGCTGAGTATTCTTATTTGGTAGATGGTTAATTGGAACGCTCGGAATTCTTATTTGGTATGATCCCTTCGGATACTCTCTACTTATTGGGACATGACTATCTTATATTTGGTGCTACTTTTCTCAATGGAATTTCTTTCAATGTTTTAGCTTGAAATGGAATTTATATTCACTTATAGAATGGGAATCCAAAATTACTTATTCGGTAATATTTGGAATGCGACTCCCATATTAAGTATCCTCTTCATCAGATGGAATTCTTTCAAAAATCTAGAAGTACATATCTTTGAGATTTTTTCATGGCCTCCTTTTATTAACAACATTATTATTATCATTAACTCAAGAAAATACGAGTTTTCAAATATTCTGGCTTCTTTAATTAATCGAGAAATGATCAACTTTAAATTGTCTTCTGCATTCTCATATTGGAAGTAGATTATTATCAGAGTTAACCATTCAAGGAGCTCTGTTTTTCAAATTACAGCCGGTTTTCCCAAGTTAATCGAGGAACAATTTTGCCTTATCTTGGCATTCTTTATTCTCTAATATACAAATAATGTCTATATTTATCATTAAATTATATTTCGCATTCTCATGATTGGTTTTCTTTAGTCAATCGAGGGGCTATATCTTTCTGCAGCAGTTATGGGTTTCTCTATTTTTTCAATTGACGACCGTCTACGGTGGCGATCATCTTTGGATTGAGTATTCTAATGTTGCATGATCACTTCATGTCCGAACTCGAGAGTGGGGGGGGGGGGGGGTGGGCGCAAACGATGGAAAATGTTGATATGAATTCTATGATCATGGGGTTAAAAGCTATTTTCTTTGTTCAAACACTTCCTACTCGAGCCCGAAAGTGGGGGCAAATTATGTTATTGATCTTCAACTAAGGAATCAAAAAACTACTTTCTTAGTTCGAACAATTCTTGTTCAAACACGAAAGTGGGAGTAATGATAATACTAATATCAGGTAAGCATATATGATATCTTCGAAAGTGAGCATCTGGCTATTCAAGCATAGAAAATCAAGCATCCTGGGACCTTCTGACAAGTTTTTCCATACTTATATCATAGTTCTAAGAGTACTGGGGTGTCCTACCGAACTAGGACTCAGAATCTGATCGTCACTGATATTGCATATTTAGTGTCGCATTCTCATATTTATTTTAAAATAAATTTTGGTTATTAATATTATTTTTGTCTAAATGATGTGCAGGTCTTTACTAATGAAGAAGGAGAGAAAATGAACCCGAAAGCCCATTTAAATTCTGATTTAAATGAGTTTTTAAAATCAATAATTGGGACAGATATTCAGGGGATAAGCGCAGATCAGAGCATATCAGAGGGGATAACACCAAATAAAATAGTTAAAATTTAGATTTCTTATATCCTTTTGATTAGCAGAAGATCCATGTAGATATTACCTAATCCAGAGCTAAAAACTAAACATCCAATTAGATAAAAGGAATATCTAAATGAGAGAAGACCACACACCCATGGATCTAGCCCAATGGCCAGATCTTTTCCACGAAAACGCGGCCAGAGCCGCGTTTTTCACAGCTCTATTATGATGGTTGGAGGAGCGTTTGCTCAGCTCTCCCACTTCTAGTTTATCCTATAAATACCTATACTTCAGAAGGCAAACAGGCAACACTCTAGCAGAGAGTTAGGTTTAGGTTTTTGTTCTAGTTTAGCTTAGGTTTTTCTTTTTCTTTTCAAATGTAATTTTTAATTTTTTAAAGCTTAGTTTAGAGAGAGTTCCATAAGAGAAGGAGAAGAAAAAATGTATTTAGAGTAACACTGAGTGTAATCTTCTTCTGAGAGAGTTGTGTTGATAGTAACAGCCAATATAATGTTCCTCCTCTTCTTCATTGTTACGCAATCTAGTAGATCACTGCTTTATGTTATTTCTTCTCTTGTTCTGCTTCATTTTATTCTGAGGTAAACCTTCGCAATGATTTAAGGTAAGCATTCATTCAAAACAGGTAGGTTTTTTTTCATTCATTCATTTCATTTCTTAGTCTAGAATCGCTTTTAAAAACCGACACTTTTTTCCTTTATTCTTTTAGTTTCATTCTCTTAGTTCTTCTTTTAACCTAAAATAATTTCAATACCATCTTCTCCTTTCATCTTCTACCTCCTTTCCTCTAACTTAACCTAGTTTCTTTTCTTTTTATTTCAAAACAAGAAGAAAAACTTTTAAACCAATTTTAAGCAGCTAGAAAAAAAAACTAAAATATTTCTATCAAGTCCCTCCTTATGGATCACGACCTTCATAACAACTTGCTATACTAGTAGTATTGAGCAACCGAGCACGTTTTCTGAACCCTATTTTTTATGCAAGTTCAAGTTCGATCAAATTTTCACATCGTTGCTGGGGAGAGACGGTAATTAATCTTTTTGATTTACGTAATGGTTAACTATCTTCTTCTCCTTTTCTGTGTGCAAAAACTAATTTCAAGAAAACAAGTGTTACAGTGGACATATTGCATACTTGAACCTCTGCTCTAAAAAGCAGAGCTCAGGAGACCACTTAGTTGCCGCAAAAATACCATAAATGCCACGTTTGTGCAGCGATAGTAGGAAGACTACTGACCTGATTTCTTGCAGGTTGCTTAAATTTCAATTCTGAGGCTGTTTAGTTAGGGGTGGAAGTGTGAAAGTGAGGAAGAAGTAATAGTTCTCTTTGGAACTTGAGAATTGGTTAGTGAGTTTTTTGTTGTTTGGATGTTATTAGGAAGTGTTGTTTGAAAAATGTTATGTCTTTTTTGGTATTTGGATGGTAATGTGAAAGTGAAAGTGAAAAACTGACTACAAAGTTGACCGCAAAATAATATTAAAATAAAAATTAATTAAGAAAATAAAATTTAGATTGTAATTAAAATGCAAGTGAGATTTACATGACTACAAAATTAACTGTTCTAAACTACAACTTATTACAAATGAGATTTACATGATCACAAAATTAACTTGTAGCACCCTGGAAGTGAGAAAGTGATGGTGTATAAGGAAAAGAGAAAAGGAAAAAGGGTTTTATCATTTTCCTTTTTCGGTGTTGAATAGATAGGAAAGTGAGTAATTATACATCCTCATTTCCTTACTTCTGCCCACTTCCTTGCAACCAAACATGCCCCCTGAGTCTTTCGTAATATTTAGTTTTTCCTATTTAACCTACTTTGCACATGTTTCTAATTCCACTAGTATCTTAGTCATTGTTAATTCTAAAAACAGTTTAGACTCTTGAATCTTAGGGCACATGTCTAATTATATTTTATTATTTCTTTCGTTACTGTTGAAGAGTGCTGGAGCCAAGGTATGTGCATAGCATTTAGTATAGCGTTCCTTCTTGTATGAAATATTGCTTGAGTGTTAGCATTTTCCTAAATATTTGTACACTTGCACTAAAACGATTAAGAGATTAACGTATAAACAAGATAAGGTGAGGAAGTCATTATCCTTCCTTAACCCAAAACCATCTCCTCACTCATTAACCCAGCCTAACTTAAAACTGAGTAGACGTTGGCCCTAGGGACATCTTCAAACTCATTAGAAGATTGACCTAAGGAGGAAGTTGTTAGAGTTTGACTCTAATCAAATCGGTGTCAAAGATTGGGATTGAGAGGCAAAATATTGAAGAACAATGGCTTGGTATAATTAGGCCCATTGCTCAGGCACAGATACCTCTCACTAATCTTGCCCATACCTGAACGATTAATTTGTGGTCAGATTGTGGCAATATACCTCACATAGACAGTCTAACTAGTTATGAGTTATTTAGGTCCAAGGCCTACGCTTATAGGCTAGATTTTTCTTTCTTTTATTGATTTGTTTTTGTTTTTGACATTTCTTACATCATATGGATTATAATTATAATTTTTCCAATACATATAATGATCCATACTTCACCCCGACCTCTTTTGACTCGGATATCACAAATCTGACATTTCATAACTTTAATCAACCAAATTTGTCGAATTGATTTTATTCGAATCAACATATGACCTTGTCCCAATAATATGAACAAGACTGGAACAATTATCATCTCCCCTCTTTACCGAGTCAATTGGGATACAACTCCCTGAGTCACATGATCAACCACCTTACCAACAACTAGCATCATATACTCCTTATAAAGATCAATCTATAAAAGACAAAACTGAATTAGAAAAGAGTCTAGAACCCTTCCTTGAGTCTGGATGACAAATCCAAAACATGAAACACTCACAATCCCATCAAAAATTTCAAGTTCAAGATCCTTACTCTATTTTTCAAGTCTCACCACAAAAAGAAGAAGAACCGATTTACTTGAAAGATAGAATGGAAACCTTGGTTCAGTGCCAAAATCCAAGTAACCGTTGATTGTAACCAATCCATCGATAGATTAGAAGCAACAATTAGTCAATTAGTCAACACAATAAATGATAGGAATGAGAAAACTCTTCCTACCCAATTTTTGACCATTTCTGATTCCTCTAAGCATATTGATAGGGACTAAAAATCATTGTGTCTTGAAAACTTTAACCAAGATTCAATTCCATCACAACATCTTGAACTTAATCAATCCCAAACCTTGGACAAATTGGCAAGTTTTCACTTCAAAATAATTGAACTTGATTATAAATGTGACTGCAATCCCTAAATTTATGAATTAGTTCTAAATTTTGAATCTATGTTGACTCTAGTATCCTTACCGATTTGGACTCAATTCCCGAACCAATATTGATTCTCATACCCATAGATCTTGAAACTGAACCACCTGTTTTGAAAAGTCACATTCCATTGATGAAAAAAGAATGTGAATTTCAATTCTTTAATTTGACCCAACTTTTGAACCAAATCTGACTCTCGAACCTAAACTTGATTTTTCTGAGTCAGAATTGCTTTCTCGAACCTCTCACTCTTAAGCCCAAATCAACTATTCCACCAAGTCACATTCCTATATTGGACCAAGGTATAGACCATAATGACTGTGTTGGCCCAAAGGCCATTAGCCCGATATTTTGATGATAACAACCATATTTAGTTATGTGTTTAACAATCTTGTTTAAAAGAATTTCAGGTTAAAATAAGTTGATTTGACGGCTCCACATCAAGACTTACAAGTTTGGACGCCGCCAAAGATTTGCATTCCCAAGCCTAGCACGGTAGAAAAGCTTCGGGATCAAAACATTGAAGAAAAGAATCAAGATTTGTAATTTACTTTTATTTTTAGATATTTTGTCAAAACCTAGATGATAGAGGTAGAAGATTTGGGATTGTCACTCACACACACTTAGTATTGCTTCATGGCTTCAAAAAGAATTTTTATATCAGAATTTCTAACTTAGTTTTTAGAAATACCATGTTTTGGAAAAAATTGTTTTTAGAAAATCATTTTGTCAAAAAGGATTTTTACCAAAAATGATCTGACAAGTTTGGGTGTTGATCTATGATACACTCTTAGTTTTATTAGGTCTAGAACCTTATTTACAAATCCTTAAACCAAAATGCTTTAAACCAAAAATTTCCTTTTCTTTCTTTCCAGACTCTGTATAAACAGATCTGACAGAGTCCGGTCGACCGACCCAGTCGACCGACGTGCACGGCTGTGCATGTGTGCACGTCGGCCGACAGCTCGGGTCGACCGGGCACTTGTCAGTGTTCTCTGTTTATTTCAGTCGACCGAGTCGGCCGACCGTTTTCCCCCAACGGTCCGAAATATGACCGTTGGCGGTCGACCGGCCCGGTCGACCAGCAGTTGTCAGAAAGTCTGACAGACTCCAACAGCTCTATTTTCTGACAGATTTTGTTGGGATCTCACCCCAACGAATTTCTCCAGCTGTTTACCCTGTCTTTCATCCACTATAAATAGTGGGTCATTTCAACATGATAAGACAACAATTTTACAATTAATTTTTACTAGATTTACAAGTTTTCGAAAGCCTTTCATTTTAGAAAAGATTTTCATCAAAGCCAAAATTTCCAAACACCTACTTGAAGCAAATCCCTCTACTTCACTCTAGTCATTTGCACTTCACAATCCCAAGTACTATCTCTACATATTGGTTATAGGATTATGCTAAGTGAGCTTTTTGTGATCAAGTGTGATCAACTTTCTTCTTGAGCGAAGTTGTAGAGGCATCGGCCTCAAGCGAGCTAGTGTGCTCCAAGTGGTGTTGCGGCATCACGAGAGATAGGACAAGTGTGTCCTTGTATTGGAGATCCAGTGGGATCAACAATAGTGGGAAATCCTTCAAGTGTGAAGGCGGGGACATAGAGCGTGGCTCGAACCTCGGAAACATATCCTCGTGTTTGCGTTTGCTCAAATTTCTCTAAACTCAATCTCTCTTTATTACTTGCTTTATTTATTGCCTTTTATCTTGCAAGCATTTTAATTTGAGCTTATTATTTTAAGTAGTTTTTAATTCCGCATTATTGTCATATTTCATATAGCCATCACCTATTCATCCCCCTCTAGGTGATTTCAATTGGTATCAGAGCCTAACCCTACTTTTTGGTTTAACCACCTTAGGGAGATCCTTGTATTTGGCTATATCATTTTGTTACATTCTTCATTTGTTGTGCATCTAATTCATTATCCATGGCTTCAATTGATTTTTCTAGCATCAAGTCCCCACCCAAATTTGATGGCTTGAACTTCCCTATTTGGAAGGTCAAGATGAACCTTTTCCTTAAGTCCCTAGGAGTTAGGCTTGCTAGGGCCATAACTAAAGAATTTATAGAACCTCTCACCGATGAGAGATCATGGTCCGAGGACACCACCAAGGACTATGAGGCCAATACTAGGGCTCAATATGCATTAACCCAAGCTCTTAATGAAGATGACCTCTCACGCATCATTAATTGTAAATACGCATATGAAGTGTGGAATGTTTTAATTGTGACTCATGAGGGAACGTCACAAGTCAAGAGATCCAAAATTGACTTGCCTCGTTCTCAATATGAGAACTTTTACATGCTTGAGAATGAATCCATTGATGACATGCTCACTCATTTCACCAAAATAACAAATGCTTTATCTTCTTTAGGTGACACGATCGACAATGACCAAAAGATAAAGAAGGTCATTAGAGCTCTTCCCAAAGCTTAGGAAGTCAAGGCTACAACCCTCAAAGAGCTCAACGATCGGGAGGAGATGGACTTGTCCGGCTTCATCGGTAATCTCAAAACCCATGAGATGGAAATGAAGGTTAGGGAAGAGAGGGAGGCGCCAAAGAAGAAAGCCCTCGCCTTCAAAGCCACTCCAACCAACCAAGACGAGGAAGACTCATCGGAAGACTACGATGAGGACTTTGCCATGCTCATCCGGAAGGTGGGCAAAATGTTCTACAAGAAAGGGAGGCAAAGCAACTTCCGAAGAGGGAAACCTCAAGGAAGATTCAAAAGGAAAAGAGAGGAGCCGGGTCCTTACTTTCAATGCAAGAAGATCGGACACCTCATTGCTGATTGCCCCGCTCTCCAAGCTATCACCTCCAAGAACGGCCCAAAGAAGAAGAAGGCAATGGTAGCCACGTGGGACGATACGGAGTCAGAATCCGAAGAGGAGAACGACGCCGCACACATGTGCTTCATGGCACATGGAGATGATGCTTCTAAGGTAACTCTTGATGACTCCATAGAAGATGATGAATTGACTATGGATGAATTAGCTCAATTCTTTGAAGAACTCCAACATAGATATGAGATTTCGCAATCTCATAATAAGAAATTAAAAAGAGAAAATGATTCCTTGAAAGATAAAATTAATATTATTGAAAAAGAGAAAAATGATTTGTCTAATGCTTTTAAGAAAATAAAGATTGATTTTGAAAACTATAAATTAGCTTGTAAAGGGAAAACCCCCTTTGTATCATGTAATAAAAATGATTTTAGTGAAATTTAAAAACGGGTTGATGTTTTAGATTCAACTCTTAAAAAATGTGCTTTTGATTTAAATAAATTTGCTTCTAGATTTCCCAAAGGAGTAACCAAAGGGAAACACACTCACCATCCACATGCACGGAAACATGCACACACACATAAGCATGCTCACATATATGGTAGTGGTAGGATTTATATTTGCACTCATTGTGGCCGCAAAGGCCATTTAGAAAAATTTTGCTTTGCTAAGCTTAATATGACAAATAAACATGTTTGGGTTCGCCCCGGTACTAACCCTAAAGGACCCAAAAAGATATGGGTACCAAAAGACATACCCAATTTAGTTGATACAGGTGGGTCTTCATCCTCCAAGGCTTAGGGGGAGACGGTGCCCGGGTGGTGGATGCATCAAAGCTCAAAGATCACATCGCGCTTGCATCACTATCATGGAGGCACCTATTTTGGAGATTGCCCTCGGTTTGGTAAATTCTCCATTTAAAAGTTTTATTTTGTTATATATACATATGCATAGGATTGTTAGTTTACCTTTGTGTTACATTGATATGTGTTAGTGAAAACTTACATTTCCATCATGCTTGTGTATATGCTTTGTTATCTTGTTTTATGTTATATTTTTTTTTGTCCACATGTCTAGTTCTGATCATATATATATATACACATTTTTGTCAAAACTAAAATAAATACTTAAAATTCATATTTAAAGCAAATACATTAGAGATGACAATTGCGCACCTCAACTCATATTTAGAGGAATCTCGAGGATGAAGTTCAGAACCCTTCACCGGGTATTCGGCTTCAACATCTCTAAACCTTTGTTTTATTATGGAAAATAAAAAGGTAAAATTTTTGTGTTGATAATTATAACTAATAATGTTTAAATCATGTTTTAAAATTTTGTATGTTGAAAATATCCTTCTTATTATTTTCAGACAATTTTAGATTTTTTTTTTTGGGGTCTTTGCTGCTGACAGTTTTTGGGCAAGACCGGCCGACCGGAGCTGAGATCTGGCCGACCGACCTTGCCTGGAAAAATGTTTTTATCCTTCTCTGTAGCTGGCCGACCGGTGCGGTCGACCGTTTCATCTGTCAGAGCTCTCGGATATTTTCGGCCGACCGCTGTGGTCGACCGTTTAGTCTGTCAGTGGTCTCGGGTATTTTCGGTCGACCGGACCGGTCGACCGGGCGACGGGAATCTGTCATTTACCCACCCTATTTATAACCCGATCTCTCTCTTTTCTCTCATTTCTCACCAGCGGCTCTTCACTCTCTCCTCTCTAAAAACCCTAATCACCTCTTCCCACTTCAATCCAACCTAAATCCTAGCTTTGATCACTTAAATCTTTCCTGGATCGTCTCTTTCCAGCCCGATCTACGTATAATCTCAGGGATTTTTGGTTGTGGGTTCTTGATCTCTTTTCCCTCAAGGTAAAAATCTTTTTTTCTTTAGATCTTGCTTTCCATCTTGTTGTTCATCCTAGTTTTGTCAAGATCTATCCTTCACCTAGATTAGATCAAGCCCTAATATTATTTTTGACCTAGATCTTTCATTTTAACCAAAAAAAAATATGCCTAAAAGATCTAGAGCCGAGAAGGAAAAATCAGTAGTCCCTTCTTCTTCATCCACCAGGACTAAACCTCCATTTGTTTCCGATCTAGCAGAAAATCGATTTATCCTCCTTTCAAGGAGAACTATTATTTCTGTGAGATGTGTTGTCCTTCAAGATTTTGAGCACCTCAATATCCCACAAATATTGAGGAACAATTCATTGGATCAGTTCATGGCTATTAGAGAACCGGTGTACACCTCACTCATACCCTACTTTTATACCAATCTTGCTTATGAACGAAACCGGGTTAGGTCTAGGGTTCTTGGTAGAGACATAGATATCTCTCTCCAAGATTTTGCTGAGCTTCTGCATCTCTCCTGTGAGGGAGTTTATATCTACTCCTATGACCTACATGATTTTGTCTATCCGGCCGGTGAGTCTGCGCTCACCGCGTCAACTTTACTCCACGGGGATGACAACCCCGGCTTAGTGAGGAATGAGGAGGTGAATAAATTCACACTCACCGCTCAAGTCCTCGCTAAATTTGTATTCTATAACATTCTGCCCAAATCTGGTGAATACAGTCATGCCAGGGTGAAAAGTCACCTAGAGGGGGGTGAATAGGTGACAATGCTAATCAAAGGGCAAATTAAAAATTTAAAGCTACAACAATCACCAATCAAGAATCACAAGATGAATGCAAGCAAGAAGTATGACAATGAATATAATGAGCAAGTAATAAGTGCAAGAAAAGTAAAGTAAGGAGTGCAAGAATGTAAACCAATCGCAAACACAAGGATATGTTATCGAGGTTCGAACACCCAGCTCTACTCCCCGCCTTCCCCAGAAGGATTCTAGCTACTTCCACTATCACAAAGAAAACACAATTACAATCGGAGTACCCAACTCCACAATCTCAAGTACAAGTTCTCTCTTGGTAGTAAAAGACCACAAACTTTCTCTTTCAAAATTCTCTTCCCTTACAAAGGTCCTTAGAGAACAATGAGTAGGAATGAAGCTCTTTTGTGTGTAAAGGAAAAGAAATTGAAATCAGAGAAATCTTTTGAAAACCCTTCAGAAAATGAGAGAATTTCAGCACAAAAACCAAGAACTTTTGAAAGCCTTAAACTTGGAAACTTTTGGAATTTTTCTCTTGTAATTAATTGTTGTAAACAATCTCTCCCCAAGCACCCCTATTTATAGGAGAGGGCTAGGGTTTAGGGATAAAACATAATTAGGATTAATCAGAGAGTATTAAGTTTGAAATATATCCCTTAAACAAATTTTAAACACAAAAAGACAAAATAAAACAGCTCATTAAAAACTGCCCGTTACTGTTCAACGGCTAGTCCGGTCGACCGGCCGGTCGACCGCCCGTTCAAAAATAAAGCCGTTACAGGCATACGGTCGACCGCCCGGTCGACCCAACAAACCTGTGACTAAAAACTTCCAGTCAGGTCGACCGCCCGGTCGACCGGCAGACATGCACACTGATACGTGCATCTGCCAGAGTCACGGTCGACTGGTCCGGTCGACCGGACAAGTCTGACATAGGCACGATCGACTGGTGCGGTCGACCGGCTCAGGTCAAAAGACAGGTTTAAAACACAATTTTGAAAAGGCTTTGATTTTTATGAAAAATAACTTTAAATAGTACTAAGTATAAAACATAAAAATTGATTTGTAGGCAGAGGATTTTGTATCAAACTATTTTTGTACATTTTATAGAAAATAATCTTAGAAACAATATGTGCGCAAAAACGTGTGTGATTGAGCTTCAAACCTATCCATCATTCTTTAACAAAATTCTAAACCTATAAAACTAAAAACAAAACTTGTTGAGCAATCTTCAATACTTGAGCCATGCTATGCTTTGCTAGAGCCCCTTCTTCTATGTTCCTTCCTTGATATGCAATATGCCTTCTTTGCTTCATGAAACCTAGAAGTTGTTGCAATAGCTAAGCAATGGCCTCCAAATTATGGTACAAACCTGAAACTTATCTCAACAAACAAATTAGTACCAAATAGCTCTTATTTGGTTTGTCATCATCAAAACTCAAAACAAATGGAGAGTGTAACCTTTTGGGCCAACAATCTCCCCCTTTTTGATGATGACAAAACAAATAGGCTATAAACAAAGATATAGGGAAGGAGAAAGCTCCCCCTCAAATTATGCTATATTAAAACAAGGAAAAACATTGTAATTTGTAATTTTGCAAGAAAACTTCATGAAACCAAAAATCATAACAATATAAAACACTTGCAAAATACTTAAACTCAAATTACAAGAATTCATGAAAACACATCAAAAACTAAAAACATATATAAACTCATATGGAACCAAAACCATATGAACTCATATTTCTATCATAAAAACTCATTCTCCCCCTTTTTGTCATACATCAAAAAGGGTTATGAAAACATTTTTATTCAATAACACAAACATTAAGTTCACCACAAATGAAAGAAAATCTAGCAAAATCAAGTGGTTTAGTGAAAATATCGGCTAGTTGCAAATCCGTAGAAACATAATCAATATCTATATCTCCTTTCTCAAAATGATCTCTAAGAAAGTGATATCTAATCTCAATGTGCTTGGTCTTACTATGTTGATTTGTATTCTTAGTCATATGAATAGTACTAGTATTATCACAAAATATTTTTATATGTTCAAAATGCAAATCATAATCAAGGAGAGTATGTTTCATCCAAAGGACTTGAGCACAACAAGCCCCCGCGGCAACATACTCCGCCTCGGCGGTTGAGAGAGCTACGGAATTTTGTTTCCTAGAGGACCATGAAACAAGACAATTACCAAGAAATTGACATGTCCCACTAGTACTCTTTCTATCTACTCTACAACCCGCATAGTCGGCATCCGAATAACTCGTCATTGAGAAATCTCCGGTTTTCGGATACCATAGACCCATTCCAATCGTTCCCTTAATATAACGAATAATGCGTTTTACCGCAATAAGATGAGACTCTTTGGGACACGATTGAAATCTAGCACAAAGACACACACTAAACATGATGTCCGGCCTACTTGCCGTCAAATACAAAAGACTACCTATCATGCTTCTATACAATTTAATATCAACATTTTTACCTTGATCGTTCTTATCAAGCTTGGTTGTAGTTGCCATTGGAGTGTTGCAAGCCTTTGATCCTTCAAGCCCAAACTTCTTTACAAGCTCCTTTGCGTACTTGGCTTGGCTAATGAAGGTTCCGTCTTGCAATTGCTTGATTTGGAGTCCAAGAAAGAAATTAAGCTCACCCATGGAAGACATTTCAAATTCTAGTTGCATTACCTTTTCAAACTCCTTGCACAAAAGCTCATTAGTAGATCCAAAAATTATATCATCAACATAAATTTGCACAATTAAAATATCATTATCAACATGCTTAGTGAAAAGAGTTGTGTCTACTTTGCCTTTAACAAAATCATTTGAAATGAGAAAACTAGAAAGCCTTTCATACCAAGCTCTTGGAGCTTGTTTCAATCCATACAAAGCTTTATCAAGTTTAAAAACAAAATCGGGATGAACATGATCAATAAAACCGGGAGGTTGAGCAACATAAACTTCTTCATTTATAAAACCATTCAAAAATGCACTTTTTACATCCATTTGAAAAAGTTTAAAATTTTTGAAAGATGCAAAAGCTAGTGTCATCCGTATGGCTTCAAGCCGTGCTACGGGTGCAAAGGTCTCCTCAAAGTCAATTCCCTCAACTTGAGTGTAACCTTGGGCCACTAACCTAGCTTTATTCCTAATGACATTTCCGGACTCATCCATCTTGTTTCTAAAGATCCACTTAGTACCAATTATTGGTCTATCGTGGGGCTTAGGAACAAGGTGCCAAACTTGGTTGCGCTCAAATTGATTGAGTTCCTCTTGCATGGCAAGCAACCAATATGGGTCCGTCTCGGCTTCGAGAATGCCTTTGGGTTCAAAATGAGAAATGAAAGCAAAGTTACCACATAGGTCATGGAGTTTGGAGCGCGTTGTGACTCCTTTAGATGCATCACCCAAGATGAGCTCCTTAGGATGATTTGTAGCATATCTCCAAGCTTTAGGAAGCGGTTGAGAGCTTTCCTCCTTATCCTCTTGAACTTCACCAATAGGGTCTTGCTTTTCTTCTTGAGCGGGTGAGTCCTTCAAGGATAGCCTCTCCATGTCTTCACCTAATGGTTCAATCTCTACAACATTCTCAACAACCACATTAGATTCTTCAAATTTAACATGCATGGATTCTTCAATGGTATGTGTAGATCTATTAAACACTCTATATGCTTTGCTAGTAGAAGAATATCCAACAAAGATAGCTTCATAAGCCTTAGCATCAAACTTACCCAAATTATCCTTAGTATTTAAAACAAAACACTTGCATCCAAAAACTTTAAAATATGCAATATTAGGTTTTCTAGAATGATACATTTCAAAAGAAGTTTTTGAAGAATTTTTGCATAAATAAATACGATTCGATATATAGCATGCGGTGTTTACGGCCTCGGCCCATAAATATTGAGGGAGGTCATATTCACTTATCATTGTCCTAGCCATCTCTTGTAATGTTCTATTTTTCCTTTCTACAACTCCATTTTGTTGTGGAGTCCTAGGACAAGACATTTCATGCTTAATTCCCTTTTCATCACAATAAGTCATGAAGAGTTGGTTAACAAACTCACCACCTCTATCACTCCTTATTTTCAAAATCGGAAAACCCTTTTCTTTTTCAACTCTTTTTCGAAAAATCTTAAAATGAGAAAAAGTTTGATCTTTGTGTTCTAAGAAGAAAACCCAAGTGAAACGGGAAAAATCATCAACCAAAACATATGCATATCTATTACCATTTAAACTCTTAGTTTTAGTTGGTCCAAAAAGATCCATATGAATTAATTCTAAAGGCCTAGTTGACATGATATCCTTGATTGGTTTAAAGGAAGACTTGGTTTGTTTCCCAAGTTGGCACGCACCACAAATGCGGTCTTTCTCAAAATTCAAGTAAGGTATACCCTTCACCAATTCCTTTGAATTAATCCTAGAAATATGGTCAAAAGATGCATGTCCTAATCTTCTATGTCAAAGCCAAGAATTTTCATCAAAAGCATTCAAGCATTTAGTAGAACAATCTAGATTAAGCATGTCAATGATATAAACATTATTATCACGAAAACTAGTAAGAATACAAACATCGGATTTAACATCAAAAATCTTGCAAGAAGTATCATCAAAAACAACTTTAAGTCCACGGTCACAAAGTTGACTAATGCTAAGCAAATTATGTTTTAAACCATCTACTAAAATAACATTCTCAATAATAGGAGATGCACCAATTTGAATGTTACCTATACCGATGATAGTTCCTTTGGAGTCATCCCCGAAGGTGACGGTGCCACCTTCCATGTACCTTGATAGGGTTGTGAAGTTGTTGATGTCCCACGTCATGTGTCTTGAACAACCACTATCAAGGTACCACCGCTCCCTACGTCTTGGAGCTTTGGTGTGTACCTACATCAAATAATTTAAGAGTTGATTTTGGTACCCACATTTTCTTGGGTCCTCTAGGGTTAGTGTCATGAACCCAAACAAGATTATTTGTTCTATTTAGTTGATCATAACAAAACTTAGCTAAATGTCCATTTTTACCACAATATGTGCATCTATACACTCTACCATATTTAAAAGCATAGTGAGTGTGTGATTTTGAGCATGAGAAACTTTAGCATGAGTGGTGTGAGCATGAGAATTTTTATCTTGTGAAATTTTAGCATGAGTAGTGTGCTTTTTAGAAAACATGCCCTCAAGTTTCTTAGTATTGAAAGCACAATCATTTAAAACTTTTTCAAAATCATTCATTTTGGATTTAAAAGAAGAAATTTCTTTTTCATCAATAATAGGAGATTTTGCCTTACAAGAACTCTTGTAGGCACAAAATTCTTTTTGCATGGAAATGAAATTAGAAGAAATATCATCTTTTTCTTTAGAAACAATGGCAAGTTGATTCTTAAGAAAAGCAACTTCTTTTTGTAATTTTAAGCATTCAAGTTATTATCATAAGTTTCAGAAAGTTCTACAAAGGCATGTACTAGAACTTCCTTACTTAGTTCATCATCTTCATCATCAAGGGATTGAGGGGTTACCTTAGGTGTGTTTGCCATGAAACACATATTAGCTTGATCCACCTCCTCTTCGAACTCGCTTTCCGAATCCCATGTTGCTTTGTAAGCTTTCTTTTCCTCCGGCTTCTTTGGCTTGAAGGAGGAAGTCATCTTCTTCTTGAACTTCGGACAATCCGCCATGATATGTCCGGGTTTGCGGCAATTATAGCAAATGATCCTCCGCTCCTCTTTGCCTTCGAATTTTCTCCGGAAGTTGAGCTTGTTCTTCCGGTACAATCTCTTGACATTCCGCACAAGTAGAGTTAGCTCCTCATCTTCTTCTTCGTCTTCTTCATCGTCATCATTGGTGGATGAAGTCTTGAAGGCTATGGATTTCTTCTTTGAAGTAGTTGCCTCTTCTCTTGCCTTCTTCTCCATCTCATGGGTCTTTAGGTTCCCAATGAGACTAATGAGGTCCATCTCGTCCTTGTCGTTCAACTCCTTTAAGGTGGTGGCCTTGATTTCCCATGAAGAAGGAAGCGCCCGAATCACTTTCCGCACCTTTTGATCGTTGGAGATGACATCACCTAAGGAAGAAAGACCATTAGTGATTTTACTAAATCTTGTAATCATACTATCAATGGACTCATCATCAATCATTTTAAATGATTCATATTGGGACCTCAAGAGATCTATCTTAGCTCTCTTGACTTGTGAAGTCCCTTCGTGAGTGACCAATAAGTGTTGCCAAATCTCATAGGCGGATTGGCAATGAATTACCCGTGTGAGGTCATCCTCATTCAAGGAGGTTAATAGGGAGTTTTGGGCCTTGGAGTTAGCCTCATATAGTTTAAAGTCAAGGTCGGTCCAAGTGCTTTCATCACCATCGGGTGCTTCATAGGGTTTGGTCAAGGACTTGGCTACTAAGCTACCCAAAGATTGCAAGAATATAGTCATCCTAACCTTCCAAATTGGGAAATTAAGTCCATCAAATTTAGGTGGGGTTTTAATGTTGTCGGCCATGTTTACTAGTATATGAATGAATGAATAAGAAATATTGATTAGCAAATTTTAAGGATCTCTCTATGGATGTTAAGCCAAACCTAGAGTCCAAGCTCTGATACTAATTGAAAAGTCACCTAGAGGGGGGGTGAATAGGTGACAATGCTAATCAAAGGGCAAATTAAAAATTTAAAGCTACAACAATTACCAATCAAGAATCACAAGATGAATGCAAGCAAGAAGTATGACAATGAATATAATGAGCAAGTAATAAGTGCAAGAAAAGTAAAGTAAGGAGTGCAAGAATGTAAACCAATCGCAAACACAAGGATATGTTATCGAGGTTCGAGCACCCAGCTCTACTCCCCGCCTTCCCCAGAAGGATTCTAGCTACTTCCACTATCACAAAGAAAACACAATTACAATCGGAGTACCCAACTCCACAATCTCAAGTACAAGTTCTCTCTTGGTAGTCAAAAGACCACAAACTTTCTCTTTCAAAATTCTCTTCCCTTACAAAGGTCCTTAGAGAACAATGAGTAGGAATGAAGCTCTTTTGTGTGTAAAGGAAAAGAAATTGAAATCAGAGAAATCTTTTGAAAACCCTTCAGAAAATGAGAGAATTTCAGCACAAAAACCAAGAACTTTTGAAAGCCTTAAACTTGGAAACTTTTGGAATTTTTCTCTTGTAATTAATTGTTGTAAACAATCTCTCCCCAAGCACCCCTATTTATAGGAGAGGGCTAGGGTTTAGGGATAAAACATAATTAGGATTAATCAGAGAGTATTAAGTTTGAAATATATCCCTTAAACAAATTTTAAACACAAAAAGACAAAATAAAACAGCTCATTAAAAACTGCCCGTTACTGTTCAACGGATAGTCCGGTCGACCGGCCGGTCGACCGCCCGTTCAAAAATAAAGCCGTTACAGGCATACGGTCGACCGCCCGGTCGACCCAACAAACCTGTGACTAAAAACTTCCAGTCAGGTCGACCGCCCGGTCGACCGGCGACATGCACACTGATACGTGCATCTGCCAGAGCCACGGTCGACTGGTCCGGTCGACCGGACAAGTCTGACATAGGCACGGTCGACTGGTGCGGTCGACCGGCTCAGGTCAAAAGACAGGTTTAAAACACAATTTTGAAAAGGCTTTGATTTTTATGAAAAATAACTTTAAATAGTACTAAGTATAAAACATAAAAATTGATTTGTAGGCAGAGGATTTTGTATCAAACTATTTTTGTACATTTTATAGAAAATAATCTTAGAAACAATATGTGCGCAAAAACGTGTGTGATTGAGCTTCAAACCTATCCATCATTCTTTAACAAAATTCTAAACCTATAAAACTAAAAACAAAACTTGTTGAGCAATCTTCAATACTTGAGCCATGCTATGCTTTGCTAGAGCCCCTTCTTCTATGTTCCTTCCTTGATATGCAATATGCCTTCTTTGCTTCATGAAACCTAGAAGTTGTTGCAATAGCTAAGCAATGGCCTCCAAATTATGGTACAAACCTGAAACTTATCTCAACAAACAAATTAGTACCAAATAGCTCTTATTTGGTTTGTCATCATCAAAACTCAAAACAAATGGAGAGTGTAACCTTTTGGGCCAACACAGGGGTCCTATTCCTTTGATTGTCTATTGCCTTCTGAAAGGCATTAAGATAAACATCCCCCGGTTCATAATTTCTCACATGACTTCCGATCATGTCCTTGTCCCCACAAGGCACTTGCCTTATGGGATGCTCATCTCGTATCTCCTTAAACAACTTAATTTTGATCTATCCTCTGAGATACCAACTGAACCCTCCGTGAACCTGAACAACACTCTTTTGAAAAGGATGCAAGCTAGGTTGCGTCATCCCGCTCCTGAGCAGCCTCCTATTCCTCCTGCTCATGTTCCAGGGTCTTCATCTGTTCCAGGGTCTTCATCTATCCCAGGGACTTCCTCTGCTCTAGGGCCATCCATTCCTTCAGACCTTCAGGCCTTCATTTCTTCTGAGCTTCATACTCAGTTTCAGGAGCATCAGTCTTGGGTGTCCGCTGAGATCCAGCAGCGAGTGACCCAGATTTCTGTGGAGCATACGGCACATCGCGCGGAGATGGACTCTCGCTATCAGGGACTTCGCAATGATATGTCCTATTTTGCTGATTCCATGCGATACATGGATTCGTAATTTAGTGCACTCTTTGTGAAGTACAACATGCTTAGTTCAGACCCCACGCCATTTGCCCGACCGCTTCCTTCCTCCGGCCCTCCATTTCCAGTTAGGGCCCCTTCTGCATCTTCAGCACCACAGCCAGGTGTTGCAGCTATTGATCCAGAGAAGGAGGCTTCAGATGATGATGATGATGATGATGATGATGCGGTTATGGCTGAGAAGGATGCAGCGGCTGCTACAGGAGATGAGGACGACTCGTCTGGGGAGTACGAGTCTGATGACGACGATGAGGAGTTACTTCCCCTTTTGATGATGTCAAAAAATGGGAGAGATGTTCATGAGAGACTTCCTTGGGCTTATATTTTGTTGGCTTGTATTTTGTATTTTGTGTGTTGGACACATTTTGTATTTTGTGTGTTGGACACATTTTGGTATTTTGTTTAGTATTTTGGACATGTATTTGATGGTTGTATGGACATGTGTTTTCTAGATGTTTTTATGTCTTGTATGAACATGTGTTTATTTATGGCATGAGTTATCTTTTCTGGCATAGACATGTGTATGGTTGTGCCATTTACCTATGCCTGAGTATATTTTTATTATATGCATGTGTTGAGGGGGAGCTTCACTTGAAGTCTCCACCCAAAATATTTGTAATAACTATATATGTTTTGTCATCATCAAAAAGGGGGAGATTGTTGGCCCAAAGGCCATTAGCCCGATATTTTGATGATAACAAACCATATTTAGTTATGTGTTTAACAATCTTGTTTAAAAGAATTTCAGGTTAAAACAAGTTGATTTGACGGCTCCACATCAAGACTCACAAGTTTGGACGCCGCCAAAGATTTGCATTCCCAAGCCTAGCACGGTAGAAAAGCTTCGGGATCAAAACATTGAAGAAAAGAATCAAGATTTGTAATTTACTTTTATTTTTAGATATTTTGTCAAAACCTAGATGATAGAGGTAAAAGATTTGGGATTGTCACTCACACACACTTAGTATTGCTTCATGGCTTCAAAAAGAATTTTTATATCAGAATTTCTAACTTAGTTTTTAGAAATACCATGTTTTGGAAAAACCGTTTTTAGAAAATCATTTTGTCAAAAAGGATTTTTATCAAAAATGATCTGACATGTTTGGGTGTTAATCTATGATCACATTCTTAGTTTTATTAGGTCTAGAACCTTATTTACAAATCCTTAAACCAAAATGCTTTAAACCAAAAATTTCCTTTTCTTTCTTTCCAGATTCTGTATAAACAGATCTGACAGAGTCCGATCGACCGACCCAGTCGACTGACGTGCACGGCTGTGCATGTGTGCACGTCGGCCGACCGCTCGGGTCGACCGGGCACTTATCAATGTTCTCTGTTTATTTCGGTCGACCGAGTCGGCCGACTGTTTTCCCCTAAAGGTAAGAAATATGACCGTTGGCGGTCGACCGGCCCGGTCGACCGGTAGTTGTCAGAAAGTCTGACAGACTCCAACAGCTCTATTTTCTGACAGATTTTGTTAGGATCTCACCCCAACGAATTTCTCCAGCTGTTTACCCTGTCTTTCATCCACTATAAATAGTGGGTCATTTCAACATGATAAGACAACAATTTTACAATTAATTTTTACATGATTTACAAGTTTTCAAAAGCCTTTCATTTTTAGAAAAGATTTTCATCAAAGCCAAAATTTCCAAACACCTACTTGAAGCAAATCCCTCTACTTCACTCTAGTCATTTGCACTTCACAATCCCAAGTACTATCTCTACATATTGGTTATAGGATTGTGCTAAGTGAGCTTTTTGTGATCAAGTGTGATCAACTTTCTTCTTGAACGAAGTTGTAGAGGCATCAGCCTCAAGCGAGCTAGTGTGCTCCAAGTGGTGTTGCGACATCACGAGAGATAGGACAAGTGTGTCCTTGTATTGGAGATCCAGTGGGATCAACAATAGTGGAAATCCTTCAAGTGTGAAGGCGGGGACGTAGAGCGTGGCTCGAACCTCGGAAACATATCCTCGTGTTTGCGTTTGCTCAAATTTCTCTAAACTCAATCTCTCTTTATTACTTGCTCTATTTATTGCCTTTTATCTTGCAAGCATTTTAATTTGAGCTTATTGTTTTAAGTAGTTTTTAATTCCGCATTGTTGTCATATTTCATATAGCCATCACCTATTCACCCCCCCCCCCATCTAGGTGATTTCAGACTGGACATTCCAAGATTGGTCGTATAAGCAGAATGATTTTAATATTAGGATCTTGCATAATCCTATTCAATTTAGGGGTACTAACAATGTAAATAAGAAAAAGGTCATCAAATATGGGTTCCTTGAAAATGCACATTATTTAGATTGGGTAGCAACGCTTGCAATCTGACCACCACTGAAACCACTACCTCGAGGTAACATTTTTTTGTCTTCTCTTGATTTTTTATGCACATATGCATTCATTCATACATTGACGATAATGCATAACATAGGTGTGGGGGAGGGTTCTAACATAACATATGTTTTTTTAATATATATGAAAAATATTTTCTTTTTTTAAAATGTTTTAAAAAGAGAAACAATATTTTGACCCATTCTTGTAAGAAATTAAGTTAATTTTAAGGAATAGGAGAATCATAATTAGAATTCCTTACACCTAGTCAAAATAAGATTATTTGTTTGATTTTTAGGATTAGAAAGAAAATTTGAAAAAGTAATTTAGTCTTGATTTTTACTTTGATGAAATATGCATACTTTATACCGTTACACACTTAGGGTTAAAAAACAAAAATTCTTGTGCCTATATATATATATATATATATATATATATATATATATATATCAAAAATTCTTTGATTAAGTTGGGAATCTGTGCCAATAAAGCATAAGTATTCACGCCTAAAGGTGGTCCAGATTATAAATAAAAACTCTTAGTTTTGTGGCCTTGTTTGCTCGAGTCCTTAAGTCTTTAGGGAGTTTTCTCACCCAGTGCCCTAAAATTGTCCGGTTGGGGTCACCACCTAAGACTCGTTACATAGGCAAATTAGAAAGCCTAATAAAACTAAGGGATATTGCCGCCAAAGTATGTAAAAATAAGGCATAAGAGTTAGAGTTAAAGAATCTTTAGTCAAATATTCACGGTCACAAAGGTGCAAATACCTTAAGGTAAAATAATAGATTAGAAAAGAAATACAGTTTGAATCCTTATCTTAATTGATCACAAGTTTTTGAATAGAGACTAAGATTAGGAACGAATAGTTTGGTATTCTTATAAATTATAGATTACTTGAATTAATACTTCAAATATTTTTTTCTCTTTAAAAAAGTGTTTTCAAAATACTAACACGTTGTTTCTATTTCTTTATGGATTTTGTGGATGTAATCCACTGAAAACCCTCACAAGAAAAAACTCGTCCTCTAGGGATAACGTAGAGGTTTAACGACTTGTTGCGCGTGCTAAGTGCAACCAAGGTTCCTATGAAAGTGAGTTAGATTAGGTTATCTCTATTTAATTTTTTATTTATTTTGCTCGAGGACAAGCAAAAGATAAGTATGAGAGTGTGATCGGTCACTAATATTGTATATTTATTATCACATTCTCATATTTATTTTATAATAAATATTACTTTTTAATATTATTTTTATATAAATGTTTTGCAGGCCTTTACTGGTGAAGAAGGAGAGAAAATGAGCCTAAAATCCCATTTAAATTCTGATTTAAATGAGTTAATCAAGGACTGAGACAAACTTTCAGAGGATAAGCGCAGATCAGAGCATTTCAGAGAAGATAACATCAAATGAAACGGTTAAAATTCAGATTTCTATAAATCCATTTGGTTAGCTGAAGATCCACGAAGATATCGCCAAATCCAGAGTAAAAAACTGAAAATTCAATTGGATAAAAGAATATATTCAAACGAGAGAAGACCACGCACCCTTGGTCACATTACCGCGGCTCTGTTATGGTAGTGGGGGGAGCGTTTGCTCCCCCTATCTTCATACGCGCTCCCCCTTCCACCCCTATCGAACATTCCACTCTCTGGTAGCATTATTCTTTTAATAAGCTATATGTATAATTTATGTCACAATGTATCTTACTATGTACTCACATTTTCTTCCGTGTAAGAAAATATACACGCGTGGAACTATTAGAGAGTCACCACAAATGGAATTGACAATGATTCAAGAAATGCTGGTAATTAATTACGTACACACAATTCCTTATACATCCATGCGTAAGTGGATTCCAGGACCATAGAAGGATTCTTAGAAACAGAATTATTCATTGGTACATGGAATAGATGGAATAAAACAAGAAAACATTTCATGTTAATGTTGATCATTTCATTAATGTTATCTTAGGATCAATCTGACAACTAATCAATATCACTGATCTAATTGGTCAGGTCGGTGAATATCAGGTGGGAGGTTTTTCGTTCAATAGAATGTTCCTTAATTATAGAACCACCTTTCAATTACCTTCCTTGGTTAAACACCAATTAGACTGGTGTTTTCTATTGATTTTGAAAAGGGAAAAACTTACAAAAAAGTGTCGAGGAACTAAACTATAAAAAATTGAAAAGAAAAATTATAGGTAGATCTCCTCTGAGATTTTTGGAGAAGTGTGCCGGTAGGAATCTGATCAGCGCATGATCACTTTATCCCTTTGACGATGCGACCGGTCAGATGATCGAACTGCCTCCTCCTGGGAATTCCTTCTTGCCTGGTTCCAAAAATTTCTTGAGAGTGAGGAAGATCTTAGGGTATTAGCACCCTGAATTTATCCTTGTAGGATTAGAGAAATAATTCTCTGAATTCTTCAAAGCGAGAGAATAGATCTCTAATTTCCTCTCTATCTTGGCCCGTTTCTCCTCTCTCTTCGTGCGTTCCTCTCCCTTCTTTTTTGAGCCTCTGGTAGGCTATTTATAGGGAATAGGGGTATAATCGCCCTAAAAATCTAGAAACAGATTGAGTCAATCTATTTTGTATCTAGAAAGTAGCCTTGCCGCGAGGCTAGAAATAGCTTCTGCGAAGTTTGGGATAACATATAGTGCTAATCCCTTGATTCGTCCCGTTAAATGAGGAATACTCCCTTGATCTTCTTACCTGATTGGGAAAGTCAAAAAATCATGGCAGACAACTACCAAATTTGATTCAATCAACATGATCTCATCTGGAGATTTGATTTCATCTGGAGATTTGCTTAGTCAAAATAACCATAAAGGACTCGCAGCGGAGTCGTTGCGTTAAGCTCATAGCGGAGCTGGGAGAAGCTTGTGGCGAAGCTAGAAGAAAGCTCTTCAGTGGAGCCAGTCAACCTTTTGCGCGGCTGCGTGGAGCTTCGAATGAAGCTAACTTTCTGCGGAGTTAACTTAGCATTTCTAGGCGAAACTGTAAGTTAGTTCGCAGCAAGGCTATGAAGGAGTTTCTTGCGATGCTAAGCAACTTTTGGTTTTGAGATCTATCTCGTGGGCTTGTGCGAGACTAAGTGTTGAGCTAACTTAGTATCTCTGGACCTGCTTGGGCCTTGTCACGAGCTTTCAAGGATGATCTTGGCTTATTGTCTGCTTCACTGGATCAGTAGAGCTCAAATTGCTGATTCGTCCCCTTGAGATGGGTGAAGAACTGATCGTCGACTTATCTGCCACTTGTCTTTTGTAGATGTCAACAAGTTAGACATTGTTCAGGCCAGTTAGGAATCTTGTCTTTATTAGAGTGTCAACAAGACCCCCTTCAAAGTTTTCGTGAATCTGAAATGGAATGGTTCAGATTTTAAAATACTTTGAACTGCTTTGATGGTGTGTGGGTATGAACATCGCCTTTGAGGTTGAGTTTAACTTCGCCTTTAGCCCCACTTTCAAGCTGGAATAGGTTCGCCGAGGAATTATATCCGCTTCTGTGTAGCCTCGCGCTTATGGGTAGCTTCGCGCTTATGGGTAGCTTCGCGTTTGGGTCTCTCGGTGTGGCTTCGCTTCGGATCGAGCTAGAACGACATTCCTTTCCCGAGGCTAACTACTTTTTGCAAGTTGCGAGAAAGGTTGCTCCCTTTTTCGAGATTAGAATAACCTCTCTTTCATTAACAAAGAAGATTATTCCCTTTTCCGAAATTCAAAGAACTTCGCACGTATTTCCGAGGGAGACTATTCCCTTTCTCAAGGCCAAGCACTTGAATGGCTTAAATTCACCCGCGCCTCCAAGCTTGAAGTAGCGGCGGCGTGGTCAGGCCATGAGGCCTATAAATAGGACACTCATAGTCCTTCTCAGAGAATATACTTTCCTCTTTCTAAAAAGTTTGTTTATAACCTTTCTCATTGCTCAAGTAAGGAAGCTGAGGTTCCTGAAGTTGTGGGACTCTCACTCAATCAAGAACTGGTGAGCCTCGGCCATCCAGTGATTTTCAGCGAGTTTATCTCCCTTAGCTTTACCAGCTATCTTAGAAATTAAATTCCCTTGGTCTTTGCATTTGGCTGACTTTTAGAAAAGGGTTTCAGCCCTATTTTTTCAGCTTCTCGGTGAAGCTAGCATTCTCGCTCTTTTCATGCAGAGTCGTTGCCTTGATCTGTCTGCCTGTTAAATTTGCCATATAAGCGAGGCTTAGGACTTGGTCCTTTTAAGGTTGAGCCAGTCTTGCCATATAGGTGAGGTCAAGACTGCGTCCCTCTAGGCCAGTCTGGCCTAACCATATAGGCGAGGTTAGGACTTGGTCCTTTTTGAGGCTTCTCCAACCTAACTGCCTTGGGCGGGGCTAAGACTTGGCTTATGCTGAGCTAGTTTATCATTACTGTGCAAACGAGGCTATCCTCTATTTAGCTAAAATCTGCCTTCAAGGCACATCTAGATAGCTTCGTCCAAAGAATTTTGACTTAGCATTCCATCCTTTTTTTGATTTAATGCTAACTTGTTTCCTGTTTGCATTGCAATGAACTATGCTCGCCAGTCTTTCGTCTTGATGAAAGAGACCATAAACTTGCCTCTTGATCTTCAAGTTGAAACTTTCATCTTAAGCAGGAGGAACATACTGGAGCAGCTGATGCGCGTTCCAAGAAGAGTTGGCAATTGCTTATCCAAGATGATCCACTTCGGGAAGGCAGACGTCACCAGTAAGGTCTTGGATCCTTCCTTTGCCTATTTTGTTTAAGGAAGATCCAGATTTTGGGTGGCAACCAGTCTTTTACCAATTTGATCAAATAAGATTCAGCTTCTTGATGGCAAAATCTGCCATTAAGCGAAGGATTACGGCCTTGTGCAGGAAGAAGGTCTTTCGTGTCCAGTTGGTTTGGCTTATCACCTTGAAAGTAGATAGGACAACTTGTATGCCTTTGAGCAAAGATTCTGTTGTATGAAAGACAATCTTGACGTAGTATCAATGTATCTTCTCTTTTAAATCAATAAAAATATTTATTTTCTGCTTGTCTACTTTGTTCTCCTCCTTTTCGATTCGAGAACACCTGGAATGGGCTAGCTTAAGTAAGTCTTTTTCTTAGAAGGAAATGAAAGCTTTTAGCCGAGCTAAACTTCCAGCGAAGCTGGAGACAGATTTCCAACTGAGTCAGGAACAAGTTTCTGGCGAAGCTAGCATGAAATTTCTGCAAAGTTAGAGATGTGCTCTTAGCGGAGCTAAGGCACATTTCTCAGTGAAGTTACTCAAGCATCGCGCGAGGTCAACGCTGAACTCACAGCGGAGTAAGACCTTGGCGGAGCTGGCAGTCCAGCTTCTCGGGAAGGCGCTTAGGCGCCATTTCAAATTAATTTGAAACGACTGTCTGCGCTCCTTTTAAAGAGTTAAAATTAAGACATTTTATGCCTATAAAAGCCCGATTGGGCTGAAAGAGAGAGAATCACTTCTCTTTGAATTTTCAGAGAAACAAATCTCTTTTTCCTCCTCTTTCATTTAGATTTTTAGAACTTTTCAGTTCTTCATGGCTCCTAAAAGACGAGCAGGCAAAGAGGCAGCGACCTCTGCGACAGAGGGGCCTTCTCCTCCTCTAGTCATCGAACGTCCCTGTTTCCCATTATATTTGCAAAGGGGAAAACTTACAAATAAAAAAAATTTGAGGAGCTAAATTACAAGTATTCTTAAAAAGATTACAAGTAGATCTCCTCAGAGATTCTGGAGAAGTGTGCCGATAGGAGTCTGGTCAGCGCGCGACCACTTTGTCCCTTTGACGATGCGAGCGATGAGATTCCCTTCTCGCCTGGTTTCAGGAATCAGAGAATAGAGGGTTGGTAGAACCCTCTTGCTACTTCTCAAAACCGCCTTTGGTGAGGAATTCCTTCTCGCCTGGTTCCGGAGATTCCTTGAGAGAAAAGGGGTTATTAGGGTATCGACACCATGAATAGAGAAGTATTTCTCTAAAGAGTCTCTGAATTCGGGAACGCACGGTGCGTTGTGAAGAAGGCTCTGCTTGTGGAGTCCTCTCTCTTCAGGAAGAAGTCGAAGTCTTTGAGGAAGTTTCTCCGTGTGCGTGTCTATCTGTCCCCTCTCCTTGTACTCCTGGTGGGCTATTTATAGGGAGAGCAAGGGTATAATCGTCCCCTTTTGAAGATATAGATTGACCTTTGAAGATATATAAACCGATCTATTTGAATTAGGAAAGTAGCCTTGCTGCGAGGCTAAGATCAGCCTCTGTGAAGCTAGAATTGGCAGGTCGGTTGATCTGTTTTGATTCTTTCCATATCGTTGGAGGATTTCCCCTGATCTCCTTACTCGTTTTAAGGGAGTCAAGAGATTGTGGCGATTAACTGCCATATTTGATCTTTGATTTGATCTTAATTGGATTTGATCTGATTAGATTTGATCTCATCTGGAGATTTGATTGGTCAAAGGTTTACCATAGCAGACCAATAGCAGCGCTGCCCGCTTTGAGCTCATAGCAGAGCTAGAGACAGTTTCTGGCGAAGTCCGAAGAGAGGCTTTTCGGCGGAGCTAGAAGTCTCCTGCGGCGAAGCTATAAGTTAGTCTCTTGGCGAGGCTTTGGATGGCTTCAAGGCGGAGTTGAATGATCCTAGCCTCTCAAGCGAGGCTATCTCTTTGGGCTCATGTGATGCTAAGTGCTAGCACCTTAGACCTGCTGAGGCCTGTTCAAAAATAATCTGGGTTCACTGTCTGCTTGCTGGATCAGTGGAGTCCAAGTTGCTTCCCTGTCCCTCTGAGATGAATGAAAACTGGTCTTCAGCTTGTCTGTTACTTGTCTTTTGTAAATGTCAACAAGTTTAGACATTGTTCGGACCAATGAGAATCTTGTCTTTTTTAAGTGTCAACAAGACCCCCTTCAAAGTTTTCAAAAGTCTGCAATAGCTCAGACTTCGAAATACTTTGAACTGCTTTGATCGGTGGTGTGTGATTAGTCTCTAAATTTGCATAATTTTCAACACATTCTCACATTTATTTGATAATAAATTCTGCTAATAATATCTTACTTTCTTGATCTAAGGTCAATGGTGGGCAAATGAAGAAGATGACCCAAATCACCGTTTAATTGGTGATTAAAGGGCTATTAAAATAGCTATTGACCTAAAGAGCAGATTCTATCAAAACCAGGGGCACCAAATCAGAAACCTGGAGCCATAGCCGACAGGGGGACAACCGCGCAGCACGCAGCAGGCGGCGACGCACGCGCCGCCCAAGGAAAGCCGCGGAAACGCGGCATTTTGCCGCGTTTTCGCGGCCAAACCCAGAAACCAAGAGATCCAGCCGACAGCGGGGCAACAGCGCAGCACGCAACAGGCGGCGCCGCACGCGCCGCCCAAGGAAAGCCGCGGAAACGCGGCATTTTGCCGCGTTTTCGCGGCCAAAACCAAATACCGAGAAGTCAACAGATAGGGGGGACAACCAGGCGGCGCGCAGCAGGCGGCGCCGCGCGCGCCGCAAATGCATTGCCTCGGAAACGTGGCAAATGCCGCGTTTCCGCGGCCATGTGGGCGTGCGGTGCGCGCCGCTTCGGGCCAGGGTTTGTCCCCTGGCCCCCTGTTCCCTGGGCTCCTATAAATACCCCCCTGGGGTTCCTGAGGACGAGATATGGAGAGTTTGGTGTAGTTTCTCTTCTCCATTTTGTATTTTTAGGTTAGTTTGGATTAGGTCTTCTTCCTCCTCCATTGTAAGTTCCATTTTGTAAATCATGTATTAGGGAGAGAGAGTAGTACATGCTGGGAAGTAAGAGTGCTTGTAATTGAAGGTGACAATCAATGAAAGGTGCTCTCTTGCCTTATCTTTGTTTTCTTCTCTCTAATCTCTTTTACATGTGTAGCTAGTCTTTTCTCTCATGGCAACTAACTACTAACCACCAACTAGTCTAACTTCTTTGATGATAATCCACATGAATCTAATAACCTCTACTTGGCCTTGCTCTTGCAAGAGCCATTGATGGCTCATGATGATGGATTTAATACTCTAACTTCCTACCACTAACAAGCTAGCTTTACTTTACTCCATGCTTACTTTTCTATAGTATTGATGGTTTAAGTGTAGCTTGCACTTGTTTGTTAAGTTGGGCTGTGATGAGTTACATATGGGTCATGCTTTGAATCGCTCTTGAACCAAGGACTAGTGATGGCCAATGATACATGTGAGGCAACTATCACTAAGAGCTTAACGTGTTGGAGGAGTCATTAGTAGTTAGTAGCCGTGAGTTTTCTTTCTCTTTCACTTGTTTTAGAAAAATCTCCAAAAATCACAAACATATTCTTTTCAGTGTTTCCCACTTCTTTGTATTTCACCGTACTTCTCTTTCCATTCTTTCTTTTATTTTCTTTTCATTCTTTATAAAGACTTTGAAGAACTTTTAACATAAACGTGAATCAACTGGTAAAGCTTCTATCGCCTCCCGTCCTTGTGGATACGACCCGTATAGCCACTTTGCTACTACGGAAGAATCGCAAAAGCAGTAACTTTGACCCACACTTCCTTCTCTTATTTTAGTACTTGCTTTTTGCGCGATCAAATTTTGGCGCCGTTGCCGGGGATGGGAACGGTTTGATTTAACATTTTTGTTAACTTTTCTTCTTTGTTTTTGGTGTGCAGGTTAAAGTTTTAGCATTGCAGAAGTCCACACTTGCTCAAGTGTGGTCGGGTAAATTCTTGTAAATTTTTATATTCTGCTGCTAATTTTTGTTCATATTACCTGTACACTGTAAATAATATTAAGAACTAAAATACGAAAAATTGGATGCTTTAAAACGGTTTAGACATTTGCATCTAGGCACGTGTCAACTTTCATTCCAATATACTGTATTTTGTTCCTATGTTGTTGTGATCTTGCAGGAGGTATACATATGGCATTGCATATAGTATAGGACAAACACTTCAGTGATTTACTCGCTTTTCTGTGTTCACGCTTATCTATATTGCACACTTGCACAAAATTTAACTTAAGGGCAAAACCCGAGACAACATAAGGTGGGGAAGTCATTACCCTCCCTTGGCCTAAAAATCACCTCCCCACTCACACAACCCAAGCCTTAATAAAAATTGCTAGACGTTGGCCCCTAGGGACATCTCGGACTCATTTAGGAGATTGACCTAAGGGGGAAGTTGTTAGAAGTTGACTCTTGTCAAATCGGTGTCTAAGGTTGGGGATTGAGAGGCGAAACTTCGAAGAACAGTGGTTTGGCATAATTAGGCCGGTTGCTCCGGCACGGATACCTCCCACTAATCTTGCCCCTACCTGGCCGATTAACTCGTGGTCAGCGTCCGACAATATACCCCCCGGGGACAGTCTAACTAGTTAGGAGTCGTCTAGGTCTAAGTCAACCCTAGCATAGGCTTGTTTTCTTTTTCTTTATTTGTTTGTTTGTTTGTTTGTTTGTTTGTTTTCTTCTTTTTTGTATACTGTGAAATGAATTTTAACAACAATAATTCTTTCAATCATAATATGAATCCATATTTCACACCGACCTCATTTGATTCGGATAACTCTGACCCGACAATGTACAACATGAACCAACAATATATGCCGAGTTGGGATTATCCGACTCAATATGACCCATATCCCCAACCATATGACCAAGATTTTCAAAATAATTTCTACTCTTCACAAAGTCCATGGGGATTCAACTCCCCCAGTCAAACTTTCCACTGCCTTGTCCACAATTTTCACAAAATTCATTCCCCAATTTTGGTTCATATACTCCTTTTCCTATTCCACCACCCGAAGAAAAATCATCATTGGAAAGGAGTATAGAAGAGTCCCTACAACAAATGCAAAATTTGCTCAATTCACAATTCTTCCCACACCAAACTCCACATATTCCTTTTCTAGAGCATCCCATTGAAGAAGAGTCTGAACTAGAAAAGCGTTTGGAAGTCTGTTGTGAAAGAATGCAAAACATGTTGGACTCATCCTTTCAACCAAATTTTCAAGAGTCATACTCATCTTTTCCAGTCTCACCAATTCAAAATGAACAAACTTCAATACTGGACTTGAGTATGGGACCCTTGTGTGAGTCTGAGCAGCAACCGCAAAATTCGATGGACTCACAAATTTACCATAATTTTCAAAATCAACTTTCATACTCCCATTTTCAAGAACCAATTACAAAGAGTATGGAAGACATGATTCCAAATCCAAATTCTGTTACACGACCTATCAGTAGGTTAGATTCACTTTTGAGCGAATTGATCAATGAGAGCGAGGAAAGCCTTTCTTGTCAACCTTTGACCGATTCTTATATCCCTAACTCTACTGATTGGATCCATGAATCATGTCATTTTGAAAATCCAGCTTCAATTTCAGAACATACATCCGAACTTGACCAAACTCCAAGTTATGAAAGTCACCTGGACCTTCTGGCAAGTTATCCCTTCCCTGAAATTGAAATCGAACCCGAAAGTGATCCTGAACCTCAAGAAGATGATTCCTTTTCACTTTTCGATTCAATAATGACCCCGATATCTTTTCCAGATTCTTTCTCTATTCCGGAGTCAACATTGAATCCTGTACCAGTACACCGTAAAATGGAATCCCCAATTTCTTATGATCACACTTCATTACTGGGGAAAGTGTGTGAACATCAATTCTTTGGTTTGGACCCTCTTTTTGAACCAATTTTAACTCTCATTGTTGACTCTCGACTTGATCTGAGTCAACTTCCCGAGTCAGTATCAGTTTTTGTTCCTGTTCCATTTGAGTCCAAATCAATCATCTCTCAAAATCACCCTTCATTGTTGGACAAGAATGTTGAAGAAAATGACTCAGTAATTATTTTTGAAAATTGGAAATTAGATGGGGATAACTTTTTAAATAAGATCATTCATTCAATCAACATTTTATTGGGTCATATTAGAGAGGTCGTTGGTGGGTTCCTTCAAGATCCACGATATCTTGATTGGGTAGCAACGCTTGGCCCAGTCAGACCACCACCGGAACCACCACCATGAGGTAATATTCCTTCCCTCTCTATTTGTTTCACGTATATACACATTCACGATGCATTGAGGACAATGCGTGAGATAAGTGTGGGGGAGGGCTTACTAACATAGTTAGTTTTTCATTTTCTTTCTTTTACACTTCACTAACATAGTTAGTTTTTCATTTTCTTTCTTTTACACTTCTTTAAAAAAAAAAATTTAAACTCTTTTTTCTTTTCTTTTTACAAAACTTTTTGAAACAAGAGAAATAGTTTTGATCCATTTTTAAGAAAATTAAGATTATCTTAGGAATTAGGAAGACCTAAAATTATGAAATTTTAAACCAAGTCAAAATAATAGATCTTGTTTAAATTTTACGATAAGAAAGTAAAATTGAAAAGATAATTTGATCTTAAAATTTTTGCCTTAGATTTATGCACTCACACTTACACAATTTTTGGGATTGAAACAAAGACTAGAAATGCCATAAAATATATATTAAAAAAAATTTATATAAATACAAACCACTTATTGAAGTTGGGTAATTATGCCTCAGGAAGCATGATTATTCATACCTAAAATGGTGGACAAAAAAATAAAATAATCCCCTTTTGTTTTGTGGTCTTGTTTACTCGAGTCCTTAAGTCCGAGGGATGTTTTCTCATCTGGTGCCCTAAGACCATCTGGTTTGGGAGCCACCGGCTAAAGGCTCACTACCCGGGTAAATAAGAAAGCCTAAACTAAGGGAAGAAATATATATATATATATTAAATAAATGGCATGAAAGTTTTAGTCGATATCCCAAAAATCTTCACAGTTTACAAAGTGCATATTTTCTAAGAGTTTTATAAAAGATCAAAGAGTCAATTCAATTTTAAATTCTTACATTTAATTTATAACAAGATTTTGCATTTCGACTTAGTTTAAGGATGATTAATTTCTGGTTAACCTATGACCTTAGATCACTTATATTTTCGCAAAAATACTTCAACACTTCTCTCTATTTCAAAAATACATTTTCAAAATACTAACATTTGATTTCTTTCTTTATGAATTTTGTGGGTGTAATCCACTGAAAACCCTCAGGAGACAAAACTCCTCCTCTAAGGGGAACTTAGAGGTTTAACGGCTTGTTGCACATGCTCAGTGCAATTGCGTCACCTGCGAAAGTGGTGTAATAATTTTCTTAGTTTTTTGTTTTGCTCGAGACGAGCAAAAGATAAGTGTGGGGGTGTGATTAGTCTCTAAATTTGCATAATTTTCATCACATTCTCACATTTATTTGATAATATATTCTGCTAATAATATCTTACTTTCTTGATCTTAGGTCAATGGTGGGCAAATGAAGAAGATGACCCAAATCACCGTTTAATTGGTGATTAAAGGGCTATTAAAATAGCTATTGACCTAAAGAGCAGATTCTATCAAAACCAGGGGCACCAAATCAGAAACCTGGAGCCATAGCCGATAGGGGGACAACCACGCAGCACGCAGCAGGCGGCGACGCACGCGCCGCCCAAGGAAAGCCGCGAAAACGCGGCATTTTGCCGCGTTTTCGCGGCCAAACCCAGAAACCAAGAGATCCAGCCGACAGGGGGGCAACAGCGCAGCACGCAACAGGCGGCGCCGCACGTGCCGCCCAAGGAAAGCCGCGGAAATGCGGCATTTTGCCGCATTTTCGCGGCCAAAACCAAATACCGAGAAGTCAACAGACAGGGGGGACAACCAGGCGGCGCGCAGCAGGCGGCGCCGCGCGCGCCGCAAAAGCATTGCCGCGGAAACGCGGCAAATGTCGCGTTTCCGCGGCCATGTGGGCGCGCGGTGCGCGCCGCTTCGGGCCAGGGTTTGTTCCCTGGCCCCCTGTTCCCTGGGCTCCTATAAATACCCCCTGGGGTTCCTGAGGACGAGATATGGAGAGTTTGGTGTAGTTTCTCTTCTCCATTTTGTATTTTAGGGTAGTTTAGATTAGGTCTTCTTCCTCCTCCATTGTAAGTTCCATTTTGTAAATCATGTATTAGGGAGAGAGAGTAGTACATGCTGGGAAGTAAGAGTGCTTGTAATTGAAGGTGACAATCAATGAAAGGTGCTCTCTTACCTTATCTTTGTTTTCTTCTCTCTAATATCTTTTACATGTGTAGCTAGTCTTTTCTCTCATGGCAACTAACTACTAACCACCAACTAGTCTAACTTCTTTGATGATAATCCACATGAATCTAATAGCCTCTACTTGGCCTTGCTCTTGCAAGAGCCATTGATGGCTCATGATGATGGATTTAATACTCTAACTTTCTACCACTAACAAGCTAGCATTACTTTACTCCATGCTTACTTTTCTATAGTATTGATGGTTTAAGTGTAGCTTGCACTTGTTTGTTAAGTTGGGCTGTGATGAGTTACATATGGGTCATGCTTTGAATCGCTCTTGAACCAAGGACTAGTGATGGCCAATGATACATGTGAGGCAACTATCACTAAGAGCTTAACGTGTTGGAGGAGTCATTAGTAGTTAGTAGCCGTGAGTTTTCTTTCTCTTTCACTTGTTTTAGAAAAATCTCCAAAAATCACAAACATATTCTTTTCAGTGTTTCCCACTTCTTTGTATTTCACCGTACTTCTCTTTCCATTCTTTCTTTTATTTTCTTTTCATTCTTTATAAAGACTTTGAAGAACTTTTAACATAAACGTGAATCAACCGGTAAAGCTTCTATCGCCTCCCGTCCTTGTGAATACGACCCGTATAGCCACTTCGCTACTACGGAAGAATCGCAAAAGCAGTAACTTCGACCCACACTTCCTTCTCTTATTTTAGTACTTGCTTTTTGTGCGATCAGTGTGTGGAGTATGAACGTCGCCATAATGGTTGAGTTCAGCTTCGCCTTCAATCCTGCTCTGGGATAAGTTCGCCGAAGAATTGCGCAGGTTCGCGACTCTGAGTAGCTTCGCGTGAAGATATGTTCGCTCGGGGGCATACGTCGCTTTCCCAAGATCAACTGTCGTGGGTTGATTTCGAGGAGGATTACTTCCTATTCTTGCGCTAATCGAGAGAGATATTCTCCGATTTGCACGTTTCCAAGGGAAGATATTCCCTTTATTCAAGGCGCTATAAGTGCCTTTATGAGGGAGATGTTTCTCCCTTTGCGTGGTTCCAAGGGCAACCGTCCTTTTATCCAGGCGCAATGAATGCCTTAAATGCGATCATGCTTCCACGCTTGAGGTGGCAGCGCTCAGGCCATGAGGCCTATAAATAGGACACTTGAGGTCCTCTGAAGAGAAGTGATCTGCTCTTCTTCTCTTCTCTTGAGAGAGATACTCAGATCTCTGAAGTAGTGGGAATGCCCACTCTGGTTGTTATCCGGCCAAGGACCGGTAAGTCTTGATCATTCAACGACTTCACCGATTTAGGGAATTCATCTCCCTTAATTTAGCTTGACAGCTGCTTCAGGGATCAGTTTCCCTTTTTTTCTTCATTTTGCAATTGGCTGATCTGCAGAGAAGGATTTCAGCGCAGCTTCCCAGCGAAGCTATCATCTTGGCTTGATCAGAGAAAGATCACTGCATGTTAAGTCCGCTACGCAGGCAGAACTTGGGACTCGGTCTCTTCAAAGTTGAGCCGGTCTTGCCATATAGGCGGGGCTAAGACTGTATCCCATAGGATCAGTCTGGCTAGCCATATAGGCGAGGCTAGGACTTAGCGTTTGCTGAGCCAGCCCATCAGTGCTGTGCAAGCGAGGCTTATCCTCTGCTTCAACTGAAATTGGATTGCTTTGACCCAAAAGTTTTGGCTTAGTTCTTTTTGTAGCCTCTTAGTTGCTAATATGTTCTGATTTGCATTGCAGCGGGCTATGTTCGCCAATCTGGAAACTTGATGGAAGGAACCATAAAATTGCCTTATGCTTCCCCGGTTGAAGCTTTACTTTTAAGCAGGAGGAACAATTGGGGGCCGCGGGTGTATGTCCCAGCGACTGTTGGCAGCCTCTTATTCGAGATGGTTCGTTCTGAGGTGAGGTTGGCAGCCGCTTTGTTGGAGATGATCCGCTTCGGGATAGTGGACGTCACCCGTGAGATTACTGGCATCATTGCCAACTTTCAACTTTGGTGGCCTTTGTCGGGGACGATCCACTTCGGGAGAGCGGGCATCACACCTGTGAGATCACTGACATCACTGCCAATTCCCATTATAGGTGATCTATCGTGTTGGCAGCGATAAGTTTTATTGCCATTCTTCATCAAAGATGATCCCGCTTTCTAGTCGCAAAATCTGCCATTAAGCGAAGGATTACGGCCTTGTGCAGGAGGAAGGCCTTTTCTTGTCCATTCGGTCTGACTTAGAAGCAGGTCAAACCACTTGTATGCCTTCTGCGCAAATGACCCTGTTGAGCAACTGAATGTGTTGTATGAAACACAACTTTGATGTAATATCAGTGTACCCTTCCTTTTAAATCAATGAAAGTTCATCTCCTGATCATCTGATTTTTGCTCGCTCTTCATTGAGAATTTGGCCATAGGGTCAAGGACCGGGTCCTTTTTGAATGTGCTTAGCACAATGTCTGGGATGTCGGCGAACTGTGCCTTTAGTGGGCTAAGGTAGTCTCTTTTCTTTTCTTTTTTTTTTTGGCGAAGTTCTTGATGAACTTGTGCGAAGTCCGCACTTTGACTCATTGGCGAAGTTAAGCCTTAGTGGCTAAATCAGCGCTTCTCGGGAAGGCGCTTTAAGCAGCGTTTCAAATTGAAACGGCGGCCCGTGCTTTTTTCGAGGCATCGTTTCGGGCGCCAATTGGTCTATAAAAGCCCGATCGAGCTGAACAGGAAAAGATCTCCTTTTTCAGAGAAATTTTTGACTTTCCCTCTTCCTCTTCTTTCTTCGTTCAGAGAACTTTGAGAACTTTTGCAGTTCTTCAATGGCGCCCAAAAGACGAGCGGGGGAGGAAGCGGCCACTTCTGCAGCGGAGGGTCCTCCTCCTTCAGTCATCGAGCGACCAATCACCGGTAAGAGATTTTTCTTTGATTAGAGACCGCGGTCTCTTTCTTTTCAAGCCGATATTTGGCTGCCAGGATGACCGAATATGATCCGTCCTTGTTAGGGAACACGTTTCCATGGTCTTCCCCATTTTCTTGCACAGGGAGTAAAGAACTGAACAGTTCTTCATTAGGCTTCCGTACGAAGCCATTACTTGGGCTGTCTTCGTCCTGTTGAGGAACAAGATGAGGGTCTGTCCCTTCAGTTGTGGCCGTCAAGGATGGTTTTTGACCCTAGTGTCCCTTTTGATGACGTCAGCCCTTAGGGCTATACCTTTTTCTGCTAAGGCGAAGTTATCACTTGGGGCATTTTCTGCAAGATGCAGACTTCGTCCGCGAGACCAGGCTTTGTTGGAGCTATCGCCCTGCAGGCTTTGTCCACTGGGCGAGGCTAAGCCTTGATGGAATTTATATCTTTGCGTTCGCTTGGCTGACGAACTAACCATAGTTCTTTCTGCTCCTGCAGTGCACTACGTTCCTGATCCCTTGAACAATCTGTTTGGGATGACGAGAGGAGCTGATGGCAACATCAGCTTGCAGTTTCAGGGGCAAGCTTCTCTGTTTAGTGAGCAGAGTTCTCTTATTCGGGACACGCTTATCCACGACGGTGATCAGCGTACCATGAGGAGTATCCTGAGCACAGCCCCTCTTGAAGATGTTGACCGTCGAATCTATAAGAAGCCTGACTTCATGTTTGGGGATGCTGCACCGGATCCTGACCACCAATTACAAGTAGGAGAAGGGCAATGGATCTTCCAGTTGGATGATGAGAAGTTTTACCTCCCATCCAGCAAACGGCATTTTCCTTTGTCTTCCTTCCAATGCGTGGCGCAAGCTCGGAAGATGGAGTGGAGCATGAGCCGCAATACCAACTCCGTTCATATAGGGAGATTGACCCATCAGTCTCCTGGTTATGCAAGGGTGGGGTCCCCTCATAACATAATGGGTTTGCACCCTGGGAATGTGTCACGGGAGATCCCAGCAGGAGAAAACCCGGCTATGGCGTTGACCTTTGGCAACCAATTTTGCGCGGTCAACGGGAATTATCCAGCTACTGACTTCAGGGTCCCGGGCTGGGTTCACCCTCCGAGGACGTGGTGGATGGATTTAACCAACTATATCCTTGCTCATTTCGAGGAGGATCTGGAGAGGATAAACCTCTATGAGGCTGTCAGGACGACCTGCCGCGGCATCGAGATAAATGTGGCGTGCTTTTACGCCATCTTCGAGCTGTATTGCCTGGCTTCGGGGACTTTCTTTACCCCTGTTGGCGAAGTGGGCATGGCCCTGCACGAGATGTGGGAAATTTCTGCTCTGCCCTTCGGGTCTTTCCCTTACGAAGAATACTTCCCATGCGAGGCGGAGTTGGCTCTTATGGAGAAGCAAGAGCCTGCCTTGTTTGAGACTTATCGGGAGCTAAAGTGCCACTTGTACATTTGTTCCAGTATCCATGGCGGCAGTAAGGGCACCTCCGGTAGCTTGAAGGGTAGGGGGATTACTTGTTCCCGGACCTGAAGAAGACTCCTGAAGCGGCTCATTGCGGAGTCGCTGATGGGGATATCCTTGAACGGATGCGTACGCACCTTCAAGGGGATATTGTCATGACGGAGGATGATGGTCCTTATGAGAAGGGTGACATTCTTCGGAGCTTTCACCATCAGGCTCGTCAGCCTATGTCTCGGAGGGCACTGCTGGCCGGTTTCTTAACCGTCTGGCTGAAAAAGTGCGTCGTGCCATCCTCTTCGGGTGACATTGTTCATCCGAATGTTTTGCTACCCGCCATTCGGTTGGTCTATGGCCACTCTCTGGGTCTTCTCCCGGCCATGGTATGCTGCATCCAAAGAGGACTTCGTGCATTAACGGAGGCTTTTTGCATGCCGCCAGCGACGAAGCGTGGTAAGGGAGCCGTTCTGCCTCGTGACGGACCCAATCCTAGGATAGGTCTGCCCTACACCTATCTGATGGCGTGGTTCGCCTTACACTGCCCTTCACTGATTGGAGCCGGGGAGGACCCTCCGCAGGGTGTTCGAACGGCGCTCCTCCGCCAATTCGAAGGGTGCTCGTGGCTGAAGAAATACTTGGCTGAAGCCCGCAAATCGGTGCGTCGTCATGACGTCTATAGTCTCTTTCGCTGTTTTCCCCGCATTCGGGGTGCAAGGTACGACGAGGAGTTCCGAGATACGGAGGACGGGCGGTCTTCTTTGAGTCGGGGAGTTTTTGAGTGGCTGGTCAGCATCCGGCCTTCACACTTGCTATACAGGAGCGGGGATACCTGCTATTTGGAACCTTACATTCCAAGCCAGTTTGCTCGATAGTTTGGCTACGACCAGCTGTATGTGGGCAACCCCAATTCTGGTTTGGCCTTCATGGGCAGCCTTATTGACGGGGCACGTGCCTGGCGATACTTTACCACCGGCGGCACCGGGGCGCGACTACGCACGCCGTTGAGGGACCCTAATCTCTTAATGACCCTGTGTTTTTGCCAATGGTACTCGACTTCCAACTCCACACCTCCTGAATTCAAGATCAACAGCTCGGGTGTGAGGTTGATTTCTCAGCGGCTGAAACAAAAGGCTTCTGAGAAGAAGGAAGGTAAACGGGTTCGCGTCCCGGGTATAGAGGAGTTTGTCGCTGTGGAAGACAGCAAAGATTCAGATGCCGAGAGTCCTCGCTTCGAGGTGGGAGCGGGGGCTGAGACTCCTGCGGCTGGCTCCGGTGTAGTGGGGACGGTTCCCCAACAACATGTGGAAGAAGTGGAGGAAGAGGATTCTGACGTCCACTTCAAGAGGAAGCGGGGGAGTGGATCCCGTAGGAAGTCGTTGGCGAAGAAGCCTCGCCGCCAAGCTCCGACGATTGTTGTAGAGGATCACCCCTCTACAGTGGTTCCTCCTGTTGCCCCAATGGCGGCTGAACCGTCGGTTGCTGAACCGACTAGTGGTGAGTTTGCTCCTGGTCCGGGTAAGATTAACCCCGTCTATATAACACGCCTATTTGTGTGTTCCCAATAATTCATTGTTTGCTTCTTGTTACAGGAACTGAGGCGGTTGGAGAGCAAGGGGAACATTATGATCCCCTATTTACTTATGGAACCGAAGTGGCTCTTTTGCCCGTCCGGAGGAGTCCGGAGGTGAGGTGGGCGATATTGGTCCTTCAGGCGCCGGGACTTCTAAAGGAAGTCCTACAGCATCAAGCTCTATTGGATGGTCCACGGGAGACTCGGCGAGTGGGCCGGCCATTCGTGTTGATTCTGCCAAGAATTTTCCGATGGAGCGCCTGGAGACTGATGCGGCTACGAGATGTTTGAGGCGACATCAGCCTTTGGTATGACGACGACCTCTCGGCCTCTTTTGCTTATTGTGTCTTCATCTTAACCACGGTTTTGTTGCAGGTGTTCGGCCTCAAGATGCATTAGCTTCAAGAGAGCCAGAAGATCTCCCCAAAGGGTCAAGGGGTGACATGAGCGCTTCGACCGCGGCGGATGCTGCTGTGTTGGATGCGCTGTATGGCGACCTGCCCTCTTATCGGCCCAAGTCAGCCGAAAGACCAGGAGTCGAAGAGGCGGCAGTTCCAGAGGTATCCTCACTCCCAATTGAATCAACGAGTGAGGTGCCGATGGTTTTGCCAAGTGCGAAGCTGAGGGTGATCACAAGCCCTACCTCCCCAACCCTGGTGATTGAGCCTACTGCTCAGGAGGTGGTTGCTAGTCCTACTTCCACGATGGCTGGCGTACTGGTTTCGATTAGGACTTCGCCGAGATCGCCCTCGGCTTGTCCTGCTGCTGTCAGCGTTCCCACTGCTTCTTCCGCGATGGCGTCGACCAGACTGGTGGATTTCTCCAAGGTTGACTCTCCACCTAAAGTGGCTGAGGTTGAGAACGATTATATAGGTGACCTGGTCGATAGCTTTTATAAGGGCTTAGAGCGATCCATTGACCTGGTTTTGAAAGGTTCGACCATGCCGTTCTCAAAATTAAAGGTGGTCCTCTCCCGCAGTATTGAAAGTATTCAGGACTTTGAGGGGTATCACCAGGCCACTGCTTTGGAACTCCTGGTGGATGAGTTTGAGAAGGATGTAGAGGAATGGCATCGCCTCAGGCGCTCGAACCTGGAGTCTTTGGTTGATGAGCGGTTTGCACGCCTTGTTGCTCAAAAGCATGAGGCTCGTCTTGCCGCTCAAGAGGCTACTAAGGCTATCGCTTCTGACTTAGGATCCTTGGAGACAAGGCAAGCAGAGGTTGGACATGCCATCGATGCTTCCACTAGTGCTCTTCTTGACGCTGAGGATAAAATTAGGAGGGCTGAGGAAATGATCAGGAAAGCAAATCTCCTCTTATCCAAGGCTGTACCGGTGCATCTTGAAGAAACTACGCGGCTCGAACAGCTCAAGGCTCAGAATGAGGAACTGGCGCGGCAAGGGTTGTCACAGAGGGCAACTTTGGCGGAGGTCGAAGCTCGCCTGGCTCAGGCGGTAGATTTCAATGAGGCTGAGCTGAGATCACAGGCGCTTACCCAGGCTGCTAATGACAGGAGGACGAGGCTGTCTTCCCTTGGAGAGCGGCTTAGATCTTACGGTGTACGCCTGTAGGTCGTTGTATATGTGCCTCCATGTACTTTATGCTTTTGGGATCAATGGAAATTCTTTCTTTTCTTTTTGTCGAATCTACTGAATTTCCAATCTTGTACTGCATAATCCTCGATGAGTTGAATAATAAGAATTGGCCATCTGGCAGTTCAGAAGTCGCAATGACATAACTGGTTGAGATGCCATCAAGTCTGGAACCGGTCCTTGTCGGATCGAAAGGTGAGACCTGTCTTTTGTAGATGTCGACGGGCTCAAAATTGAGACTTAGCTGCCTGCTGGTTCAGAGGTCGCAATGTCGTAACCGATCGAGACGCCACTAAGCCCAAAATAGGTGAGACTTGGCTATCTGCCGGTTCAGAGGTCACAATGACATAACTGGTTGAGAAGCTACCAAGGCTCAAAATGGGTGATACTTGTCTTTTGCAAATGTCAACAAGTATCGAGACCTGTCTTTTGTAAATGTCAACAGGGCTCAGGGTTGAGACTTGGCTATCTGTCAGTTCAGAGGTCGCAATGACATAACAGGTTGAGAAGCCACCAAGCTCAAAGTTAGTCCTTGGCGGACTGAAAAGGTGATACTTGTCTTTTGTAAATGTCGACAAGTATCGAGACCTGTCTTTTGTAAATGTCAACGCTCAGGGTTGAGACTTGGCTATCTGTCAGTTCAGAGGTCGCAATGACATAACTTGTTGAGAAGCCACCAAGCTCAAAGTTAGTCCTTGGCGGACTGAAAAGGTGATACTTGTCTTTTGTAAATGTCGACAAGTATCGAGACCTGTCTTTTGTAAATGTCAACAAGGCTCAGGGTTGAGACTTGGCTATCTGTCAGTTCAGAGGTCGCAATGACATAACTGGTTGAGAAGCCACCAAGCTCAAAGTTAGTCCTTGGCGGACTGAAAAGGTGATACTTGTCTTTTGTAAATGTCGACAAGTATCGAGACCTGTCTTTTGTAAATGTCAACAGGGCTCAGGGTTGAGACTTGGCTATCTGTCAGTTCAGAGGTCGCAATGACATAACTGGTTGAGAAGCCACCAAGCTCAAAGTTAGTCCTTGGCGGACTGAAAAGGTGATACTTGTCTTTTGTAAATGTCGACAAGTATCGAGACCTGTCTTTTGTAAATGTCAACAGGGCTCAGGGTTGAGACATGGCTATCTGTCAGTTCAGAGGTCGCAATGATATAACTGGTTGAGAAGCCACCAAGCTCAAAGTTAGTCCTTGGCGGACTGAAAAGGTGATACTTGTCTTTTGTAAATGTCGACAAGTATCGAGACCTGTCTTTTGTAAATGTCAACAGGGCTCAGGGTTGAGACTTGGCTATCTGTCAGTTCAGAGGTCGCAATGACATAACTGGTTGAGAAGCCACCAAGCTCAAAGTTAGTCCTTGGCGGACTGAAAAGGTGATACTTGTCTTTTGTAAATGTCGACAAGTATCGAGACCTGTCTTTTGTAAATGTCAACAGGGCTCAGGGTTGAGACTTGGCTATCTGTCAGTTCAGAGGTCGCAATGACATAACTGGTTGAGAAGCCACCAAGCTCAAAGTTAGTCCTTGGCGGACTGAAAAGGTGATACTTGTCTTTTGTAAATATCGACAAGTATCGAGACCTGTCTTTTGTAAATGTCAACAGGGCTCAGGGTTGAGACTTGGCTATCTGTCAGTTCAGAGGTCGCAATGACATAACTGGTTGAGACGCCACCAAGCTCAAAGGTTGGTGATAAAATTTTGGGAAGAGGTCTCGTTTTCACTGGGAGAAATGAGGGAATCACTGTCATAGGTTTAATGTTAACGTAACAGCGAGGCATATATGTGGTCTTACCATTCTGTGGATGAGAATTGGTAAGTGATTTTGGAGGTCTCGTTCTCGCGGGGAGAAACGAGAGAATTGCTGTCATAGTTTTAATGTTAACGTAACAGCGGAATATATATGTGGCCCTACCATTCTGTAGATGAGAATTGGTAAGTGATTTTGGAGAAGGAATCAAATGGGAACAGGTCCCTTAGGATTTTTAGCAAACCCCCAGCTATCAACAGATTTGATATGCCTTTACCAACTACCGTTTGAGTTGGGCTAGCCATGCTATTCCCCTCAGCATGATGAGTTGTCGAGAATTTATGTTGGGCTTACAGGCCAACATTTTCCTCTATCCTTAATCGTTAAGGATGTTGGATTATTAGGTTAATGTCCGCATAACCTTGATTCTCCTTTAGGGTAACCGGTGCACAACCGGGTTCCTACCAGTTTATGGTTGTATGATCTCGCTTGGAGGAAGAGAAAGGCTCTCTTTGTGCGTACTTTGGACACGGAGATCTTGATCAGAGGTGTAGTGTTAACTTGATCAAGAGAAGGATCCTTGATCAAGGATAATACTTCTTTAAGAACTTGCCATTGATCGGCATCATGATTAGGTCGCCATCTGCAGTCATAAGGCGGTATGCTCCGTTTGAATAGACGGTTTCTATTACAAACGGTCCTTCCCATTTAGGCTGAAATTTGCCCTTGGTCTTGTGCGTCATGATCATCGGTCGTCTGACGGCTAAGACCAGATCTCCTTTCTGGAAGACTCTCTGCTTGACCTTCTTACTGAAGGCTTTTGAAATGCGAGCTTAATACAGCTCAATATGTTGTTGCGCTTGTAGCCGCTTCTCGTCTAGGGCTTCGAGCTCTTGAAGACGCAACCGATCATTGTCTTCTGGTGTGGTTTTAGTAGTCAGAGCTACTCGCAATGAGGGCATCTGGATCTCCAATGGGATGACTGCTTCGCACCCATATACCAGGGAAAAAGGTGTATTGCCTGTCGGTGCTCGGACCGTAGTTCGGTAGGCCCAGAGACATTCACCGAGCTTTTCATCCCAATCTCGCTTATTCGAGGAGACGAATTTTTTGAGCAGCTTGATGATTGTCTTGTTGAACGCCTCCGCTAAACCATTGGCGGCAGGATTGTAGGCGGTTGAAGCCACATTCTGAATTAGGTATTTATCGCAGAACCGATAGAACACTTGGCTTATGAACTGGGGACCATTGTCGTGGATGATCCGCCTAGGAACACCAAATCGATGGATGACATGATGTTTGATGAAGTTAACCACATTAGAGGTTTTGACTTCGGCCAGTGGTATAGCCTCTGCCCATTTTGAGAAGTAATCGGTTATTGCCAGGATAAACCGGTGACCTATTGCCGAAGAAGGGCTGATGGGCCCTATGACATCGATTCCCCATGCTTCAAATGGCCATGAAGCAACAGTCGGGTGAAGCAGCTCCGAAGGCTGGTGTATGAAGTCCGCATGGATTTGACACGCTTTACACCTTCGTGCATATTGGATGGCGTCGGCTATCATAGTTGGCCAATAATATCCAAGCCTGTGCAACCTGTCTTTCAGCTTTGGACCTGGTTGATGAGCTCTGCAAATGCCATCATGTGCTTCTTTAAGCACTTCCTGTGCCTCTGAATGAGAGAGGCAACGGAGGAGGACACCGTCATATGAACGACGGTAGAGTGTCTTCAGAGTAGGATCGTAATAGAAACGGGGAGACCTTCGTCTGATGGACGCTGCTTCTTTAGGATCATCAGGAAGCAGACCGTGCAGGGCATAGTCAATGAGTGGGAAGCGCCAATCCCTCGGCTCAAGATCCGTGGAGACATTATATGCCTCTCGGGTTCTTAACATATGCTTGGAGCATACAAGATGTCGACTTGCGACTGTGAGGTGGTACTCGGTGTCGACTGGCAAGGCTAACGTTGTCGCTAATGCAGCGAGAGCGTCCGCCTTGGTATTCTGAGATCGAGACACGTGCCCGATGTAGAAACCTTCAAATAGGTTTTCCAATTCGATGGCTGTGTGGTAATAAGGCACCAAGTCCTCATGACGGACCTCGTATTCGCCTTTGACCTGATTGATGATCAGTTTTGAATCGCCATAAGCTTCAAGGTAGCGTACCCCCATTCCGTGGGCGAGCTGAAGGCCAATGAGCAGAGCATTATATTCCGCTACATTGTTGGAGCATGACTCTGTCAAGGAAAATGCTCTAGGAAGAACATGATTCTGTGGGGAGACAAATACAATCCCCACTCTGGCAATGATCTTGCCTTTAGGGCCCATTCGCGAGGCTCCATCGAAGAACATCTGCCACACTTCCTCTTCCGAGGTTGCATTGGACTCGAAGACCTCATCAGGGATGTCTTCGTGAAGTTTTGAATGCTCCGGAACTGGATGAGCAGCCAAGAACTCTGCGAGGGCTTGGCCTTTGACCGCCTTCTGAGGGATAAAGGTCATGTCATATTGAGATAGCAAGAGTGCCCACTTAGCCAATCTTGAATTCAGCGATCCTGGCTTTGTCATAAGAAGATGCAAAGGATTCACCCTGGAGATGACATGTATGGTTTGGCCGACCAAATAATGTCGTGTCTTCTGAACAGCAAAGACGAGAGCTAAATACTCTTTCTCGATAGGATTATAGCGAGATTCCGCTCCTATGAGAGTCCTGCTCAGATAATAAATGGCCTGCTCGTGGCCATTGTCGTCCTTTTGAGCGAGGAGGGCGCCGAGGGAGTAGTCCAGAGCTTTTACATAAAGCAAGAATGATTTCCCTAATGTAGGGGCCACCAGGACTGGAGGTTTTGTGAGATACCTCTTGATGTCTTCATAAGCTTCTTGACAAGCTTGGTCCCATATGAAGGCAGTACCCTTTTTCATGAGCCAGGTAAACGGTTGACAGCGGCCTGAGAGATTTGCGATGAATCTCCTGATATACGCCAGCCTGCCTTGCAAACCTCTAAGCTCTTTGAGGTTCCTTGGTGGATGCATGCTCTGAATTGCTTTGACTTTGTCTGGGTCAAGATGAATCCCTTTTGATGTGACAATGAACCTGAGGAACTTGCCACTTGAAACTCCTAAGAAGAACTTTGTTGGGTTCATTTTCAGTTGATGGGCCCGCATTATGTCGAACATCGTTCTCAGGTCACGAAGATGTTCATCTTTGTTGCGGCTTTTGACAGCAATGTCGTCGACATAGCACTCCACCGTTTTTCGGAGGTGATCGCGGAAGATCGTACTCATTGCCCGCTGATAGGTTGCTCCGGCGTTCTTCAGTCCGAAGGGCATTACAGTGTAGCAGTATACCCCCAATGGTGTCCGGAAAGAAGTATGCTTCTCGTCATCGGGATACATCTTAATCTGATTGTACCCTGAGAAGCCGTCCATGAAAGACATCCTTTCAAACCCGCATGTGTTGTCAATCATGACGTCGGTGATGGGCAGTGGGAATTCATCTTTAGGACAGGCCGTATTGAGATCACGGTAGTCGATGCAGATTCGTATCTTCCCGTTCTTTTTTAGGACAGGGACTATATTAGCCACCCAATCTGGATGTTGTTCCTCCCGGATGAAGCCACATGCAATGAGTTTGTGAACTTCGGCTTCAATGGCTTCCATAATGTTCGGGCGAAACCGACGTTGTTGCTGCTTGACTGGCTTGACATCGGGCTTGATATTTAGACGGTGCATAGCGACCTGCGGATCAAGTCCGGGCATGTCTTCGTAGCTCCATGCGAAGACGTCTATATACTCTTTTATGAGCGTTATCAACTCTTCCTTTTCTATAAGTGATAGGCTTTCACTTATAAAAATAGGTTTGGGGTGATCTTGACTGCCCAAGTTGACCTGGATCACCTTGTCTTCAGTAGGTGGCTCATGCAGTTCGAATCGCTTTTCCCATTGGAGGTTTAATTGTTGGGCCCATGGTTCCTCATCGGCAGCCTCTGCGGGTTCCAATCGACTGCTTGAAGTCATATTAACAGTGAGGTCTTTGAACATTCCTCCTATACTAATATCAAAGTTCCATTCAGAAGATGAGGCCGACTGTGATGGAATCAGCCTGTCGTCTTTGACTTGAACCGTTACTGATGATGTGGGTGTAACGTATCCCTACCCCCTGCATGTACTATCATAGTAGTCTACAGGTTTCCCTTTTGGGACAAAATTACGCATCAAGCTGCGCTTTCCTTTTCCAAAGTTCAGGCCCGCTCCCTGCTTCAAGTTGTATCCCATTTTCTTCATAATATGGCGTGCTGATGACGCATAATGAAAGAATTGTGGAACATCTGACTCTGAGCTTGAGTCTATAGTTGTGGGTACACGTGACCGGGTTCTTTCGAAGATTATCAGCGACTGACCTTGTTTGAATGGAGGGACCACCAGCGTGGTCCCTTCTATAGCTTCCTCGAATGTGCTGGCCATACTTGGCTTGTGTACGGGCATATGCAGAGAGCCATCCGTAATGGATTTAATCGACCCAATACTCGCAGGATAATCAAAAGAAATATTATCATTAATTACCCATTCACCTTCTTCTTCAGAAGGCGTATTACATAGGGGGTCATTGAGACGTGCTATAATTGATTCGCCAACCCGAATGGCTGGGATGCCTGCTTCGGATTCTGAATTCGCCTCATTGCCACTTTCATCATCGTCTGGCAATGACTCCTTAGGCGTTTCACCGGCTTTTTGATACAGAAGAGCATCAGTGAAGTAATTCTCCACCCCTTTGAAAGGTTGCTTTTCGGCGAAGACGGTTCGTACTGTCGCGTCATCTTCAACATATTTGAAACATTGGTGGAGAGTTGAGGGGACGATCCAGTTGGCATGGATCCATGGCCGTCCTAACAGCAAGTTATATGACGTGTCGGCGTCAATGACATAGCACGTCACTTCTGACTTTAAGCTCCCGATTCTGCAACGGAGCCGAATCTTCCCAAGTGGATGACTGTGATTGGGAATAGATAGTGTGAAGTATTTGCACAGATATTATGTAAGAGAGGGAAGGTTTAGAGTCAACCTTAGTGCTTGATCACTCCACAAATGTATTTCAAATGATTAATGTATCCTTTCCAATCTCCGTAGTAGCAAAGAGCTATACGGGTCGATCCTCGAGGAGAGCTCACGATGGAAGCTTTACGGTTTGTAGTGAAGAAAGAAAAACGAAGATTCTTCTTTGTTTTTAAACAAATGCAAAAAGCATGGAAAAGAAAATGAAAGAATTGGTGGATTTGTGCATGATGGAAAGGAAATCAAAAGAACTTTGGAAAAGTGTATTGCTAAGAGAGAAAACGAGTAAAGAAAATGTTTAGAAAACTTTAGATGATAAAAGCCATGGCTAGCTAACTTTACTACTTTGCTAACTTACTAAGCTCAAGGGTGATGCATGATTGCCTCATGTTGATTCATTGGCAATAGAGATGACTTGCTTGTTTGGTCAAGTATTTTTCTCATTTTTGAAGATGAGTGTTCTTCTCGGTCTTAGCTTGTAGCCTCATATTGATTCATTGGCTCCCGAGATAGATTTTCTATGGTGGACTTCAAGGAGTGGTACTCAAGGGATGCTAAGGAAGAAGATACAACATTCATTAGTCATTCAAGGCATAACAACAAATTAGCTTGAAGTAAAGAAGTTGTTCTACAAATAGCATATGTTTGGTGATCCATCTCCATGTTCCATCAAGGCACTTGTTCTAGACAAGGCTCTAAATGAGGCACACATGAATCATATGGAGTATGAACAAGCATTTACTAAGTGAAAGCAACTCTACTTCCTTGGAAAGCAAAAGAGACTTTAACAATGCAAGTATAGAATTTAGCAATCACCCAAAGAGTTAGAAGTTAGCAATTAGAGTTGTTAGCTAGCCATGTAAGAGAGATTTAGCTATCCATTACAAAAGAAACTAAACAACAATTCATGATGAAAATAGAAATGCAATAGAAGTAAAGCAAGAAAGTAAAGCAAAGTAAAGCAAAGTACTAGAGATTGTAAAGAGAAAAATGAAGCTTTGATTAATCCTTGCTTACAAGTGATGTCACCTCCTTGATTACAAGCTCTCAAAAACACTCTCTTTTCTCTCTTTAACAAAATCTCTAGGAGGAAGAAGAGGGAGAGCTAAAAACCTAAGAGAATACCAACACTCTCTCACAAAATACAAGCTTTTACCCTAATCTCTCTCTTTCGCTCGTGCAGGCCTTGGTACTGTATTTATAGGGCTCAGAGAGAAGGCTCCAGAATCCCGTTTGTTGGAGAAAATCTCGGCCCCAACGGCCTTGTAACCGCCGTGGACACGCGGCACAAATCTGGAATGCGCGGCAAAATCAGGGCCGTTCAAGTGGATCTTTCTGTTACAGATTTGTTACAGGTTGTTAGCCACGTGGATCTTCTGGAAGCGTGAGCTGGCGCGTAGAATTCTCCAGATCCTGGGCTCAACCTTGGGCTCACTTTTTGGGCTTTGAATTAATCTCTTTTAATTATTGCTAATTAAAGAGATTTTGGGCCTTTTCTCATTTCAAATGTGGACCTGCAAAAATAGAGAGAAAAGGATTAAAAATCACATTTTTATTTACAGTATGCATGGTATGAAAGTGGTAAAATATGCAAATATGTATAACAATCACACCCGCATACCTAGCTTTTGCTCGTCCTCGAGCAAAGAAAAGAAAGAAAAAGAAAGAAAATCCTAACTAGTTTATTACACCACTTTCGTAGGTGACACGATTGCACTGAGCACGTGCAACAAGCTGTTAAACCTCTAGGTTACCCTAGAGGAGGAGTGTTGTCTCCTGAGAGTTTTCAGCGGATTGCACCCACAAAATTCATAAAGAAAAATAAAAGGGTGAGTGAAAATTTTGATCCATGTTTTAAAGATTCTCACTTAAGTTATAGGTTTCAGGTTACCCTAAACTTGTCATTCCTATTATAAGTGTCTCTTTAGAGTTTTGTTTTCAATTTAGGTTAAGTTTTTAGGGAAAAGATCAAAAACCGGATTTTGCATCAATCCTAGGATATATACATCTATAAATATGAAGGATCTTTCTTAGACTAAGTTCATTTATTTACTAATATATATAACATTTTTCTTTTTTTTCTTTTTTTTTTATATATACAATATTTATTTATTTACATTTCCTTAGCATCCTTAGGCTTTCTAGTTTACCCTTGTAGCGAGTCTCTTACCGATGACTCCCAAACCAGACGGTCTTAGGGCACCAGATGAGAAAACATCCCTAGGGTTCGATGACTCGAGTAAAAAAGGCCACGATGAAATTTAAGGACTTAACCACCTTTAGGCGTGACTGGCCATGCTTCTTGAGGCACAGCTAACCAGCTTAATTAGTGGCTAAGTATTTATTATTTATTATTTATTTACACATTTTTTTTCTATTTTTTTTTATGTAAATAAAGTCACAACGTCTTTGATTAATCCGTCAATATGTTTAATGTATATATCCTAAATAAAGAATTAAAATCTAGTAATTTTTCTAATCCTTTATTACTTAACCTAAAAATCTAACAAAACTCCTCTTTTCGACTTATAATTAGAAATCTTAGTTTAGAGTTTCCTTAATCCCTAAAGTTAAGTTTGATTCTTTAAACATGGATCAAAAATTTCCCTTTTTTTTTAATTTATTCTTTTTTTTTATATTTCTCTAAAAGAAAAAGTAAAATCTAAAAGAAAATAGAAAATCTACTAAGAAAGATAAAATCTAAAAAGAAAATAAAAACCTAAAAAGAAAATGAAAATCCTAGAAATAAAAATAAAAAGCCTAAAAAGAAGATGAAAAATCCTAGGTTAGAATCTACCCCCCTCCCATACCTATCTCATGCATTGTCCCCAATGTATGCAAGATGAAATGATGCATGAAATAGGTAAAGGATAAAGATCATCCCCTTTGTCGCTTTGGACCAGCGGTGGTGCTAGGTCCAGCCGACTGCGAACGTCTCAACGCTGCTTCCATACTATCCAACCGAGAGGATTGCTCCTCTACCTTCTTCCTAAGACGAACCTGCCCCCTAAAGATCTTCTTCATGCCCTTCCAAATGGTGAACATGAAGGCTCTTGATTCCGTTGGGGGGTCCTGCCTCCAAAATTGTGGCTCATCTAGTTCTTCTAAGCTTTCCTCCGAAGAGGACTCCACAGGTATATCCTCAGGCTGGGCACTGGGTGTCCAGAGTGCATGCAAGCAACCATTATATGAGCTGGTGGGTCTCTCTACTGTAACAAGCACTCGATCGAAGGTATTAAAAACAGCGTCTGATATGAAATTCTTACACAGACGTGTGATTAAGATTGGATGGGAATGCTTAGCACCCCGAGTGCGGGAGGAATTGTCAAGAATAGCATGGAAGATGGCCCTATTCAAACAGACCGTGTGGTTTCGAGTCATTAAATCATGGATTACTTGTAACACGGGTCTGTTAAAGGACGTGGCATGATCAAGCCCAAAAATGTTGCGTTGGACCCAGCGTCCAATGCAATGCACATTTCTAAAGGTCGTGTTGGCTTTGAGCCCACGGTCCTGTGCTGTACAGCGGACCCCCATGATGGTCATGTAATCTATCAATGGCAAGGGGTCGCTATGGTGGGGGTGAATTGGGACATCAGTGATGTCAGCAATGAGTGGGATTGTGACAAAGATGTCACCTAACGGCATATGAAATACGAATTGGTGCGTGTCATAATTCACAGATGCATGATCGATTGCATTATAAAATGTATTAACTAGTTCAGGACAGTAATATGCATCGTTCTCATTGTTATCATAGACCAAAGAATACCAATTCCATGCACGTAATCTATCAACAAAGATGAGCCCATACCCCCCATTATCATTCAAAATTTGGAAAAATCCCTTTCCACAAACAAATTCGGGGCCATGTATAATAATGGAATTAAAGCAAAGGATTTTAGAGAGGAAAGATCAAACCACCCCGGAGATCGTGGGGGGAAATCCAAAAGCAAGTGTGCAGAAGGCACCCGGGACAGAATCTGGAATATTGGGTCTGGATCTGTTACCAGAGATAGAAATCAGCCAGGCAGAAGTTTTCAGAGCTCCAGATGTGGCCGAAGGGCGGCGGATCTGCGGCTGGTTATGGGAAAATGCGGCAGTGCAGATAGCTCTGGGGAAGGAAAAAATTACAGAGGTCGGCTCGGGAAGAAGGATTTCAGATCTGAGAGGATTTGTGCGTTTGAGGGAGGAAGGGTACGTGAAGAGAGTATTTATAGGAGGGAGAGAAAATGAGATTTCCAATATTAACCCTAGGTCAAAAGTGTATTTACAACCCTAAGAAAAGGAGTTTGAAAATGAATGGGATCCTAGGGAAAGTAGAATCCTAGGAATTTGAAACTGTTAAGCACAAAAGTCCCTCATTTTTTTCTCTTTTTCTATATTTTTTTTTCTTTTTCTTTTATTTATTTTTATTTACAAAATTTTATTTACAAAAGTGGTCCCAAAATGATATGCAGGGAAATTCTCGGGAAACTGTACAAATGGAATGGTCACAGATAAACTGGGTCAAAAAGACCCAATTCATGAACTTCTTGTGACACGAAATCGGTGGTAAAGAATGGCTTTAAACGTTGACCGTTTATAGTAAATGTGTTGCCATTATTAGGATCAAGAATCTCTATAGCACCGTGGGAAAAGACTTGATGCACTATGAATGGTCCTGACCACCTGGTTCTCAATTTACCAGGGAAGAGGTGGAGTCTGGAGTTGTACAACAGAACCTTTTGTCCTGGGACAAAAATTTTCCGGTGAATGGAATTATCATGAAAGAGTTTGGTTCTGTGTTTTGTTATCCGAGCATTGTCATATGCTTCATTTCTTAGTTCCTCTAGCTCGGATATCTGCAACTTCCTCAAAGCACCGGCTTTATCCAAATCCAAATTCAGCTGCTTTAAAGCCCACATAGCTCGGTGTTCTAACTCCACAGGCAAGTGACAAGGTTTTCCAAATACAACTCGATATGGAGACATACCGAGGACAGTTTTGTAAGCGGTCCTGTATGCCCATAAGGCATCAGTGAGTTTGATGGACCAATCCTTACGGTTCTGTCCAACAGTTTTCTCCAAAATGAGTTTTATTTGTCTATTTGGGACTTCAACTTGCCTGTTGGTCTGAGGATGGTATGCCGTGGATAATTTGTGAGAAATAGAGTATTTACGCATCAGGGCTTCAAAAGCCCTATTGCAAAAATGACTCCCATTATCGCTTATTATCGCACGGGGGGCTCCGAAGCGAGAGATGATGTGGTCTCGTAAAAACTTAATGACAACTTGGTTGTCATTTGTCCTTGTTGGAATTGCTTCAGCCCATTTGGAAACATAATCTACGGCTACCAAAATGTATTGGTTACCATAGGACAGAGGAAAGGGTCCCATAAAGTCGATACCCCACAAGTCAAAAATTTCAACTTCCAAGATGGGTGTAAGGGGCATCATGTCTTTCTGTGTGATTCGACCCGTCATTTGACACCTATCACATAGCTTGCAAAAGAGATATGCATCCTTAAAGAGAGTGGACCAGTAAAATCCACTCTGAAGTACTTTCTCAGCAGTTTTCCGTGGACCAAAATGTCCACCACAAGCTAGTTTGTGACAAAATGTCAAAACACTCTGATGTTCCTCCTCAGGAATACACCTTCGTATGATCTGGTCAGGACAATATTTGAATAAATACGGTTCATCCCAAAAGAAGAACCGCATTTGACTCATAAAACGGTGTTTGACCTGACCTGACCAATTAGAAGGTATTTGCCCGGTAGCAAGGTAATTCGCTATGTCAGCATAACAGGGCTCTCCATTCATTGTGTGGATGTGCTCGTCAGGAAAATTATCATTAATTGGTATTCTCTCCGTTGGTGCATTTGGGATTCTAGACAAGTGATCAGCTACCACATTCTCAACGCCCTTTTTATCCTTTATCTCCAAATCAAACTCTTGCAAAAGAAGTATCCATCGTATAAGTCTTGCCTTAGCATCCTTCTTTTGCATTAAAAACTTTAGGGCGGAGTGATCAGTGAAAATAATCGTCCTGGACCCTAGCAGATATTGGCGAAAATTTTCCAACGCAAAGACAACCGCTAAAAATTCCTTTTCAGTAGTTGTATAATTGAGTTGGGCTTCATTCAGCGTTCTGCTAGCATAATAGATTACGTGTTGCCTAGTATCAATACGCTGTCCTAAAACAGCGCCAATTGCAAAGTCTGAGGCATCACACATAATCTCAAAAGGTTTGGTCCAATCTGGTGCAGAAATGATAGGTGCAGAGACAAGTCTACACTTAAGCTCTCTCCAAGATTTTTGACATTCTTCATCAAATATAAAGGGTACATCCTTTCCTAAGAGATTTGTCAAAGGTCTTGCAATATTGCTAAACCCTTGAATAAATCGTCTATAGAAGCCGGCGTGCCCTAAAAATGATCTAATGTCTTTTAAGCATGTTGGCTCAGGGAGCTTAGTTATGACTTCCACTTTTGACTTGTCAACCTCAATTCCCTTGTGTGAAACTTCGTGCCCTAGGACGATTCCTTGCTTGACCATAAAATGACACTTTTCCCAGTTAAGTGTCAAATTTTTCTCCATACAGCGTTATAGAACCAGCTTCAAATGGTACAAGCATTGTTCAAAGGAATCACCGTAAATCAAAAAATCATCCATGAAAATTTCTAGAAATTTCTCCACCATGTCCGAAAAAAGGCTCAGCATGCAACGTTGAAATGTTGCGGGAGCATTGCATAGACCAAAGGGCATCCTTCGGTAAGCAAATGTTCCAAAAGGACAGGTGAAGGTGGTTTTGTCTTGATCCTCGGGAGCGATCGGGATTTGATTATATCCTGAATATCCATCCAAGAAACAGTAGTACTCATGTCCCGCTAATCTCTCGAGCATTTGGTCAATGAACGGAAGAGGAAAGTGGTCTTTACGTGTGGCAGTGTTCAACTTTCGGTAATCAATACAAACTCGAATCTTCGTTGGAAGACGTGTTTGTATCAACTCTTTCTTCTCATTTTCTACCACAGTAAACCCTGCTTTCTTGGGCACAGCGTGAACTGGACTTACCCACTGGCTATCGAATATGGGATAGATAATCCCGTTATCTAATAGTTTCAAGATCTCGGATCTAACGGCTTCCTGCATGATTGGGTTAAGTCTACGCTGTGGGTCTCGTTTTGGCTTGGCATCTTCCGTCAAATGAATCCGGTGCTGAACTATGGAAGGACTAATCCCCTTGATGTCAGCCATGGTCCAACCAATGGCTTCTCTATTTTCTCTTAACACAGTAAGAAGATCCTCTTCTTGTTGTTCAGTTAGATGGGATGCAATGATTACAAGAAGGGTTTCTTTCTCATCCAAGTACTTGTACTTGAGATGGTCAGGAAGAACCTTAAGCTCAGAAGAAGGGATCGGATCTATCACTGGCTGTTCTTGGTGTAAGGGAAGAATAGGGGTGCTATTAGTGGCCCATTCCACGGTCGACTCAACAATCTGATCAAGGTTGAAATCATCAGACTCCAACTCAAATTCCTCTTCGGATTCATACTCAACTTCCTCATCGTGCTCACTAGTTACACCTTCTATCAAGTTGATTTCAAAAGAATCACTATCCAAATCCCGAGGTTGTTTTCCCAGGTGGAAAATATTCACCTCTTTTGTCATATCTCCAAAGGTCAGACGCATCGAGCCATTCCTACAGTTTATGATCGCATTGGCAGTGGCTAGAAAAGGGCGTCCAAGAATGACAGGTGTCTGTGCTCTGTGATTATGTACGGGCTGTGTCTCAAGAATAATGAAGTCTACGGGGTAAATGAATTCCCCGACCCGTATTAACACATCTGTAATCTCCCCCTTGGGAATCTTTACAGAGCGATCTGCCAACTGTATCGTCATTTGGGTCGGACGAAGGTCGCCTAACCCTAATTGCTGATACACTGAAAAGGGGAGAAGATTAATGTTAGCGCCCAAGTCAAGCAAAGCCCTATTTATGGTGGTCTGTCTGATGATGCAGGAAATGGTTGGGCTCCCTGGGTCCTTGTATTTCACAGGGATAGGACCAGTGAGCAGCTCACTAATGTTTGAGGCAAGGAAGACCTTTTTAGGAACGTTTGCTTTTCTCTTCTTGGTGCACATTTCTTTTAGAAATTTGGCGTAGGATGGGACTTGTTGAATGGCATCTAGAAGAGGGATATTAATTTGGACTTGGTTGAACATCTCTCTTATCTTCTCCATGTGAGCATTCATCTTTTGACTTGCTAGCCTATTTGGAAAGGGAGCAACAGGCTTGTATGTTTGCTCATCAACCTTTTCTTTTCCTTTGGATTGGGAAGTGGATGGTTGTGTACTTGAAGAAGGAGTATCTTGAATGGGTTGGACAGGAGCAGAGGATGTTGGCTTTGACACAGATTTGGTAGGTGGATTTGAAGCCTTGTTAACTACATGTTTCCCAGATCTAAGGACTTGAATAGCTTGGCATTGGCTGGGGCCCAAGTCTTCAACTTCGTGCAGGGGGAAATGAGTTTTTGGATTGGGCACTGGTTGACTAGGTAGCATTCCTTTTTGTCGTTCATTCAGAGAGTTAGCCAGCTGCCCTATTTGGATTTGTAATTTGTTCATGTCCTGCTGCTGATTATTCATCATTGAAGCTTGGGTCTTGGATAAGGTCTCTATCATTTTCTCCAAATCAGAAATTCTCTTGTCTGAAGGATTTTGTGGTGGATGATGCTGATACTGGGGCTGCAAGTTTGACTGGTAATGTGGTAGATTTGAATATGGCTGGAATTGTTGTGGATTCTGGTATGTGTGGAAATTGGGTTGATGTGACTGAGGAGGTTGGTAATGTGGAAATGATGGCCTAGACTGCTCAGGACCAGACTGACTCCAAGAAAAATTTGGATGATTTCGCCATCCCGGATTGTAAGTTTTGGAGTACGGGTTGTAGTTGGGTCTGGTATATGCAGCATTCGAGTTCTCCTGAAAAGTCTGAGAGTGGTATACCGGACACTCTTCGAACACGTGATTCAGATCATGGCAATAGGTACAACCCGGATTGACCACTGGTGATGGACTGGCCACAGGCGATGGGTTGACCTGATTAACAGCAGAATTCTCCCTAGACTCAAGCAATTCTATCCTCTTCATCAGTTGTGTTATTTTAGCTTCTGCAGCTATCGAGGATTCAATGGAGTGTAAACCGGTTCTGGAAGTTGTGGGTGTGGGTTTCTCAGAACATGACTCCCACTGGACAGTTTTTTCAGCTAAGGCTTCAAAAAGATCCCAACCCTGATCTTCATCCTTCTTTAAAAATTCTCCTTGGCACATGGTTTCAAGGAGTGTCTTAGTTTGATAATCGAGTCCATCATAGATAATCTGACACTGGCGCAATTTTTCTATACCGTGATGGGGACACAGGGCTATTAGGTCTTTGAAGCGCTCAAAGTACTTCCAGAATGGTTCATTAGCTTCTTGCTTGAACTGCATTATATTTTTCCGCATGAGGGCTATCTTATGGATAGGATAAAACTTTTTAAGAAAGACCTTAATGAAATCATCCCATGAAGAAATTGAACTTACGGGAAGATTATAAAGCCACTTCTTAGCGATATCCTTAAGTGCGAAAGGTATAAACCTAAGTCTCACAGCGTCCTCGGTCAACTGGGAAATTCGCATCATCAAGCATACTTCTTCAAACTCTCGAATGAAGAAGTACGCATCCTCAGATTCTAGGCCATGGAATCGGGGAAGAGTGTTTATGAACTGCGGCTTTAACTCAAAGTTATTTCCATTGGTGTTTGGGAGAAGAATGCAAGATGGAAGTGAGGTGCGAATCGGGTAGAACTTGTCTTGCAACGAAACGTTGTTGGTCATGACTGGGATTGTGTCAAGTGGTGTATGTGCTAGTGTAGAAATTCTCACAAGCCTAGCAGAATCTGGATCCCGAAACCACTGTTGCATACACAATCAACGTGCACCGATCACACAAGCGAAAGTAAGTGAAAAATAACAAACAAGAAAAAGAAAATCAATCCAAGCTATCTAGGTTCCCTGGACCTAGACGACTCCTAACTGATTAGATCGTCCACAGGAGGTTTAGTGTAGACTTTGACTATAAGCGAATCAGCCAGGAAAGGGCAAAGTTGGTGGGAGGTTTTCCGTCAGAGACGTTTCTTAATTAAGTAACCAGCAACCTTCGGGCTTTCGGCCCTCAATCCCTTTCCTAGACACTGATTTTACAAAAGTCACTTTCCAACACTTTTCCCCCTTAGGATAATCTCCTAAGTGAGTCCGGATGTCCCTAGGGCCAGCGTCTATCAGATTTTATTACAAGCTTGGGATTGTGAGTGCTGGAATGGTGGTTTTTGGGCTAAGGAAGGGGTGATGAAATCCCCACCTTATCTTATTTACTGGGTATGCCCTTAAAGTCAATTTTGTGCAAGTGTACGATTAAACAAACAAGGTTCACTCAAAGCTATAAAAATCAAACAAGGAATGAGTCCTAGTCAATATGCAATGCGCACGTACCTTGCCTCCAGCACTCTTCAACAGTAAAAGTAAATGTATTGAAAAGACACGTGCCTAGAATGCAAATGTCTAATCAATTTTTAAATTTGCAACTAATTTTTTACTGTTGGTTATTAGCAGGAATATGGTGAAGCATACAAGAATTTAAGTACTGCAGAAGCTGTATTTAGCAGAGCAAGCAACCCTGCAGAAAACTTGTCAGTAGTTCACTCTTCCTTGCCGCAGATCTGCGGCTTTGGCCCAGATTCTGTGGCAATTCAGAGGGCAACTGGTCTCTGCTTTCGAGAGCAGAGGCCTAGAGCCACTTATATGTTTCTGCAATGCAAATTTTTCTGTTTTCTTCACCTGTAACCTGCAACAGAGAAGAAAATTCGTTTAGTTCTTCACTTGAAATCAAAAACCGTTGCTCTCCCCGGCAACGGCGCCAAAAATTGATTGGGAATAGATAGTGTGAAGTATTTGCACAGATATTATGTAAAAGAGGGAAGGTTTAGAGTCAACCTTAGTGCTTGATCACTCCACAAATGTATTTCAAATGATTAATGTATCCTTTCCAATCTCCGTAGTAGCAAAGAGCTATACGGGTCGATCCTCGAGGAGAGCTCACGATGGAAGCTTTACGGTTTGTAATGAAGAAAGAAAAACGAAGATTCTTCTTTGTTTTTAAACAAATGCAAAAAGCATGGAAAAGAAAATGAAAGAATTGGTGGATTTGTGCATGATGGAAAGAAAATCAAAAGAACTTTGGAAAAGTGTATTGCTAAGAGAGAAAACGAGTAAAGAAAATGTTTAGAAAACTTTAGATGATAAAAGCCATGGCTAGCTAACTTTACTACTTTGCTAACTTACTAAGCTCAAGGGTGATGCATGATTGCCTCATGTTGATTCATTGGCAATAGAGATGACTTGCTTGTTTGGTCAAGTATTTTTCCCATTTTTGAAGATGAGTGTTCTTCTCGGTCTTAGCTTGTAGCCTCATATTGATTCATTGGCTCCCGAGATAGATTTTCTATGGTGGACTTCAAGGAGTGGTACTCAAGGGATGCTAAGGAAGAAGATACAACATTCATTAGTCATTCAAGGCATAACAACAAATTAGCTTGAAGTAAAGAAGTTGTTCTACAAATAGCATATGTTTGGTGATCCATCTCCATGTTCCATCAAGGCACTTGTTCTAGACAAGGCTCTAAATGAGGCACACATGAATCATATGGAGTATGAACAAGCATTTACTAAGTGAAAGCAACTCTACTTCCTTGGAAAGCAAAAGAGACTTTAACAATGCAAGTATAGAATTTAGCAATCACCCAAAGAGTTAGAAGTTAGCAATTAGAGTTGTTAGCTAGCCTTGTAAGAGAGATTTAGCTATCCATTACAAAAGAAACTAAACAACAATTCATGATGAAAATAGAAATGCAATAGAAGTAAAGCAAGAAAGTAAAGCAAAGTAAAGCAAAGTACTAGAGATTGTAAAGAGAAGAATGAAGCTTTGATTAATCCTTACTTACAAGTGATGTCACCTCCTTGATTACAAGCTCTCAAAAACACTCTCTTTTCTCTCTTTAACAAAATCTCTAGGAGGAAGAAGAGGGAGAGCTAAAAACCTAAGAGAATACCAACACTCTCTCACAAAATACAAGCTTTTACCCTAATCTCTCTCTTTCGCTCATGCAGGCCTTGGTACTGTATTTATAGGGCTCAGAGAGAAGGCTCCAGAATCCCGTTTGTTGGAGAAAATCTCGGCCCCAACGGCCTTGTAACCGCCGTGGACACGCGGCACAAATCTGGAATGCGCGGCAAAATCAGGGCCGTTCAAGTGGATCTTTCTGTTACAGATTTGTTACAGGTTATTAGCCACGTGGATCTTCTGGAAGCGTGAGCTGGCGCGTAGAATTCTCCAGATCCTGGGCTCAACCTTGGGCTCACTTTTTGGGCTTTGAATTAATCTCTTTTAATTATTGCTAATTAAAGAGATTTTGGGCCTTTTCTCATTTCAAATGTGGACCTACAAAAATAGAGAGAAAAGGATTAAAAATCACATTTTTATTTACAATATGCATGGTATGGAAGTGGTAAAATATGCAAATATGTATAACAATCAAACTGCTCCCGGCGTTGAAACCATATATTGTAGTGGTGGTTGCGGACAACCGGTACAGTGGTATGTCGAGGAAGTAGAGAAGCCTTTTAGGAATGATGCTGAGTGCGGACCCCGGATCGACTTGTATTCTTTCAATGCATATCGAACCGATATATCCAGTATAATACAGAGGTCAATCGTGCTTGTTATCCTTGAGAAGCATATCTTCCGCCATGAAGGTAATAGCGGGCACCCTCGGTTGTGCGAGATGACATTCTGGGCAAGGAGACTGAGTGTCCTGGTTAGGGGCTTCTGGTATGCACGTCAGAAAAGTCTCTGAGTCAGCCAGCGCATCCCTGAGCGCTTCTCGTGTCTCTTTGGAGAGACGCAGGAGCTCGTGTATTGTGATACGAGCTGGGATTGGCCAAGTGGGCCAATATATCAAAACGAAAGGGTGTATCAAGCCCTTGGCCTGGTGGTTTCTTCAACACATGGTCGAACCGTACCTCCTTAGACTTCTCCTTTCCCTTTGTTGGAGCCGGAGTGGATGCTGGTATCGGTACTGACGTTGTTTGCTAATGTGTCTTGTCAGTAGACTTCTCATACTGCCTTAGGTATGATTTCCCGGATCGGGTGCCCGTCTGTTGAGGCGCATCTGCCTATGCTGTGCAGGCGTGCTTTTCTCCTTCTGAATCGCTGAAGAAGGCCGACGTAAGATTGCCATCGTCTGGTAGGACAGAGATGACGTTGCAAGATTTTCCCTTTGAGTTGGGCTCCTTTGAATCTCGCTGTATGTCTTGGACGAGGTCTGGGTGTATCCACATGACTTCCCCCGTCTTCAATGTTAAGGGGACAAGGCCTTTGCCATCCCGAGTTGTGGCTGGAGGATGCCTGACTTCCAACCGTGGCGTAGGGACTGGATAGGTCCTGTCAGGAACTGTAACCTTTTGGGTGCTGCCGAACTCAAGAGTCACCATATTGGCAGTGACTTTCTTCTGCTCCGTCTTCAGCGTCAGAACTCCAGCGTCGATTAGGGCTTGTATCCTGTCCTTAAGGACATAGCACTTGTCAGTAGGATGGTGAACCATCCTATGATAAAGACAGTATTTGGGGTCGTTTGTGCGCCCTATTTCATTAGGACGCCGAGCTTCTGGCAGCTTTATTTTGTTCCCTTTGTGGAGCAAGTGGAACATGGTAACCACCTGATCGTTTTTGAAGGAGTACTGTTTTGGAGGGAACCTAGGCTCCTGGCTGTTGAAGCTGCTCTTCTTGGCCTTCGACTGCACGTCCCCGGATAATTTCACAGACATAGTCTCTTTCCCCTTGGCTTGAGAAGACTGCGGGAGGTCGCTACGCCCTTTGTTGTTCATCCCCCATTTGCCTCTAGGGGTGGATGGTTCGAACTTTTTGGCCGACTTCTCGGCTATCTCAGCTTGTTCGACCAATTCCTTCCAAGTGTGGGCTTTGACAGCCCCCATACGAACTTCTACTTGGTCCAAGAAGTTGTGCCTGCATGTCTGCAAGAGCATGGGTAATGGCATCCCTGCTGGGCACATCAAGGACAAGTTCCTGAACCGCTCAATGTAGTCACGGACAGATTCGCCCTTCTTCTGCACGGTGGAGAGGAGCTTATCCATAGTCACTTCGGTGTCATCCTCATAGAAACGAGAAAGGAACCGAGTTTCTAAGTCGATCTAGGAGTTGATGGAGCCTGGAGGGAGACTTCGGAACCAATCAAATGCTACCCCCTTTAAGGTACCAATGAACAACCTAGCCATGATGGCGTCGTTGCTTATAACATTACCAGTCTGGGACCGAAAGTAGTAGATGTGCTGATTGGGCGAGCTTTTACCATCATACGTATGCAACATCGGTGGTTTGAACTTTGGCGGATATGGCACCGAATCCCACTCAAGTGGGTAAGGACGGACTGCCCCTACTTTCTTTAATTCATCCCTCTGAGCTAGGGATACAATTTGAGCTTGGAGGCCCCTAAGGACCTCAGCGTCTAAGGAAGACCCTTCCTTGGATTTCTCCGTCTTGGGCGGATCATTGCTGAAGTGTTCATCCTCATCGTGATTGCTCCCGGTATCATTGTTCCGATTGCTGAGAAGTCGAGCAAGCATCTGCTGAATATTGTCCAGGGCTTCTTGCTGGGCTCTGGAGGTTTGCTCCTGAGCTTCCAAACACCGACGGAGGTCGTCGTTAGCGTTATCAGCCATATTGACTAATGCTTTGTCCGTTCGCACTGAGCTTACTGTCGCTGAAGAGGCGTACCCACTGTCTTTATCTTCATCATCAGATGGTTGGAGTGATCTTCTGGGCGGTGGCGAGATTAATGCCATTGAAGAGGAAGACTGCTCGTAATTATAGGGTATCGCTACCCTGGACCTGGTGTTTCAGAAAACACCTTCTTCGCGCACCGAGACTTCGCCTAAGCCCGGACTATAATCTGGATCTGGGGAGCTGCAGGGGTGTCGTTAGAGGTTCGACTTCCTCTGCGTGATTCTCGTCCTCTTCCGGCCATGTTGACGGATGCGGAGATAGGATCTCGTGAGGCGCTCCTTCTGCGATGCCTCGTAGGGAGATGTACAGACAGCTGATCAAAGACTAACTGCCGGCATGTAGAAGTGGTGAGGATCGGCCGTAACCGACACTGAGCTAAGTGAACCGTCACCAACTGGCATCCACTTTGCTGACCGCAAGAGGAAGTAGTTCGGAAAGACTCCAACTTCCGCTTGTTCGCCAAGAATTCTCGCAAGTCAGGCCCATCAGATCCTGCATGATCTCGCGTGGAGGTTTTCTTGGAATGCACATAGGATAACGTGCCGTCCCTCTTATCCCTGCAGAAAGGATTAGCACTGAATAGTGCTTTGGTTCTGGCCTCACGGCCGTGGACCCGATGAGTTCGCTGAGGTACAATAGCCTCGTTCATATGAACGGAGCTGACACGAGGAATTGCTGCTCTAGGCGACGGTATGATTGCCGTCTTGACTTTATGATTGGCAGCATTGTTGGAGCAGACAGGCATCTTGCCTTTTTCTTCGCGAGAGAGGCACGGTCTTAGCGTAACTACGCCTGAAGCTTCGGTTGAAAACTTCTGTTTAGGCTTCCATATCCGCTTCGACAGAGGACACCTAAGTTCGCTAAGAACCTGACTAGCCACAAGCGAGGCTGAGGGGTGTTGGCAGAATTCCGCTTCTAGTTTCTGCTCCGAAACCTTGGTCGTGGAGACCTTCCTGTGCTTCCGTGCTCGAAGCGTCAGGCCACCCCAGAGAGGACTTCTTCAAATCTTCCTTGATCGAACTGGATAACCAAGTTCTCAAGAGTACAGGACTTGGACTGTGGGCATGCTCCTTTGTTGCGCCAGAGAACCGCAGTAGGTTCGCAGAGAACCTTTTCTGTCTCCGCAGAGACTTTCCTTGAAGATTTAGCCAGAGAAGCTCTGGCTGCACCGGCTTTTCTGAATTCAGAGTTAGACCCGAAGGTCTGTTCGTCGCATTGCGACACTTGATTCTCAGCAGTGGAGAATACAATCCCCAGCGGAGTCGCCATCTTGTTTTCCATTATATTTACAAAGGGGAAAACTTATAAATAAAAAAAATTTGAGGAGCTAAATTACAAGTATTCTTAAAAAGATTACAAGTAGATCTCCTCAGAGATTCTGGAGAAGTGTGCCGATAGGAGTCTGGTCCGCGCGCGACCACTTTGTCCCTTTGACGATGCGAGCGATGAGATTCCCTTCTCGCCTGGTTCCGGGAATCAGAGAATAGAGGGTTGGTAGAACCCTCTTGCTACTTCTCAAAACCGCCTTTGGTGAGGAATTCCTTCTCGCCTGGTTCCGGAGATTCCTTGAGAGAAAAGGGGTTATTAGGGTATCGACACCCTGAATAGAGAAGTATTTCTCTAAAGAGTCTCTGAATTCGGAAGCGCACGGTGCGTTGTGAAGAAGGCTCTGCTTGTGGAGTCCTCTCTCTTCAGGAAGAAGTCGAAGTCTTCGAGGAAGTCTCTCCATGTGCGTGTCTATCTGTCCCCTCTCCTTGTACTCCTGGTGGGCTATTTATAGGGAGAGCAAGGGTATAATCGTCCCCTTTTGAAGATATAGATTGACCTTTGAAGATATAGAAACCGATCTATTTGAATTGGGAAAGTAGCCTTGCTGCGAGGCTAAGATCAGCCTCTGCGAAGCTAGAATTGGCAGGTCAGTTGATCTGTTTTGACTCTTTCCATATCGTTGGAGGATTTCCCCTGATCTCCTTACTCGTTTTAAGGGAGTCAAGAGATTGTGGCGATTAACTGCCATATTTGATCTTCGATTTGATCTTAATTGGATTTGATCTGATTAGATTTGATCTCATCTGAAGATTTGATTGGTCAAAGGTTGACCATAGCAGACCAATAGCAGCGCTGCCCGCTTTGAGCTCATAGCGGAGCTAGAGACAGTTTCTGGCGAAGTCCGAAGAGAGGCTTTTCAGCGGAGCTAGAAGTCTCCTGCGGCGAAGCTATAAGTTAGTCTCTTGGCGAGGCTTTGGATGGCTTCAAGGCGGAGTTGGATGATCCTAGCCTCTCAAGGGAGGCTATCTCTTTGGGCTCATGTGATGCTAAGTGCTAGCACCTTAGACCTGCTGAGGCCTGTTCAAAAATAATCTGGGTTCACTGTCTGCTTGCTGGATCAGTGGAGTCCAAGTTGCTTCCCTGTCCCTCTGAGATGAATGAAAACTGGTCTTCAGCTTGTCTGTTACTTGTCTTTTGTAAATGTCAACAAGTTTAGACATTGTTCGGACCAATGATAATCTTGTCTTTTTAAGTGTCAACAGTCCCATTGCTGGTAGGGATTTTTTCCTTTTATTCAGAGATTTTTATCTCTTTTCGAAGCCAATTTCTTGCTATTTCATGATGAATCTAGAATGATTCATTGTAATCTCAGGGAGTCGCTTTCCCTTAATTTGAATCCATCAAGTTTTATAGGGGATTTAATTCTCCTTCAATTTCGTGAATTAAAATTTAGAACCCGAATGGTCTCTTCTCCAAGCTTCTATGTGAAGTTAAACCTTAGAACTGTCCACGTTCCATCACATGGCAGGACACGAAGCTAGCTCTTAAAGAGTAGCTGGTGAAATCACCTAGAGGGGGGGTGAATAGGTGATGGCTATATGATAATGACAATTATGCGGAATTTAAAAATTTAACTCTAAACAATTATCACAATACAAATACTTGCAAGAAATAAACAAAGTAAAGGTGTAAGTAATTAAAGAGATAGAGTTAGAAGAATTTGAGCAAACGCAAACACGCCGATATGTTTCCGAGGTTCGAGCCACGCTCTACGTCCCCGCCTTCACACTTGAAGGATTTCCACTATTGAGGATCCCACCGGATCAACAATACAAGGACAACACTTGTCCGTCTCTCGTGATGACACTTCACCACCTTGAGCACACTAGCTCGCCTTGAGGCCGATGCCTCTACAACTTCACTCAATTACAAAGGAAGTGATCACACTTGATCACTTTTACAAAAGCTCACTAAGCACAATCCTAGAACCAAATAGTAGAGTAAGAGTATGGGATTGTGTAGTGCAAAACTAGTGTGAAGTAGAGGAATAGGACTACAAGATGAGTGTCTAGAAATTTAGGCCTTTGAGAGAAAATCTTGTCTAAAAGGAAAACTTAGAAATCTTTTGAAAACTCTTGTAAAAATGCACTTGATAGCTCTAAAATCATTAGTCATATCATATGAAGTGACCACCTATTTATAGGGGTCAAAAACAGCCTAAGAAATCCGTTGGAATCAAATCCCAAGTCAAAAACTGTCAGAAAATATAGCTGTTGGAATCTGTCAGAGATTCTGACAGCGGTCGGTCGACCGGCCGGTCGACCGGCAACGGTCAAAAATATGACCGTTGGGGGTCATCGGTCGACCGCTCGGTCGACCCAATTGGAGCGAGAGTTGGGTCCAGAATTCGGTCGACTGGTCGGTCGACCGACACGCACTTGCACAGTTTTGTGCATGTCGGTCGACTGGTCAGTCGACCGGTTCCTGACAGTTCTGAAAAATCAGAACTGCCAGAACCTGAAATGCTGGGTTTTGGGTTTAAGGTTTTGGTTAAATGTTTTGGCACTTGTAAAACACTAGAGTATGAGCATATGTCATAGCTCTATCAAAGTAAAACATGTTGATATAAATCTTTTTGACAAAAACTTATTTTTCCAAATATTTTCTTTTCAAAAGAAAAAAAAATCTAACTTGAAAAACATGTTGGATCTAAATCAAGGTAAGAAATGATTTTTGAAAAGGCCTTTTGAAGTCTAGAACTTAAATAGAAAGTGTGTGTAAGTGTAAATCCCATAACTCTATTTCCACTATCTAGTTTTGACAAAATATCTAAAATGAAAATAAACAAAACACAAATCTTGAATTCTTTAGCAAAGTCTTGATTTGTTCTTGATCTTTTCTTCAACGCATATTCCCGAAGCTTCCTATGTGCTTTAGCTTGGGAAAGCAAATGTTGGGCGAACTCCAAATGTGTGAGTCTTTTAGTGGAGTCGTCAAAAACCTGTTCTTGAACCTGAAATACTTTTAAACAAGATTATTAAATACATAACTAAATATGTTTTGCTATCATCAAAATAACCGGGATAATGGCCTTTGGGCCAAAAGCTGGGAAAAGGACTTTAAAGTCTTTATAATAACTTAAGGCACCAGTACCCTTATGGCAAAGTTAAGGGCTTCTTCGTATTCTGTTCAGCGATAGAATGTGAGGCTAAGCTTCTAGAGCGAAGCTAACACTTGGATATTTTCTGTATTCTGCCTTCGTGTAGAATGCGAAGCTAAACTGCAGTTGCGAAGCTGAGCTTTAGGGCGAAGCTAATGCTAGGCCAGCTTCGTTCGGAGATCGAAGCTATACCTTAGCAAAAAAATTTTGCTTTAGTTTTCTTTTTCTTCAGTAAATAAACTAATATAGTTTCTTCTTACTTTTGCAGTGCACTATACTCTGTGTCCTTTGAACAGCCTTTTTGGAACAGCCAGGGGACTGGATGGTAATGTTAGTTTGCAGTTTCAGGGGCAAGCCTCACTATTCAGCGAGCTGAGCGCTACTGGTCGGGATGCCCTTATCTACGTCGAAGATCAGCGTATTATGAGGAGCATCTTAACTACTGCCCCCCTCGAGGATTGTGACCGGAGGATCTATCGGAAGCCCAGTTTTATGTTCGGGGATGCAGCGCCAGATACCGATCATCAGCTGCTAGCCAGAGAAGGGCAGTGAATTTTCAATTTGGATGGCGAGAAATATTATCTCCTATCTAGCAAGCGTCACTTTTCATTGTCTTTCTTCTAATGCGTGACGATGGTTCGAAAGATGAAGTGGCAAGTGACTCGGACTATCGACTCCGTTCACGTAGAAAAATTGATAGCTCCTTCTCCTGGTTATACAAGGGTGGGTCCTCCTCGCTGCGTATTGGGTCTCCACCCTGGGAACGTTCTCTCAGACATCCCAGTAGGGGAAAATCCCGCCGTAGCTCAGACTTTTGGAAATCAGTTCTTCAAGGCTCGTGGTAATTATCCAGCCACTGATTTCAGAACCCCTAAGTGGATTCATCCCCCAAGGCATGGTGGAGGGACTTGATCTTATATGTCTTAGCCCATTTTGAAGAGGATCTTAAGAGATTGGGACTCTACAAGGCTGTCACCCCAACCTGTTACAGCATCCAGATGAGCGTAGCGAACTTCTACGCCATCTTCGAGTTGTACTGCCCAGCTACAGGGACTTTCTTCACCCCTGTAGGTGAATTGGGCATGGCTTTGCACGAGATGTGGGAAGTCTCTGCTCTGCCCTTGGGATCTCTTCCATATGAAGAGTATTTTCCGTGCGAGGCGAAATTGGCACTTCTAGAGAAACAAGAGCCCGCCTTGTTCGAGACTTATCGGGAGTTAATGTGCCATCTTTACATTTGCTTGAGAATGCATCGGAGCCATAAGAGAGCCTCATGCAGTTCGAAGAGCTGGGGGAATTATTTGTTCCCCAACTTGGAAGATGCTCCTGAAGCAGCTCACTGCGGGGTTACAGACGAGGACATTTTCTGAAGGATGCAAGAACACTCCCAAGGGGATATGATTTTGGAAGAAGATGATGGACCCTATGAGAAAGGTGATATTCTCTGGAGTTTCCATTACCAGGCTCGTCGACCGATGCCCTGGAGGGCACTTTTGGCCGGGTTTTTATCGGTTTGGCTGAAGAGATGTGTGGTGCCATCTTCTTCTGGCAACGTCATTCTTCCGACCGTCTTATTACCGGCTATTCGTCTAGTCCATGGTTGTTCCCTTGGACTTCTCCTGGCAATGGTGTGTTGTATTCAGCGGGACCTTCGTGCATTAACGGAGGCTTTATATAGGCCACCAATGACGAAGAGGGGAAAAGGTACTATCCTGACTTGCGACAGACCAAACCCTAGGATCAGTTTGTCATACACCTATTTGATGGCATGGTTCGCCCTTTATTGCCCCTCCATTATTCAAGCTGGTGAGGAACCTCCGAAAGTTGTTCGAATGACGCTTCTTCGTCGGTTTGAGGGACGTTCGTGATCACGGACCTATGCGGTCGCGGTTCGCAAACTGCTGTACCGGGATGACGTTTACAGCCTTTTTCGGTACTTTTCCTACATTCACGATGTAGGTTATGGCTAAGAATTCATGGATGTAAGAGATGGGCAGACGTTGTTGAGCCTCGAATAGTTGGTTAGCATTCGGCCATCCCACCTGGTGTACAAAAGCGGGGATACCTGCTACTTGGAACCTTATGTCGCAAGTCGGTTTGCTCGTCAGTTCGGGTATCACCAACTATATGTAAGTAACCCAAACATCAGCCTGGCCTTCATAGGGAGCCTCATTGATGGTGTTCATGCCTGGCGATTCTACATCGCTGGCTGTACTGAGGAGCGGTTGTGCATGCCACTGAGGACTCTAAATCTTTAGACAACTATGGGGTTCTGTCTGTGGTACAGAGCTTCGAACTCCACACTAATCGGATTTTCTATCAACTCATTTGGTGGAAATTGATCTCTCAGTGGGTTAAGCAGAAAGTCACCGAGAGGGGCGAGGGCAGGCTGGTCTGTGTGCCAGGCCTCGGAGAGTTTTTCACCACTGCTGATAGTGAGGCTTCCTAAGCGGAAAGTCCCCGCTCTGAGGGAGACGCGGGTGCTGGAGTTCCACCAGAGGCTCCCGGTAGGGTAGGTACAGCCCCCATGACGGACATGGAAGTAGAGGAGGTGGAGGAAGAAGATCCCGACGTCCACTTCAAACGAAAGCAGCAAGGCGAATCTCGCAGGAAGAGGTTAGTGAAGAAGCCTCGTCGCTACACTCCCGCCGTTATTGCAGAGGGTGAATCAGCCGCGGTACCTCCTCCTCTCGCTTCGTTAGTCATTAAACTATCGGCTCTGAGGCAGACTGTTGATAAAGTTATTCCTGACCTGAGCAAGATCAGTTCCATTCTTGCAATATATACTTATATATATTTCATGCAACTCATTCGTTTATCCTATGATTCAAGAAGCGAGACGGCAAGAGAACCGAGAGCCGAGGCTGTAGGAGAACAGGGGGATTATTATGATCCTTTGTTTACTTATAAAGAGGGTAACGAGGCTAGCTACTTCGTTATCTTAGAAGACTCAGAAGGTGACGAGGCTGACGTCGGTCCTTCGGGTGTCGGGACATCTGATTGGTCTCTAATGTTGCATATTTAATATCATATTTCCATACTTATTTTAGAATAAAAGCCTGCATTGTCCTAATTAATTGCTTAATTTATTTGCAGGTCCATTCTTTAAGGAGATGAAGAAAAATGAGCCCAAAGCCCACAAAAATTCTGAATTAAATCAGAGTTAATTCACACTCAGTAAATCAGGGAAAAATCAAGAGGTTGAAAACTGGTTGAGAAGAATCCTCTCAGAATCGATTGGTTGAAGCAAAGATCAAGCAAGTTTGATTCAGATTCTGACTGGATACATTTTAGTATTCGAATCATAACTTTTGCTACAGAATCTCAATTCTGATGATTCAAGATGATCCAGAAAGCAGACTGACAGAGCTATAACTCTTATGTTGATCATTATTTCTAATTCTGTCAGTTGTTAAGTGATATTCAGCAATCAACAAGCCAACAAACAGCAGATCAGAACTGAATATCCACCTCTACCCCCTCCATTTCTCCTATAAATACCTGCACTCAAAGGCAAAAGGGAGGCGAATGCAGAGATAGGATTTAGCTCAGTTTTCATTTCTTAGTTTAGGTTTTTAGTCTTTCTTTTTATGTAATTTTAGTTTTCATTTATGTAATTCAGAGGAGATCGACTTTCATCGAAGAACAAGACTGAAGCTTGAGCTGGAGTGACACCGGTGTAAGACTTATTTCTTTTCTTTGATTGTAATGAAATCGAATCGGTGTTCTTTTTGTGTATGCACTTCTATTTAGTCTTCTTCTTCTTCTTCTTTTCTATTGTACTTTTCTTTTTCGTACAATCGTCTTCCAAGTGAGTCTAGAAGCATCGAAAGAGCCTTGCCATTGCGAGTGCCATCGATAGCTCATGACGATAGAGTAGAGTCTCTCTCTGTATCATTTCATTCTTGAAGTAGTCTTGATGATGTAATGTGGATGAAGACCAACACTCAAATCTTATGGGCTATGCGCTGAATGCCTCCACTTCAAGGTAAAATCGTCGCTGCAGACTCAAGGTAAGCTTTTGACGAAGAGAAGGTAAGCAATTGTTTTTATTTCTTTTCTTTTATTTCTGTAAATTAAATCACAAACACAATACCTCTTCTAAATCATCCTTTTCACTTCCTTGTCGTTTTCTTTCGCCGTTTTCTTATTTTTCCACCTTCTCACCTCTCGCTTTCTTCTAAACTTTGACCATTAACTTTCTTTTTCATTTTTATAACTTTAAAAACAGAGAAGAACCTTCGCTTATTTTCATAAGATTTCAATAAAGACACGTAAAGCTTCCATCGCAAACCCTCCTTGTGGATCACGACCCGCATTAGCCACTTGCTATAGCGGAAGTATTGAGCACTTGCACGTTCTTATTATAAGATCTGAAAATCCGTATTTTTGTGCAGGTTCCGGCTCAATCAAATTTTGGCGCCGTTGCCGGGGAGGGTAAAACGGTTTTTATTGAAATCTGAATTTTTATTGCAAATTTTTGAGAACTAACCGAATTTTCTTCTCTGTTGCAGGTTATAGGTTGAAGAAAACAGGAACTTTGCATTGCAGTGACATATAAGTGGACCTGGGCCTCTGCTCTCGAAAGCAGAGACCAGGATCCCTCCAAATTGCCGCAAAATCCTGGCTTTTGCCGCAAATTTGCGGCAATAAGGAGTGCACTACTGATCATTTTTCTGCAGGGTCTCTGATTCTGCAAAATACTTCTGTTGCATTACTTAATTCCCTGTAATATTCACCCTATACCTGCTTAATAAAGTCAACAGTAAAAAATTGGTTGTAATCGTTAAAAGTTGATTAGACATTTGCATTCCTAGGCACGTGTCTTTTCAATTCATTTACTTTTACTGTTGAAGAGTGCTGGAGGCAAGGTACGTTTTGCATTGCATGTAGACTAGGAATCAACTCTTGCTTGATTTTCATGCTTTGAGTGTATCCTCGTTATATTTCTTGTACACTTGCACAATTCAATTTTAAGGGCATCCCGTAAATAAGATAAGGTGGGGATTTTATCACCCTTTCCTTAGCCCGCAAATCATTTTCCCAAGCACTCACTAACCCAAGCCTAATTTAATAAAAAGTAGACGTTGGCCCTAGGGACATCTCGGACTCAATTAGGAGATTATCCTAAGGGGGAAAAATGTTGGAATCTAACTCCTGCAAAATCAGTGTCTAGGAAAGGGATTGAGGGCCGAAAGCCCGAAGGTTGGTGGTTATTTAATTAAGGAACGTCTTTGACGGAAAACCTCCCACCAACCTTGCCCTGACCTGGCTGATTAGCTTGTGGTTAAAGTCTACATTAGACCTCCCGTGGACAGTCTAACCAGTTAGGAGTCGTCTAGGTCTAGGTCTACCCTAACTTAGGCTAGAATCTTTTCTTTTTTGTTTGTTTATTTGTTTGTTTTTCTTTGTTTGTATTCTATTGTGTGATATGGACTATAATAATAATTTTTTCAACTATAATAATAATCCATATTACACATCAAACTCTTTTTCGGATATTACCAACCCGGCATATCATGACTTTAACCAACCTAGTGTGCCGGATTGGTCTTATCCGAATCAATATAACCCATACCCCCAATCTAATAACTATAATTTTCATAATGATTTCAACTCTTCACCGAGTCAGTGGGGATTCACCTCCCCCGAGCATAATTTTCAACCACCTTGTCCTCCTTCTCCACCTAGTCCACAATATTTTCAAGAGTCATACTCAGTTCCACCAGTCCAAAATAGAAAACCATCAATTTTGGAACGGAGTATGCGTGAGTCCAAACAACAATCACAAAATCTGATGGACTCACAATTTCATTACCACTTCCAAAACAACTCTTCATCTTTTCAACAAGACAATGAACCCATCAACTATGAAAAGATGCTAGAAGTCATGACTCATGCTCAAAATGCTAGAAATCGTGACATAGATATGATGGTCGAATCTCTACGTTCCTACCGTCCTGATGTCACTTACCATTCTGTTAGAGCCGAAGAGTCATGTTGTTTTGGAAATCAAGATTCTATTTCAGAACAACCATTTGAACTTGCCCAAACTCCAAATTTTGAAAAAGATATTGATAGTTTAGCAAGTTTTCCTTTTCCTGAAATAGAACTTGAGAATGAATATGATCTTGAACCCCAACTTAGTGATTCAATGCTTCTTCCTGATTCAATAATGACTCCGGTATCTTCACCTGATTTCGATCTTTTCCCCGAGTCAACATTGGATCCTGTACCAATCCATAATGAAATTGAATCACCCATCTATGAGGATCATATTGAACTTGACCAATTATACACTCTTGAAGATCCTATTGACAAATTGGCAAGTTCTCAATTTTTTGATATTGAAGTCAATGAGATATGTGACCTAGATTCTGATATATGTGATCCAGTTCAACTTTCTGAATCAATCTTGACTCCTGTTGTGTTACCAAACTTGAGTAATGTTTTAGAGTCAGTTTTGATTCCTCCACCTATCATTCATGAACTGGAATCACCCACATTAAGTCACATTCCATTGTTAGAAAATACATGTGGACTGGAGTTTCAATTTCTTGACTTGGACCCAATTTCTGAACCTATTTCGACTCCTGAACCTTTACTTGACTTAAGTCACCTTCCTGAGTCGGTATTAGTTCCTGTCCTTCCTGAGTCCAAGTCAACTGTTCTATTATTTCATACTCCATTCTGGGACGAGGCGGTTGACAAATTTGACTCCGAAATCAATTATAAAATATGGAAATTAGATGGGGTTAAATATTTAATAAAAATCCTTCATGGATTTATCTTTTTAATGGGTTATATTAAAGATATTTCTGGTGGGTTCCTCCAAGACCCAAGAAAAGTTGATTGGGCCGCGTTTCGTGCACCAATCAGACCACCACCGGAACCACCACCTTAAGGTAACATTTTCCTTCCCTGTCGTCTTTTTCATGCATCTATGCATTAATTCATACATTGAGGACAATGCATGAGATAGGTGTGGGGGAGGGTCTAACATAACTTTTCTTTTTCTTTAAAATAAAAAAAAAATATTTAACATTTTTCTTTACTTTTAAAAACTTTTTGAAAAATAGAAACAATATTTTGACTTATTTTTGTAAGAAATTAAGTTAATTTTAAGGAATAGGAAAATCCAAATTAGGATTTCTTATACTTGGTCAAAGTAAGATTATTTGTTTGATTTTTAGAGTTAGGAAGATAATTTGTCAAAGTAATTTGGTCTTGATCTTTACCTTGATGAAATATGCACACTTCATACACTTACACACTTAGGGTTCAAAAACAAAGATTCTTATGCCTTATAAAAAATATATATATATAAAAAAAAATGAATAAGTCTAATTATTGATTAGCTAGGTGCTTTGGCCTAAGCAAACCTTAGTATTTATGCGAAAGATAATTAGATAAGTTTGAAAAAAAAATGAATAAGTCTAATTATTGATTAGCTAGGTGCTTTGGCCTAAGCAAGCCTTAGTATTTATGCGAAAGATGATTAGATCCTCTGATTAAGCTGGGTGTCTGTGCCTAATAAAGCATGAGTATTCACGCCTAAAAGAGGTTCATATAATAAAATCCTTAGTTTTGTGGCCTTGTCTGCTCGAGTCCTTAAGTCCTAGGGGTGTCTTCTCACCTGGTGCCCTAAGACCGTTTGGTTTGGGAGTCATCGATTAGAGGCTCGTTACATGGGCAGATTAGAAAGCCTAATAGAACTAAGGAATAATACCACAAAAAAAAAAGTAAATATATATATATAAATAAATGAGGCATAAGAGTTAGAGTTAATGAACCCTTAGTCAAAATTTTCACAGTCACAAGTGCATATGACTTGGGGTAAAGTAATAGACTAGATGAGAAGTACAATTTGACTCCTTACTTTAATTTGATAACAAATTTTTGAATAGAGACTAAGTTTAGGAATGAAAAATTAAGTTTTCCTATAACTTATAGATTGCTTAGATCTTACAATTATATGCCAAATATTTTTCTCTTTCAAAATGCTTTTCAAAAATACTAACTCTTTGTTTCCCTTTCTTTATGGATTTTGTGGGTGTAATCCGCTGAAAACCCTCACGAGACAAAACTCGTCCTCTAGGGGAAACCTAGAGGTTTAACGGCTTGTTGCACATGCTAAGTGCTGCGAAAGTGGTCTAATAATCCTTAGTATAGTTTAGTTGTTTTGCTCGAGGACGAGCAAAAGATAGGTATGGGGGTGTGATTGGTCTCTAATGTTGCATATTTAATATCATATTTCCATACTTATTTTAGAATAAAAGCCTGCATTGTCCTAATTAATTGCTTAATTTATTTGCAGGCCCATTCTTTAAGGAGATGAAGAAAAATGAGCCCAAAGCCCACAAAAATTCTGAATTAAATCAGAGTTAATTCACACTCAGTAAATCAGGGAAAAATCAAGAGGTTGAAAACTGGTTGAGAAGAATCCTCTCAGAATCGATCGGTTGAAGCAAAGATCAAGCAAGTTTGATTCAGATTCTGACTGGATACATTTTAGTATTTGAATCATAACTTTTGCTACAGAATCTCAATTCTGATGATTCAAGATGATCCAGAAAGCAGACTGACAGATCTATAACTCTTATGTTGATCATTATTTCTAATTCTGTCAGTTGTTAAGTGATATTCAGCAATCAACAAGCCAATAAACAGCAGATCAGAACTGAATATCCACCTCTACCCCCTCCATTTCTCCTATAAATACCTGCACTCAAAGGCAAAAGGGAGGCGAATGCAGAGATAGGATTTAGCTCAGTTTTCATTTCTTAGTTTAGGTTTTTAGTCTTTCTTTTTATGTAATTTTAGTTTTCATTTATGTAATTCAGAGGAGATCGACTTTCATCGAAGAACAAGACTGAAGCTTGAGCTGGAGTGACACCGGTGTAAGACTTATTTCTTTTCTTTGATTGTAATGAAATCGAATCGGTGTTCTTTTTGTGTATGCACTTCTATTTAGTCTTCTTCTTCTTCTTCTTTTCTATTTTACTTTTCTTTTTCGTACAATCGTCTTCCAAGTGAGTCTAGAAGCATCGAAAGAGCCTTGCCATTGCGAGTGCCATCGATAGCTCATGACGATGGAGTAGAGTCTCTCTCTGTATCATTTCATTCTTGAAGTAGTCTTGATGATGTAATGTGGATGAAGACCAACACTCAAATCTTATGGGCTATGCGCTGAATGCCTCCACTTCAAGGTAAAATCGTCGCTGCAGACTCAAGGTAAGCTTTTGACGAAGAGAAGGTAAGCAATTGTTTTTATTTCTTTTCTTTTATTTCTGTAAATTAAATCACAAACACAATACCTCTTCTAAATCATCCTTTTCACTTCCTTGTCGTTTTCTTTCGCCGTTTTCTGATTTTTCCACCTTCTCACCTCTCGCTTTCTTCTAAACTTTAACCATTAACTTTCTTTTTCATTTTTATAACTTTAAAAACAGAGAAGAACCTTCGCTTATTTTCATAAGATTTCAATAAAGACACGTAAAGCTTCCATCGCAAACCCTCCTTGTGGATCACGACCCGCATTAGCCACTTGCTATAGCGGAAGTATTGAGCACTTGCACGTTCTTATTATAAGATCTGAAAATCCGTATTTTTTGTGCAGGTTCCGGCTCAATCAACCTCCAAAGGAAGTCCCTGGCCTCTAGCTCTATAGGATGGACCACAGAGGATTCGACGAGTGAAGGTGGGCCGACCGTCCGTCTTGACTCTGTCAAAAATTTTCCTATGGAGCCTGAGGGGACTGATGCCACCGTCGAGACAATTCGGAAAGAAACTGCGACCAAGGCAATTGAGGCAATATCATCTTTCGGTAATACTTTTATCTTTTGAGACTAATTTTCTCTCGATATTCATTATGCCTTGCTCAAACAAAGTCTTGCTATAGATGTTCCGCCTTTGGTGTATCGAATCCAAGAGAGCCAGCCAATCTTCCTGAGGGAATCAGAGGTGAAGCAAGTACTTTGACTGCAGCGGACGCTGTCGAGTTGGATGCTTTGTATCACGACCTGCCCTCTTATCAGCCCGAACCGGTTAGTGGAAAAGAGGTTGAGGAGACAGTAATTACGGAATCAATCTTACTTTCAACTATATCGGTAAGTGAGATGCCAGTGGTTTCGCCAATGCTGCCCATCTTGATAACTCGGAGCTGAAGGTAATTACTAGTCCTACTTCTCCAACACTGGTTGTTGAACCATCTCTCCCAGAAATAGTAACCAGCCCTACTTCGATTGTGGCTAGTGTACTGGTTTTAATGAGGACTCCTCTGAGATCACTGACACTTCCTCATATTGCTTTAGCCAGAGCTTCTGCCATCCCTTCTATAGTTATGTTACTGAAATTGGTGGAAGCTTTGCCTTCAGGGGCCACTCGTTCACTGGGAGTAATTGAAGCTGAGAATGAATTTGTGGCTGAGCTAGTCGACAGCGTTTATAAGGGCTTGAAGTGATCTGTTACTTTGGTCCTGAAGAGCTCGACTACCTCATTCTCAGCTTTGAAAGTCATCCTCTCTCGAAGTATTGACAACATTCGAGACTTTGGAGGGGATGACCAAGTTGCCACATTAGAGCTTTTGGTGGAGAGGCTTGAGAGGGATGTATATGAATGGCGCCATCTCAGTCATTCAGACTTGGACTCCTCAGTCAATGAATAGCTTAAACACCTCGCTGCTCAAATGTGTGAAGCTCATCTTGCCGCTGAGGAAGCAGCTAAGGCAATTTCTTCAGATTTGAAATTCTTAGAGACAAGGAGAGCAGAAATTGGGGATGCCATAGATGCTTCCAATCGTGCTCTTCTCGACGCTGAGGATAAGATTGAAAAGGCCAAGAAAACGATCAAGAAGACCAATCTTCTTTTGTCTAAGGTTGAACCGGTGCGTCTTGAGGAGATTGCTCGGGTAGAGCAGTATAATGCTTAGAAAGACGAAGTCCTGCAACAGGAGGTAGCACAGAGGGCATCCTTGGTTAAAATTGAGGCATGCCTATCCCAGACAGCGAGCTTTAATGAGGCCAAGTTGACATCGCAGGCATTCATCAGAGCTGCTGAGGAGAGGAAGAATAGGCTGGCCATCCTTAAAGAACAGATTAAGTCCTACGAAGCACCCTCGTAGCTTGTAATCCATGTATCCCTCTTTTAGAATCAATAAAAAGTAATTTTATTTTACTCCTTCTGTTGTATTTCTAACTTGTTTTATCTTCTGAATTTACAATTTTTACTTTCAAGTTGTACTATAATGGTATAACTAATCTAATCAGAGGTGATAAACTTATAGGATTAGTTACGAATTTGAGAAATGGCTCAACTCAAATCATATTGTGATGAGGATGGAAGAAATGAGTTTGACAATCTTTACTATTCAGAGGTAAACATTAACATAACAGATTAAAGATCATCGGATGACCTAGACATGATGATTAGGAATCACCAGATACGAAGCCTTGTCATTCAGAGGTGACGAACTGGACATAACGACAAAGAAATATGAGATTGGAAATTTATCAGTTCAGAAGTGACAAACTAGACATAACTGATTAGAAATTACCAAACTCAGAGTGTTTACTGTTCAAAGGTGACAAACTGGACATAACAGTAAGCAAAAGGGAGACTTGGCTATCTGTCAGTTCAGAGGCGATAAACTGGACATAACCGATTAAAAAGCCACCAAGCTCGAAATTTTATCATTCATAGATGATAATCTGGACATGATGACAAAGAAGGTGAATCCAATTTTAGGGACCCATCTATTCAAAGGGGTATACTGGACATGATAGACTAAGACACACTAAACCCGAATCTGCTACCAGAGGTAGTCGCATTAACTTAGCAGCTAGCTCACTAGGGACTGCAAGGGTGAATTGGATCTGGGCACCTATTGGTTCAGAGGTCATATGGACATAACCAACTAAAAGACATCAGGCTCACAATCCACTGTTCAGAGGTAGTCGTATTAACATGACAGCAAGAACTCCTGACCTTGGTAGAGGGAAGGAGAACAAAGTTTTGGACTTATCTGTTCAGAGGTGGCGAACTGGACATGACAGTTGAAGTACCATAAGAAGGGAGATCTAGGTATCTGTCAGTTCAAAGGTGATAAACTAGACATAACCGATTAGGAATTGCTAGACTCAAAGCCCTGCCGTTCAGTGGTGGCGAACTGGACATAACGGCCAAGGAATAGTTCCCACTGGACAGAAAGATGAGACTTGATTATCTATCAGTTCAGAAGTAATATGGATATAACCGATTGAGAAGCCACCAAGCTCAGGATTTTTACCGTTCATAGGTGACAAGCTGGACATAACGGTAAAAGGAATTACGCCATGGGGTAGGATTTGGTTATAAATTCCATGAGAAATTAATGTCTCCTTTGAATATTTTTAGAAGAAATTGTCAGAGGTGTATTGTTAATGTGACAACCAAGAAAGTCCATCGGGGACTGAGTAGGAAATAATAGACTTTGAAGAGAGTCTACTAGAGATTTGCTGGGGAGCTGAGAAATATAAATCTCATGAAAGACTATATTTCACAGAGCTCCGTGGGGATTTGTAAAGCAACTTGTCAGAGGTGTGATGTTAACTTGACGAGGATTCATTTACTGTTAGAGGTGTTTGAACATAATAGTAATTTAAGTAGACTTGTCATTCTATTGAAGAGAATGACAAGCGGAGTTTATTCACCGGAGAAGTTGACCAAATTCGCAGGGATGTTGGTTTTATACACCGGGGAGTAGGCTAGAGTCTTACAATCAGAGGTTTAATGTTAACGTGATGGGTTAGACTCATCATTTCGTAAGGAAGAAATGAACACCTTTCTACGTGGTCTTACCATTCTATAGACGGGAATTTGTAAGTAATTTTGGAGAGGGAATCAAATGGGAACAGGTCCCTTAGAATTTTTAGCAAATCCTCAGCTATCAACGGATTTGATATGTCTTTACCAGCTATCATTTGAGTTGGTCTAGCCATGCTATTCCCCTCAGCATGATGAGTTGTCAAGGACTTATGTTGGGCTTAAAAGCCAACATTTTCCTCTATCCTTAGCCGCTAGCGGCGTTGGATTATTTTATTACTTTGAGTAACGCGATGCTTTTTGTGGGTTCTCACTCTGTAGGTGAGTTGGGGATTAAAGGAGTAGACACGTTTTCTACGAGATATTGGTCTGAAGGTCTTGATAAGAGGTGTAATGTTAACTTGATCATGAGAAGGACCCTTATCAAGGATAATACTTCTTTAAGAACTTGTCATTGATTGGCATCATGAGTAAGTCTCTGTCTGAAGTCATAAGGTGATATGCTCCATTTGAATAGATTGTTTCTATCACAAACGGTCCTTCCCATTTGGGCTGAAATTTGCCTTTGGTTTTGTGCGTCATGTCATCGGCCGTCTGACGGCTAAAACAAATCTCCTTTCTGGAAAATCCTTTGCTTAACCTTCTTATTGAAGGCTGTTGAGATTCACGCTTGATACAACTCAATGTGTTGTTGAGCTTGTAGCCGCTTCTCATCTAAGGCTTCGAGCTCTTAGAGACAAAAGCGATCATTGTCCTCTTTTGTCATTCTGGTCAACAAGGCGACTCATAATGACGATATTTGGATTTCTAACGGTATGACTGCCTCACACCAATATACCAGGGAAAAGGTGTATTACCTGTTGGAGTCCGAACTGTGGTTCGGTAGGCCCAAAAATATTCACTAAGCTTCTCATTATCGCTTATTTGATGAAACAAATTTTTTGAGTAGCTTAATGATTATCTTGTTAAAAGCTTCCGCCAAGCCATTAGCGGTAGGGTTATAAGCAGTTGATGCCACATTCTAAATCTGATATCTATCACAAAACCAATAGAATACCTGGCTTGCAAGTTGGGGACCGTTATCATGGATGATCTGCCTAGAGACACCAAATCGATAGATGTTATGGTGTTTGATAAAATTAACTACGTTAGAAGTTTTAACTTTCACCAGTGGTATAGCCTCTGTCCACTTTGAAAAGTAATCAGTTATTGCTAAGATAAATCGGTGACCTTTTTTTGAAGAAGGGTTAATCGGCCCTATGACATCGATTCCCCACGCTTCAAATGGTCACGAAGCAACAGTTGGATGGAGCAACTCTGGAGGCTGATGTATGAAGTCCGCATAGATTTGACAAGCTTTACAACTTCGTGCAGACTGGATGGCTTCGACTATCATAGTCGGCCAATAATATCTAAGCATGTGCAATCGGTCTTTAAGCTTTGGGCCTGGCTGATGAGCTCCGCATATGCCATCTTGCACTTCTTTAAGCACTTCTTGTGCCTCTAAATTAGAAAAGCCACGGAGGAGGATACCGTCATATGAACGACGGTAGAGTGTCTTTACTATTGGATCATAGTAAAAACAGAGATACCTTCGTCTTGATAGATGCTGCTTCTTTAGGGTCATCTGGCAGTAAATCATGCAAAGCATAGTTGATAAGGGGAATCGTCAATCTCTCGGTTCAAGATTCGTCGAGATGTTATAGACCTCTTTGGTTCTCAACATATGTTTAGAACAAGCAAGGTATCGAGTAGCCACTGTAAGGTGATACTTGGTGTCGATTGGTGATAGGTAGTAAAAAGTGCATATTTATCACTACATTTACTATCATATTTCCCTATTTATTTCTATAATTATGCACTATTACTAATATTTTATTATTTAATGTGTGCAGGCCTTGAGTAAATATTTAAATAAAGAATAAAGCCTAAATGAAGCCCAGAAGCCCAAAAAAGCCCATGTGCAAGCCCATGTGCAAAAGTTGCAATTACTAAAAGAAGAGGAAAGGGATGGACTTCTACTAAACCCTAATTGCTTGTAGGACAAGGCTATAGATAAGAAGAGAAGAGTGCAAAGATAACAAAATCGTTTTAAAAGATTTGGAAGATTTGGATTTAGGGTAACTTGCTTCCCAAGTTATCCCGAATTTTCAAAATAAAGAGTCAGTATGCCAAATCTAGAAGGATACACCCAGATGGACGGACTAGAGGAGGCCACGCGCGAAAGCGCGTGGCCAGAAGCCAATATTTGGCCGCGAAAACGCGGCCATAGCCGCGTTTCTGCGGCAATACGGATGAGGTTGGGTACATGCTTTCGTGGAGGAGTTGTACCGGGACTCTATGTCTTCCATCTCCTATAAATACCCCTGCAGAGCAACAGAGACGGGAACTTAAGGTTTTCTTTAGTTTGTAACTTAGGTTTTTAGTTTTATTTTTATATAATTTTTAGTTTTCATTTATGTAATTCAGAGGAGATCAGACTTTCATAGGAGAATAAGAATGAAGCTTGTGCTGAGAGTGACACCGGTGTAAGTGTTCTTCTTTTCTCTTATCGTTATGAAATCGAATCTATAGTTACCTTTTTATATACTTTGTTTTAGTGTTCTTCTTCTTCTTTTCTACTTCACTCATTCTTGTACCAATTGCTATCCAAGTGAGTCTTATAGCATCGAAAGAGCCTTGCCTTTGCGAGTGCCACCGATAGCTCATGATGATGGATTTGAGTCTCTCTGTATCATTTCATGCTTGTTTTGTCTTGATGATGTAATGTGGAAGAGACAATAATCAACTATTATGGGCTATGCACTGATTGCCTTCACTTCAATGTAACATCGTCGCCAAAGATCCAAGGTAAGCTTTTGGTCAAAAGGAGGTAAGTAATTATTTTTAGTTTTTCTTTCTTTCCTTGTAACTTTTAGTTTAGATCACCAACACAACATCTTTCAAATCTCTTTCACTCTTTTCATTGTAAATATCATTGTAAATATCATTATAAATAAAAAAAAAAGAGAGAGAACTTACTAAACATGCTTCCATCGCTAGTCCCTCCCTGTGGATCACGACCCGCATAGCCACTTGCTATAGCGGTAGAATTGAGTACCTTGCACATCCTATTCTTAAATCTGAAATACTATATTTTGTGTGCAGGTAAAATCTCAATCAAATTTTGGCGCAGTTGCCGGGGAGGGACGGTAAGTTATTCTCTAAAAAAAAACTAATTATTGATTTATTTATTATTTTTGTTTGCAGGTTCAGAAAACAGGAAATCTAACAGCAGCAAAGGACATATAGCAACTCTGTGCCTCTGCCCTCGAAGGCAGAGCAGCAGATCCTACTACATAGCCGCGTTTACGTGGCAATTGCCGCGTTTACGCGGCCTGAGTAGTGAACTACTCACTCAGTTTTCTGCAGGTTGCTGCAAATTACAATTTGTGTTTTCTACTTTGTTAACTTTTCTCTGTAATCACCCTGCATACTGCTAATTAACTAACAGTAACTTATTTGTTGAAAAAAAATAGACTCTTGCATCTTAGGCACGTGTCTATTTAATTTTTTTAATTTCTATTGAAGAGTACTGGAGACAAGGTACGTTCGCATTGCATATAGACTAGGAAGCACCCTTGGCTGATTTACTGCTTTTGAGTGAATATTTGTCTATTGCTTTACACGTGCACTAAATTGACTTAAGGGCTTGTCCTATAAATAAGATAAGGTGGGGATTTCATCACCTTTCCTTGGCCCACAAACAATCTCCTCACTCACTAACCCAAGCCTAAATAAAAATGAGTAGACGTTGGCCCTAGGGACATCTCGGACTCAATTAGGAGATTATCCTAAGGGGGAAAGGTGTTGGAAGTTACTCCTGCCAAATCAGTGTCTAGGAAGGGGATTAAGGGCCGAAAGCCCGAAGATTGGTGGTTATTTAATTAAAGAACGTCTTTGACGGAAAACCTCCCACCAATCTTGCCCTGACTTGGCTGATTAGCTTGTGGTCAAAGTCTGCATTCTACCTCCCGTGGACAGTCTAACCAGTTAGGAGTCGTCTAGGTCATAGTCTATCCTAACTTAGGTTAGAATTTTTTTTTTGGTTTGCTTATTTATTTGTTTTTTGTGTTTTATTGTGTGATATGACTTATAACAACAATTTTTTCAATTTTAATAACAATCCATATTACACATCAACCTCTTTTTCGGATATTACCAACCCGGCATATCCTAACTTTAACCAACCTAGTGTGCCAGATTGGTCTTATCCGAATCATTACATGCCCCAGTCCCAATACTATGAACAAGATTAGAATAATCATCACTACTCTTCACAGAGTCAATAGGGATACAACACCCCGGAGCCATTTTGTCAACCACCTATTCAACCATTATCTTCATATATGTCTTTTACCACATCACCAATATTTCAGTCCTCAAATGATCCATTCGATGGGTTAGAAGAAAAAGTGGATCGTTTGCAAGGTTTAATGAATGAACAAATTTCTAGACTTTCAAATATTCTTGAACTAACCAACCAAGTTGATAGGAACCAAGAATCATTATGTCTAGAAGACCTTGATCAAAATTCAATTTCATCACATCAATACGAACTTGATCAATCCCAATCCTTGGACAAATTGGCTAGTTTTAATTTCAATGAGATTGAATACTTTGCGATTCATTTTCCATCTTCGAATCTATGTTGACTCCGGTATTCTTACCCAATTTGGACCAATTTTCTGAGCCAACATTTATTCCCGTACCCATAGATCATGAAATTGAATCACCCATTTTTGATGATCATCATATTGAACTTGACCGATTTCATACTTTTGAAAGTCCCATTGACAAATTGGCAAGTTCTCATTTTTATGAAATTGAACTCAATGAGATATGTGACCTTGATTCTCAAATTTGTTGTGATCGAGTTCAAATTCCTGAATCAATATTGACTCCTGTTCTGTTACCCGATTTAAGTAATATTTTAGAGTCAGTTTTGATTCCCACACCTGTCATTCTTGAACTTGAATCACCAATAGTAAGTCACATTCCATTGTGGGAAAATGATTGTGGACTTGAGTTTCAACTTCTTGATTTGGACCCACTTCTTGAACCAAGCTCGACTCCTGAACCTTTACTTGACTTAAGTCACCTTCCTGAGTCGGTATTAGTTCCTGAACCTATCATTCTTGAGTCCAAGTCAACCATTCTACCAAGTCACATTCTTTTGTTGGACATAGGTATAGACCATGACTCTGTGATGATTTTCCAAGACTGGTCATGTAAAGGAAGTAAGTTTCACGATAGGATCTTCCATGATCCTATTCATACTGGGGACTGTAAACATGTAAATAGAAAAGAGGTCAATAAAGGTAGATTCCGTGAACTACCACATTATCTTGATTGGGTAGCAACACTTGGCCCAATTAGACCACCACCGGAACCACCACCTTAAGGTAATATTTTCCTTCCCTTTCTTCTTTTTCATGCATATATGCATTCATTCATACATTGAGGACAATGCATGAGATAAGTGTGGGGGGAGGATTTGCTAACATACTAACATAGGTAGATACTAATAAAAAAATTTAAAAAAATTTTTAGAAAAAAAATTTTAAAAAAAACTTTTTGGAAAAGGGACAATATTTTGACTTATCTTTTGAAAGAAATCTAAGTTAGTCTTAAGAATTAGGAAAATCATGATTAGGATTTCTAAAACTTGGTCAAAATAAATAAATTGTTAAATTTTTAGGTATAGGAGGAAAAATTGATTAAGTAATTAGTCTTGATTTTTACCTTAATGAAATGTGTATACCTAATGCATATTTAGGATTCTAAGACAAAGACTCTTGTGCCTCGTTAAAAAAAATAATAATAATAATAAAATAAAAAAATAAAACAAAGAAATTCACTAATTAAGCTGGATACATGTGCCTTAAGAAGCATAAGTATTCACGCCTAAAGGTGATTTTGTAAATAAAGTCCTTAGTTTTGTGGCCTAGTTCACTCGAATCCTTAAGTCTGTGGGGTGTTTTCTCACCCGGTGCCCTAAAACCAACCAGTTTGGGAGCCACGGACTTTAAGTTCGCTACATGGGTGGATTAGAAAGCCTAAGAAAACTAAGAAAAATTATTTATATATGTACTAACACATCTAATAGTCAATTAGTTAGGTATAAGGGCCTCAAGAAGCCTTGATACTTACGCGAAAGAAAATTAGATGAGTTATACATATTAAAAAAAAGAAGAAGAGAAAATAAAAAAAAAGGGCATGAGAGTCCAAGTTAAGGAATTCCTAGCAAAAATTCACAAGGATGCATATGACTTAGGGTAACGAAAGAGACTATAAAAAAATTCAATTTTGATCCTTACCTAAAATGGATAACAATTTACTATATAAAGACTAAGTTTAAAAATGAATAAAAATGATAATCCTAAAAACTTATAGATTACTTAGTTTCTTCAAACATATTTCAAATATTTTCCTTTTTTATGGATTTTGTGGGTGTAATCCGCTGAAAACCCTCACGAGCCAACACTCATCCTCTAGGGTAACCTAAAGGTTTAACGGCTTGTTGCACATGCTAAGTGCAACCGTGATGCCTACGGAAGTGAGTTAGGATAGATTAATTTTTCTTTTCTTTTTAATTTTTACTCGAGGACGAGCAAAAAGATAAGTGTGGAGGTGTGATAGGTAGTAAAAAGTGCATATTTATCACTACATTTACTATCATATTTCCCTATTTATTTCTATAATTATACACTATTACTAATGTTTTATTATTTAATGTGTGCAGGCCTTGAGTAAATATTTAAATAAAGAATAAAGCCTAAATTAGCCAAGAAGCCCAAAAAAGCCCATGTGCAAGCCCATGTGCGAAAGTTGCAATTACTAAAAGAAGAGGAAAGGGATGGACTTCTACTAAACCCTAATTGCTTGCAGGACAAGACTATTGATTGGTAGTGAAAAGTGCATTTTTATCATTACATTTACCATCACATTTTCATATTTATTCCTATAATTCTGCACATTTACTAATATTTTATTATTTATTGTGTGCAGGCCTTGAGAAATAAAAATAAAGTAATAAGGCCTCAAAAGAAGCCCAAAAGCCCATGTTTAAAGCCCAATGTAAAAGTTGCAATTATCAATTGTCAAAGTTGCAAATACCAAGGAAAAAAGTTGCAAATACTAAAATAAGAGGGAAGGATAGACTTCTATTCAACCCTAAACACTTGCAGGATGAGGATAAAAGCTAAAGATAAAAGGAGAAGAGTGCAAAGATAAAAATTCAAAAAAAATTCGGATTCAAACTGTACATGTTTTAGTATTCAGATCATAACTTTATGATTCAAGATGCTCCAGAAAGAAGACTTGAAGGCCTACAACTCTTATGTTGATCAAACGTTTCAATTCTGTGAGGAGATAAGACATTTGCGGTGATTAACATAATAATAAGTTGCAGGACAGATTTGAACTTCTCTAGATAAGCCAGAGTAGGGTTTTCTTGGGAGAGTTTTACTGGGACTCTACTTCCTTCTGGTTTTCTCCTATAAATACCCCTGCATAGCAACAGAGGAAGGGCAGATCTCAGTACAGAAAATACAGAGCCAAAAGTTAGGGCTTCTTTTAGGCTAGTTTAGGTTTTTTTTCTTTTTTCATTTGTAATTTTTTTTATGTAACTGAGAGGAGAGGATATTTTCATGGAGGAAGGAGATCAGCCTGTATTGAGGTGACATCGATGTAAGTAGTCCTTTCCTTCATTGTTAATAAAATCAATTTGAAGTTTGTTTCTTTTTATTTATTATTCTTCTATTGTTGTTTTCTTCTTGTTCTTCTATTTTGGTTTATTTTCTCTGATGTCTTGCAAACCGTGAGAACTGGTCGCTTCGAGACTGCTTAGCCAAAGAAGAGCCCTTGATGGCTTATGGCGATAAACAGATCCTATATGCCATTCTTGTACGCCTTCGAAGACAAAGTAAGTTGTAGTAAAAGGATCAAAGGTAAGCAGGACTGAAGAGGTAGGTATGTATTTTTCTAGTTAATAATCTTCTTCCTTTCTTCTATTTCTTTAGATTAGATGACAAACTCCACTTATTTCTAATTTCTTTCACCTTCTCATTGTAAATACCATATACCATTGTAAATAATAAAAATAAATAAAAAAAGAGATAACTTGCTTAAACGCTTCCATCGCAGTTCCCTCCCTGAGGATCACGACCCGCATAGTCACTGCTACTGCGGATTCGAATTGAGCAACTTGCACACCTTTACTTCTCAATTTAATATTTCTTATTTTGTGTGCAGGTAAAATCTCAATCAAAATTTTGGCGTCGTTGCCGGGGAGGGACGGTAAGTTTATCTCTAAATAAAAAAATTAACTAATTCTTTTATTCTTTCTGTTTGCATGTTTGGAGAACAGAAAAACAACAGCAGAAGTGGACATATAGCAACTCTGTGCCTCTGCCCTCGAAGGCAGAGCAGCAGAGCCTGCTACTTTGTCGCGCAAACGCGGCAATAGCCGCGGATCCGCGGCAGTAGTAGAGGACTACTGACTGAAATTTTTGCAGGTTTCTGAAACTGGCAATATCTGTGTACTTCTCTATTAAAATTTGTTCTGTGATAACCCTGATTACTGCTAATTAATTCAACAGTAAAATATTTGTTGTTAATGATAAAAATTGATTAGACGTTTGCATATTAGGCACGTGTCTTTTCAATTACTTTATTTTACTGTTGAAGAGTGCTGGAGCAAGGTACGTTCGTATTGCATGTAGAATAGGACTCATCTCTTGGTTGATGCTTTGAGTGAATCTTATTTACATATTTTGTACACTTGCACAAATTTATTTTAAGGGCATAACCCATTAACAAGATAAGGTGGGGATTTCATCACCCTTCCTTAGCCCAAAAATCATATCCCAAACACTCACTAATCCAAGCCTAACTTAAAATTAAGTAGACGTTGGCCCTAGGGATATCTCGGACTCAATTAGGAGATTATCCTAAGGGGGAACAGTGTTGGAAGTTGACTCCTGCCAAATCAGTGTCTAGGAGGGGGATTGAGGGCCGAAAGCCCGAAGATTGGTGGTTATTTAATTAAGGAACGTCTTTGACGGAAAACCTCCCACCACTCTTGCCCTGACCTGGCTGATTAACTTGTGGTCAAAGTCTACACCCTACCTCCTGTGGACAGTCTAACCAGTTAGGAGTCGTCTAGGTCATAAGTCTACCCTAACTTAGAATAGAATTTTTTCTTTTTTGTTTGCTTATTTGTTTGTTTTCTTTTTCTTTGTTTGTGTTTGTGTGATATGGCCTATAACAACAATTTTTTCTATTTTAATGAGGATCCATATTACACACCAACATCTTATTCGGATATTACCAACCCGGCATATCATAACTTTAACCAACCTAGTGTGCCAGATTGGTCTTATCCGAATCATTACATGCCCCAGTCCCAATACTATGAACAAGATTGGAATAATCATCACAACTCTTCACAGAGTCAATGGAGATTCAATACCCCTGAGCCATATGGTCAACCACCTGTTCAACCATTATCTTCATATATCTCTTTTCCCACATTACCAAGGTTTCAGTCCACCATTGATCTATTCGATGGGATAGAAGAAAAAGTGGATCGGTTGCAAGATATAATGAATGATCAAATTTCTAGACTTTCAAACATTCTTGAGCGAACCAACCAAGTTGATAGGAACCAAGAATCATTCTGTCTAGAAGACCTTGATCAAAATTCAATTTCATCACATCAATATGAACTTGCTCAATCCCAATCCTTGGACAAATTGGCTAGTTTTAATTTCAATGAGATTGAATTATATTGTGAATGTGAACCTGATCCCCAACTTTGTGATTCAGTTTCCATTTTCGAATCTATGTTGACTCCGGTATCCTTATCCAATTTGGACCAATTTTCTGAGCCAACATTTATTCCCGTACCCATAGATCATGAAATTGAATCACCCATTTTTGGCGATCATCATGTTGAACTTGACCAATTTCATACTTTTGAACGTCCTATTGATAAATTGGCAAGTTCTCATTTTTATGAGATTGAACTGAATGAGATATGTGACTTTGATTCTCAAATCTGTGATCAAGTTCAAATTCCCGAATCAATATTGACTCCTGTTTTGTTACTCGACTTAGGTAATCTTTTAGAGTCAGTTTTGATTCCCACACCTATCATTCCTAAACTTGAATCACCAATATTGAGTCACATTCCATTGTGGGAAGATGATTGTGGACTTGAGTTTCAACTTCTTGACTTGGACCCACTTCCTGAACCTAGCCCGACTCCTGAACCCTTACTTGATTTAAGTTTCTTTCCTGAGTCGGTATTCGTTCCCAGAACTATCATTCTTGAGTCCAAGTCAACCATTCTACCAAGTCACATTCTTTTGTTGGACATAGGTATAGACCATGACTCTGTGATGATTTTCCAGGACTGGTCATGTAAAGAGAGTAAGTTTCAAGAGAGGATCTTCCATGATCCTATTCATACTGGGACTGTAATTATGTAAATAGAAAAGAGGTTAGTAGAAACTAACAAAAAAATTGCTAAAAAAAAAAGATAAAAAAAATTTTTATAAAAAGGACAATATTTTGACTTATCTTTTGAAAGAAATCTAAGCTAGTCTTAAGAATTAGGAAAATCATGATTAGGATTTCTAAAAACTTGGTCAAAATAAATAAATTGTTGAATTTTTAGGTATAGGAGGAGAAATTGAATAAGTAGTTAGTCTTAATTTTTACCTTAATGAAATGTGCATACCTAATGCATATCTAGGATTCTAAGACAAAGACCATTGTGCCTTATCAAAAAAAAAAATTCACCAATTAAGCTGGATACATGTGCCTCAAGAAGCATAAGTATTCACGCCTAAAGGTGAGTTCTAAATAAAATAAAGTCCTTAGTTTTGGGGCCTAGTTCACTCGAATTTGAGTCCGAGGGGTGTTTTCTCACCTGGTGCCCTAAGACTAACCAGTTTGGGAGTCACCGACTTTAAGTTCGCTACATGGGTGGATTAGAAAGCCTAAGGAAACTAAAAAAAATATTATATATGTATTAACACATCTAATAGTCAATTAGTTAGGTATGAGGGCCTCAAGAAGCCTTGATACTTACATGAAAGAAAATTAGATGAGTTATACATGTAAAAAAAAAAGAGAAAAAATAATAACATATATATTTATAATCATAATAAAGAGGCATGAGAGTCCAAGTTAAGGAATTTCTAGTAAAATTCATAAGGATGCATATGATTTTTGGTAACGATTGAATCACCCATTTTTGGCGATCATCATGTTGAACTTGACCAATTTCATACTTTTGAACGTCCTATTGATAAATTGGCAAGTTCTCATTTTTATGAGATTGAACTGAATGAGATATGTGACTTTGATTCTCAAATCTGTGATCAAGTTCAAATTCCCGAATCAATATTGACTCCTGTTTTGTTACTCGACTTAGGTAATCTTTTAGAGTCAGTTTTGATTCCCACACCTATCATTCCTAAACTTGAATCACCAATATTGAGTCACATTCCATTGTGGGAAGATGATTGTGGACTTGAGTTTCAACTTCTTGACTTGGGCCCACTTCCTGAACCTAGCCCGACTCCTGAACCCTTACTTGATTTAAGTTTCTTTCCTGAGTCGGTATTCGTTCCCAGAACTATCATTCTTGAGTCCAAGTCAACCATTCTACCAAGTCACATTCTTTTGTTGGACATAGGTATAGACCATGACTCTGTGATGATTTTCCAGGACTGGTCATGTAAAGAGAGTAAGTTTCAAGAGAGGATCTTCCATGATCCTATTCATACTGGGGACTGTAATTATGTAAATAGAAAAGAGGTTAATAAAGGTAAGTTCCGTGAACTACCACATTATCTTGATTGGGTAGCAACGCTTGGCCCAATTAGACCACCACCGGAACCACCCCCTAAGGTAATTTTCTGCCTTCCCTTGTTCTTTTTCATGCATATATGCATTCATTCATACATTGAGGACAATGCATGAGATAAGTGTGGGGGTGGGCTTTACTAACATACTAACATAGGTAGAAACTAACAAAAAAATTGCTAAAAAAAAAAGATAAAAATTTTTTTTATAAAAAGGACAATATTTTGACTTATCTTTTGAAAGAAATCTAAGCTAGTCTTAAGAATTAGGAAAATCATGATTAGGATTTCTAAAAACTTGGTCAAAATAAATAAATTGTTGATTTTTTAGGTATAGGAGGAGAAATTGAATAAGTAGTTAGTCTTAATTTTTACCTTAATGAAATGTGCATACCTAATGCATATCTAGGATTCTAAGACAAAGACCCTTGTGCCTCATCAAAAAAAAAAATCACCAATTAAGCTGGATACATGTGCCTCAAGAAGCATAAGTATTCACGCCTAAAGGTGAGTTCTAAATAAAATAAAGTCCTTAGTTTTGTGGCCTAGTTCACTCGAATTTGAGTCCGAGGGGTGTTTTCTCACCTGGTGCCCTAAGACTAACCAGTTTGGGAGTCACCGACTTTAAGTTCGCTACATGGGTGGATTAGAAAGCCTAAGGAAACTAAAAAAAATATTATATATGTATTAACACATCTAATAGTCAATTAGTTAGGTATGAGGGCCTCAAGAAACCTTGATACTTACATGAAAGAAAATTAGATGAGTTATACATGTAAAAAAAAAAAGAGAAAAAATAATAACATATATATTTATAATCATAATAAAGAGGCATGAGAGTCCAAGTTAAGGAATTTCTAGTAAAATTCATAAGAATGCATATGATTTTTGGTAACGAAAAAGACTATACACAAATTCAATTTTGATCCTTACTTAAAATGTATAACAATTTACTTTATAAAGACTAAGTTTAAGAATGAATAAAAATGAGGATCCTAAAAACTTATAGATTACTTAGTCTTTTCAAAAGTATTTCAAATATTTTCTTTTTCATGGATTTTGTGGGTGTAATCCGCTGAAAACCCTCACGAGACAACACTCGTCCTTTAGGTTAACCTAGGGGTTTAACGGCTTGTTGCACGTGCTAAGTGCAACCGTGATTCCTACGAAAGTGAGTTAGGTTAGATTAATTTTTCTTTTCTTTTTCCTTTTTGATTTTTACTCAAGGACGAGCAAAAAGATAAGTGTGGGGGTGTGATTGGTAATGAAAAGTGCATTTTTATCATTACATTTACCATCACATTTTCATATTTATTCCTATAATTCTGCACATTTACTAATATTTTATTATTTATTGTGTGCAGGCCTTGAGAAATAAAAATAAAGGAATAAAGCCTCAAAAGAAGCCCAAAAGCCCATGTTTAAAGCCCAATGTAAAAGTTGCAATTATCAATTGTCAAAGTTGCAAATACCAAGGAAAAAAGTTGCAAATACTAAAATAAGAGGGAAGGATAGACTTCTATTCAACCCTAAACACTTGCAGGATGAGGATAAAAGCTAAAGATAAAAGGAGAAGAGTGCAAAGATAAAAATTCAAAAAAAATTCGGATTCAGACTGTACACGTTTTAGTATTCAGATCATAACTTTTGCTACAGATATGCAAATCCGATGATTCAAGATGCTCCAGAAAGAAGACTTGAAGGCCTACAACTCATATGTTGATCAAACGTTTCAATTCTGTGAGGAGATAAGACATTTGCGGTGATCAACATAATAATAAGTTGCAGGACAGATTTGAACTTCTCTGGATAAGCCAGAGTACGGGTTTTCATGGGAGAGTTTTACTGGGACTCTACTTCCTTCTGGTTTTCTCCTATAAATACCCCTGCATAGCAACAGAGGAAGGGAAGATCTTAGTACAGAAAATACAGAGCCAAAAGTTAGGGCTTCTTTTAGGCTAGTTTAGGTTTTTTTTCTTTTTTCTTTTGTAATTTTTTTTATGTAACTGAGAGGAGAGGATATTTTCATGGAGGAAGGAGATCAGCCTGTATTGAGGTGACATCGATGTAAGTAGTCCTTTCCTTCATTGTTAATAAAATCAATTTGAAGTTTGTTTCTTTTTATTTATTATTCTTCTATTGTTGTTTTCTTCTTGTTCTTCTATTTTGGTTTATTTTCTCTGATGTCTTGCAAACCGTGAGAACTGGTCGCTTCGAGACTGCTTAGCCAAAGAAGAGCCCTTGATGGCTTATGGCGATAAACAGATCCTATATGCCATTCTTGTACGCCTTCGAAGACAAAGTAAGTTGTAGCAAAAGGATCAAAGATAAGTAGGACTGAAGAGGTAGGTATGTATTTTTCTAGTTAATAATCTTCTTCCTTTCTTCTATTTCTTTAGATTAGATGACAAACTCCACTTATTTCTAATTTCTTTCACCTTCTCATTGTAAATACCATATACCATTGTAAATAATAAAAATAAATAAAAAAAGAGATAACTTGCTTAAACGCTTCCATCGCAGTTCCCTCCCTGAGGATCACGACCCGCATAGGCACTGCTACCGCGGATTCGAATTGAGCAACTTGCACACCTTTACTTCTCAATTTAATATTTCTTATTTTGTGTGCAGGTAAAATCTCAATCAACTATAGATAAGGAGAGAAGAGTGCAAAGATAACAAAATCGTTTTAAAAGATTTAGAAGATTTGGATTTAGGGTAACTTGCTTCCCAAGTTATCCCGAATTTTCAAAATAGTCGGTATGCCAAATCTAGAAGGATACACCCAGATGGACGGACCAGAGGAGGCCACGCGCGAAAGCGCGTCGCCAGAAGCCAATATTTGGCCGCGAAAATGCGGCCATAGCCGCGTTTCAGCGGCAATACGGATGAGGTTGGGTACGTGCTTTCGTGGAGGAGTTGTACCGGGACTCTATGTCTTCCATCTCCTATAAATACCCCTGCAGAGCAACAGAGAAGGGTGTCGAGTCCAGAGACGGGAACTTAGGGTTTTCTTTAGTTTGTAACTTAGGTTTTTAGTTTTATTTTTATATAATTTTTAGTTTTCATTTATGTAATTCAGAGGAGATCAGACTTTCATAGGAGAATAAGAATGAAGCTTGTGCTGAGAGTGACACCGGTGTAAGTGTTCTTCTTTTCTCTTATCGTTATGAAATCGAATCTATAGTTACCTTTTTATGTACTTTGTTTTAGTGTTCTTCTTCTTCTTCTTTTCTACTTCACTCATTCTTGTACCAATTGCTATCCAAGTGAGTCTTATAGTATCGAAAGAGCCTTGCCTTTGCGAGTGCCACTGATAGCTCATAACGATGAATTTGAGTCTCTCTGTATCATTTCATGCTTGTTTTCTCTTGATGATGTAATGTGGAAGAGACAATAATCAACTCTTATGGGCTATGCGCTGATTGCCTCCACTTCAAGGTAACATCGTCGCCAAAGATTCAAGGTAAGCTTTTGGTCAAAAGGAGGTAAGTAATTATTTTTAGTTTTTCTTTCTTTTCTTGTAACTTTTAGTTTAGATCACCAACACAACATCTTTCCAATCTCTTTCACTCTTTTTCATTATAAATATCATTGTAAATATCATTATAAATAAAAAAGAGAGAACTTACTAAACAAGCATCCATCGCTAGTCCCTCCCTGTGGATCACGACCCGCATAGCCACTTGCTATGGCGGTAGAATTGAGTACCTTGCACATCCTATTCTTAAATCTGAAATACTATATTTTGTGTGCAGTTAAAATCTCAATCAATTGGTAAGGTTAATGTTGTTGCTAGTGCAGCTAGAGTATCGGCCTTAGTATTCTGAGATCGAGAAACATGACTGATATAAAAGCCATTAAATAGACTAGTCATTTCGATGACTGCGTGATGATAAGTTACCAAATCTTCGTGTCGGACCTCATACTCGCCTTTAACCTGATTGACAATCAGTTTTGAATCACCATAAGCTTCAAGGTAGCGTACACCCATTTTATGGGCGAGCTGAACGCCAATAAGTAGAGTGTTGTACTCTGCCACATTGTTGGAGCATGATTCTGTCAGAGAAAATGCCCTAGGAAGGACATGGTTTTGCAGTAAGATAAATACAACCCCCACACCAGCAATGATCTTACCTTTAGGGCCTATTCGTAATGCTCTATCGAAGAACATCTGTCAAACTTCATCCTCTGAAGTTATATTAGATTCAAAAACTTCATCTGGAATGTCTTCATAAAGTTTTGAGCTTTCTGGAACCGGATGAGCAGCCAAGAACTTTGCAAGTATCTGACCTTTAACCGCCTTCTGAGGGACAAAGAGCATGTCGTACTGAGACAAAAGGAGGGCCCATTTAGCTAATCTAGAATTCAGTGATCCTAGTTTCGTCATAAGAAGACGCAAAGGATTCACTCTGGAAATAACATGTATGGTTTGGCCGACCAAATAATGTCGTGTCTTCTGAATAGCAATGACAAGAGCTAAGCATTCATTCTCAATAGGGTTATAGCGAGACTTCGCCCCTATCAGAGTCCTGCTCAGATAATAAATAGCATGTTTGTGACCATTTTCATCTTTTTGAGCAAGCAGGACACCAAGAGAATGGTCCATGGCTTTCACATAAAGCAGGAATGATTTTCCTGATGTAGGAGCTACTAAGACTGAAGGTTTTGTAAGATATCTTTTGATATCTTTGTAAACTTCTTGACAGGCTTGATCCCATACAAAAGAGACACCTTTTTTCATGAGTCGGGTGAATGGCTGATAGCGGCCTGAGAAATTTGCGATGAATCTTCTGATATAAGTCAGTCTACCTTGCAGGCCCCTCAGTTCTTTGAGATTCTTAGGTGGATGCATACTCTAAATGGCTTTGACTTTGTCTGGGTCAAGATGAATTCCCTTTGAAGTAACAATGAATCTAAGGAACTTGCTACTCGAAACCCCCAAGAAGGATTTTGTCGGATTCATCTTCAGTTGATGAGCCTGCCTTATGTCGAACATCATTCTCAAGTCACGAAGATGGTCAGTCTTATCGCGGCTTTTGACAGTAATGTCGTCGACATAACATTCTACCATCTTTCAGAAATGGTCACGAAAATTATGCTCATCGCGCGCTGATAAGTTGCTCGCGCGTTTTTTAATCCGAAAGGTGTCACAGTATAGCATATACCTCCAACGGTGTCTGGAATGGAATCCTCAGCTATGAAAGTAATAACAGGTATTTTCGATTGTTCATGATGACATTCAGGGCAAGAGGGCTGAGTGTCACCCCTAGGGATTTCTGGCATATGTGTCAAAAATGATTCTGAGTTAGCCAGTGCATCCCTAAGTGCTTCTCTTGTCTCTTTTGAGAGACAAAGGAGCTCATGGATGGTGATACGAGCTGGATATTAGCCAGCTGGGCCAATATGTCAAAGCGAAAAGGCATGTTAAGCCCTGGGCCTGAAGGCTTCTTCAGAACATGGTCAAACCGAACTTCTTTCTGCTTTTCTTTTCCTGTTGTCGGGAGCGAAGCCGGTATGGGTATTTGTATTGATGTCGTCTGCTGTTGTGTGATTGGGAATAGAAGTGTGAAGTATTTGCACAGATATTATGTAAAAGAGGGAAGGTTTAGAGTCAACCTTAGTGCTTGATCACTCCACAAATGTATTTCAAATGATTAATGTATCCTTTCCAATCTTCGTAGTAGCAAAGAGCTATACGGGTCGATCCTCGAGGAGAGCTCACGATGGAAGCTTTACGGTTTGTAGTGAAGAAAGAAAAACGAAGATTCTTCTTTGTTTTTAAACAAATGCAAAAAGCATGGAAAAGAAAATGAAAGAATTGGTGGATTTGTGCATGATGGAAAGGAAATCAAAAGAACTTTGGAAAAGTGTATTGCTAAGAGAGAAAACGAGTAAAGAAAATGTTTAGAAAACTTTAGATGATAAAAGCCATGGCTAGCTAACTTTACTACTTTGCTAACTTACTAAGCTCAAGGGTGATGCATGATTGCCTCATGTTGATTCATTGGCAATAGAGATGACTTGCTTGTTTGGTCAAGTATTTTTCCCATTTTTGAAGATGAGTGTTCTTCTCGGTCTTAGCTTGAAGCCTCATATTGATTCATTGGCTCCCGAGATAGATTTTCTATGGTGGACTTCAAGGAGTGGTACTCAAGGGATGCTAAGGAAGAAGATACAACATTCATTAGTCATTCAAGGCATAACAACAAATTAGCTTGAAGTAAAGAAGTTGTTCTACAAATAGCATATGTTTGGTGATCCATCTCCATGTTCCATCAAGGCACTTGTTCTAGACAAGGCTCTAAATGAGGCACACATGAATCATATGGAGTATGAACAAGCATTTACTAAGTGAAAGCAACTCTACTTCCTTGGAAAGCAAAAGAGACTTTAACAATGCAAGTATAGAATTTAGCAATCACCCAAAGAGTTAGAAGTTAGCAATTAGAGTTGTTAGCTAGCCATGTAAGAGAGATTTAGCTATCCATTACAAAAGAAACTAAACAACAATTCATGATGAAAATAGAAATGCAATAGAAGTAAAGCAAGAAAGTAAAGCAAAGTAAACCAAAGTACTAGAGATTGTAAAGAGAAGAATGAAGCTTTGATTAATCCTTACTTACAAGTGATGTCACCTCCTTGATTACAAGCTCTCAAAAACACTCTCTTTTCTCTCTTTAACAAAATCTCTAGGAGGAAGAAGAGGGAGAGCTAAAAACCTAAGAGAATACCAACACTCTCTCACAAAATACAAGCTTTTACCCTAATCTCTCTCTCTCTCGCTCGTGCAGGCCTTGGTACTGTATTTATAGGGCTCAGAGAGAAGGCTCCAGAATCCCGTTTGTTGGAGAAAATCTCGGCCCCAACGGCCTTGTAACCGCCGTGGACACGCGGCACAAATCTGGAATGCGCGGCAAAATCAGGGCCGTTCAAGTGGATCTTTCTGTTACTGATTTGTTACAGGTTGTTAGCCACGTGGATCTTCTGGAAGCGTGAGCTGGCACGTAGAATTCTCCAGATCCTTGGCTCAACCTTGGGCTCACTTTTTGGGCTTTGAATTAATCTCTTTTAATTATTGCTAATTAATGAGATTTTGAGTCTTTTCTCATTTCAAATGTGGACCTGCAAAAATAGAGAGAAAAGGATTAAAAATCACATTTTTATTTACAATATGCATGGTATGGAAGTGGTAAAATATGCAAATATGTATAACAATCACACCCCCATACCTAGCTTTTGCTCGTCCTCGAGCAAAGAAAAGAAAGAAAAAGAAAGAAAATCCTAACTAGTTTATTACACCACTTTCGTAGGTGACACGATTGCACTGAGCACGTGCAACAAGCCGTTAAACCTCTAGGTTACCCTAGAGGAGGAGTGTTGTCTCCTGAGGGTTTTCAGCGGATTGCACCCACAAAATCCATAAAGAAAAATAAAAAGGTTAGTGAAAATTTTGATCCATGTTTTAAAGATTCTCACTTAAGTTATAGGTTTCAGGTTACCCTAAACTTGTCATTCCTCTTATAAGTGTCTATTTAGAGTTTTGTTTTCAATTTAGGTTAAGTTTTTAGGGAAAAGATAAAAAACCGGATTTTGCATCAATCCTAGGATATATACATCTATAAATATGAAGGATCTTTCTTAGACTAAGTTCATTTATTTACTAATATATATAACATTTTTCTTTTTTTTTTCTTTTTTTTATATATATACAATATTTATTTATTTACATTTCCTTAGCATTCTTAGGCTTTCTAGTTTACCCTTGTAGCGAGTCTCTTACCGATGACTCCCAAACCAGACGGTCTTAGGGCACCAGATGAGAAAACATCCCTAGGGTTCGATGACTCGAGTAAAAAAGGCCACGAAGGAATTTAAGGACTTAACCACCTTTAGGCGTGACTGGCCATGCTTCTTGAGGCACAGCTAACCAGCTTAATTAGTGGCTAAGTATTTATTATTTATTATTTATTTACACATTTTTTTTATTTTTTATTTTTTATGTAAATAAAGTCACAAAGTCTTTGATTAATCCTTCAATATGTTTAATGTATATATCCTAAAGAAAGAATTAAAATCTAGTAATTTTTCTAATCCTTTATTACTTAACATAAAAATCTAACAAAACTCCTCTTTTCGACTTATAATTAGAAATCTTAGTTTAGAGTTTCCTTAATCCCTAAAGTTAAGTTTGATTCTTTAAACATGGATCAAAAATTTCCCTTTTTTTTAATTTTATTTATTCTTTTTTTTTATATTTCTCTAAAAGAAAAAGTAAAATCTAAAAGAAAATAGAAAATCTACTAAGAAAGATAAAATCTAAAAAGAAAATAAAAACCTAAAAAGAAAATGAAAATCCTAGAAATAAAAATAAAAAGCCTAAAAAGAAGATGAAAAATCCTAGGTTAGAATATACCCCCCCCATACCTATCTCATGCATTGTCCCCAATGTATGCAAGATGAAATGATGCATGAAATAGGTAAAGGATAAAGATCATCCCCTTTGTCGCTTTGGACCAGCGGTGGTGCTAGGTCCAGCCGACTGCGAACGTCTCAACGCTGCTTCCATACTATCCAACCGAGAGGATTGCTCCTCTACCTTCTTCCTAAGACGAACCTGCCCCCTAAAGATCTTCTTCATGCCCTTCCAGATGGTGGACATGAAGGCTCTTGATTCCGTTGGGGGGTCCTGCCTCCAAAATTGTGGCTTATCTAGTTCTTCTAAGCTTTCCTCCGAAGAGGACTCCACAGGTATATCCTCAGGCTGGGCACTGGGTGTCCAGAGTGCATGCAAGCAACCATTATATGAGCTGGTGGGTCTCTCTACTGTAACAAGCACTCGAACGAAGGTATTAAAAACAGCGTCTGATATGAAATTCTTACACAGACGTGTGATTAAGATTGGATGGGAATGCTTAGCACCCCGAGTGCGGGAGGAATTGTCAAGAATAGCATGGAAGATGGCCCTATTCAAACAGACCGTGTGGTTTCGAGTCATTAAATCATGGATTATTTGTAACACGGGTCTGTTAAAGGACGTGGCATGATCAAGCCCAAAAATGTTGCGTTGGACCCAGCGTCCAATGCAATGCACATTTCTAAAGGTCGTGTTGGCTTTGAGCCCACGGTCCTGTGCTGTACAGCGGACCCCCATGATGGTCATGTAATCTATCAATGGCAAGGGGTCGCTATGGTGGGGGTGAATTGGGACATCAGTGATGTCAGCAATGAGTGGGATTGTGACAAAGATGTCACCTAACGGCATATGAACTACGAATTGGTGCGTGTCATAATTCACAGATGCATGATCGATTGCATTATAAAATGTATTAACTAGTTCAGGACAGTAATATGCATCGTTCTCATTGTTATCATAGACCAAAGAATACCAATTCCATGCACGTAATCTATCAACAAAGATGAGCCCATACCCCCCATTATCATTCAAAATTTTGGAAAAATCCCTTTCCACAAACAAATTCGGGGCCATGTATAATAATGGAATTAAAGCAAAGGATTTTAGAGAGGAAAGATCAAACCACCCCCGGAGATCGTGGGGGGAAATCCAAAAGCAGGTGTGCAGAAGGCACCCGGGACAGAATCTGGAATATTGGGTCTGGATCTGTTACCAGAGATAGAAATCAGCCAGGCAGAAGTTTTCAGAGCTCCAGATGTGGCCGAAGGGCGGCGGATCTGCGGCTGGTTATGGGAAAATGCGGCAGTGCAGATAGCTCTGGGGAAGGGAAAAATTACAGAGGTCGGCTCGGGAAGAAGGATTTCAGATCTAAGAGGATTTGTGCGTTTGAGGGAGGAAGGGTAGGTGAAGAGAGTATTTATAGGAGGGAGAGAAAATGAGATTTCCAATATTAACCCTAGGTCAAAAGTGTATTTACAACCCTAGGAAAAGGAGTTTGAAAATGAATGGGATCCTAGGGAAAGTAGAATCCTAGGAATTTGAAACTGTTAAGCACAAAAGTCCCTCATTTTTTTCTTTTTTTCTATATTTTTTTTCTTTTTATTTTTATTTATTTTAATTTACAAAATTTTATTTACAAAAGTGGTCCCAAAATGATATGCAGGGAAATTCTCGGGAAACTGTACAAATGGAATGGTCACAGATAAACTGGGTCAAAAAGACCCAATTCATGAACTTCTTGTGACACGAAATCGGTGGTAAAGAATGGCTTTAAACGTTGACCGTTTACAGTAAATGTGTTGCCATTATTAGGATCAAGAATCTCTATAGCACCGTGGGAAAAGACTTGATGCACTATGAATGGTCTTGACCACCTGGTTCTCAATTTACCAGGGAAGAGGTGGAGTCTGGAGTTGTACAACAGAACCTTTTGTCCTGGGACAAAATTTTTTCGGTGAATGGAATTATCATGAAAGAGTTTGGTTCTGTGTTTTGTTATCCGAGCATTGTCATATGCTTCATTTCTTAGTTCCTCTAGCTCGGATATCTGCAACTTCCTCAAAGCACCGGCTTTATCCAAATCCAAATTCAGCTTCTTTAAAGCCCACATAGCTCGGTGTTCTAACTCCACAGGCAAGTGACAAGGTTTTTCAAATACAACTCGATATGGAGACATACCGAGGACAGTTTTGTAAGCGGTCCTGTATGCCCATAAGGCATCAGTGAGTTTGATGGACCAATCCTTACGGTTCTGTCCAACAGTTTTCTCCAAAATGAGTTTTATTTGTCTATTTGTGACTTCAACTTGCCCGTTGGTCTGAGGATGGTATGCCGTGGATAATTTGTGAGAAATAGAGTATTTACGCATCAGGGCTTCAAAAGCCCTATTGCAAAAATGACTCCCATTATCGCTTATTATCGCACGGGGGGCTCCGAAGCGAGAGATGATGTGGTCTCGTAAAAACTTAATGACAACTTGGTTGTCATTTGTCCTTGTTGGAATTGCTTCAGCCCATTTGGAAACATAATCTACGGCTACCAAAATGTATTGGTTACCATAGGACAGAGGAAAGGGTCCCATAAAGTCGATGCCCCACAAGTCAAAAATTTCAACTTCCAAGATGGGTGTAAGGGGCATCATGTCTTTCTGTGTGATTCGACCCGTCATTTGACACCTATCACATAGCTTGCAAAAGAGATATGCATCCTTAAAGAGAGTGGGCCAGTAAAATCCACTCTGAAGTACTTTCTCAGCAGTTTTCCGTGGACCAAAATGTCCACCACAAGCTAGTTTGTGACAAAATGTCAAAACACTCTGATGTTCCTCCTCAGGAATACACCTTCGTATGATCTGGTCAGGACAATATTTGAATAAATACGGTTCATCCAAAAGAAGAACCGCATTTGACTCATAAAACGGTGTTTGACCTGACCTGACCAATTAGAAGGTATTTGCCCGGTAGCAAGGTAATTCGCTATGTCAGCATACCAGGGCTCTCCATTCATTGTGTGGATGTGCTCGTCAGGAAAATTATCATTAATTGGTATTCTCTCCGTTGGTGCATTTGGGATTCTAGACAAGTGATCAGCTACCACATACTCAACGCCCTTTTTATCCTTTATCTCCAAATCAAACTCTTGCAAAAGAAGTATCCATCGTATAAGTCTTGCCTTAGCATCCTTCTTTTGCATTAAAGACTTTAGGGCGGAGTGATCAGTGAAAATAATCGTCCTGGACCCTAGCAGATATTGGCAAAATTTTTCCAACGCAAAGACAACCGCTAAAAATTCCTTTTCAGTAGTTGTATAATTGAGTTGGGCTTCATTCAGCGTTCTGCTAGCATAATAGATTACGTGTTGCCTAGTATCAATACGCTGTCCTAAAACAGCGCCAATTGCAAAGTCTGAGGCATCACACATAATCTCAAAAGGTTTGGTCCAATCTGGTGCAGAAATGATAGGTGCAGAAACAAGTCTACACTTAAGCTCTCTCCAAGATTTTTGACATTCTTCATCAAATATAAAGGGTACATCCTTTCCTAAGAGATTTGTCAAAGGTCTTGCAATATTGCTAAACCCTTGAATAAATCGTCTATAGAAGCCGGCGTGCCCTAAAAATGATCTAATGTCTTTTAAGCATGTTGGCTCAGGGAGCTTAGTTATGACTTCCACTTTTGACTTGTCAACCTCAATTCCCTTGTGTGAAACTTCGTGCCCTAGGACAATTCCTTGCTTGACCATAAAATGGCACTTTTCCCAGTTAAGTGTCAAATTTTTCTCCATACAGCGTTGTAGAACCAGCTTCAAATGGTACAAGCATTGTTCAAAGGAATCACCGTAAATCGAAAAATCATCCATGAAAATTTCCAGAAATTTCTCCACCATATCCGAAAAAAGGCTCAGCATGCAACGTTGAAATATTGCGGGAGCATTGCATAGACCAAAGGGCATCCTTCAGTAAGCAAATGTTCCAAAAGGACAGGTGAAGGTGGTTTTGTCTTGATCCTCGGGAGCGATCGGGATTTGATTATATCCTGAATATCCATCCAGGAAATAGTAGTTCTCATGTCCCGCTAATCTCTCGAGCATTTGGTCAATGAACGGAAGAGGAAAGTGGTCTTTACGTGTGGCAGTGTTCAACTTTCGGTAATCAATACAAACTCGAATCTTCGTTGGAAGACGTGTTTGTATCAACTCTTTCTTCTCATTTTCTACCACAGTAAACCCTGCTTTCTTGGGCACAGCGTGAACTGGACTTACCCACTGGCTATCGGATATGGGATAGATAATCCCGTTATCTAATAGTTTCAAGATCTCGGATCTAACGGCTTCCTGCATGATTGGGTTAAGTCTACGCTGTGGGTCTCGTTTTGGCTTGGCATCTTCCGTCAAATGAATCCGGTGCTGAACTATGGAAGGACTAATCCCCTTGATGTCAGCCATGGTCCAACCAATGGCTTCTCTATTTTCTCTTAACACAGTAAGAAGATCCTCTTCTTGTTGTTCAGTTAGATGGGATGCAATGATTACAGGAAGGGTTTCTTTCTCATCCAAGTACTTGTACTTGAGATGGTCAGGAAGAACCTTAAGCTCAGAAGAAGGGATCGGATCTATCACTGGCTGTTCTTGGTGTAAGGGAAGAATAGGGGTGCTATTAGTGGCCCATTCCACGGTCGACTTAACAATCTGATCAAGGTTGAAATCATCAGACTCCAACTCAAATTCCTCTTCGGATTCATACTCAACTTCCTCATCGTGCTCACTAGTTACACCTTCTATCAAGTTGATTTCAAAAGAATCACTATCCAAATCCCAGGGTTGGGCTCCCTGGGTCCTTGTATTTCACAGGGATAGGACCAGTGAGCAGCTCACTAATGTTTGAGGCAAGGAAGACCTTTTTAGGAACGTTTGCTTTTCTCTTCTTGGTGCACATTTCTTTTAGAAATTTGGCGTAGGATGGGACTTGTTGAATGGCATCTAGAAGAGGGATATTAATTTGGACTTGGTTGAACATCTCTCTTATCTTCTCCATGTGAGCATTCATCTTTTGACTTGCTAGCCTATTTGGAAAGGGAGCAACAGGCTTGTATGTTTGCTCATCAACCTTTTCTTTTCCTTTGGATTGGGAAGTGGATGGTTGTGTACTTGAAGAAGGAGTATCTTGAATGGGTTGGACAGGAACAGAGGATGTTGGCTTTGACACAGATTTGGTAGGTGGATTTGAAACCTTGTTAACTACATGTTTCCCAGATCTAAGGACTTGAATAGCTTGGCATTGGCTGGGGCCCAAGTCTTCAACTTCGTGCAGGGGGAAATGAGTTTTTGGATTGGGCACTGGTTGACTAGGTAGCATTCCTTTTTGTTGTTCATTCAGAGAGTTAGCCAGCTGCCCTATTTGGATTTGTAATTTGTTCATGTCCTGCTGCTGATTATTCATCATTGAAGCTTGGGTCTTGGATAAGGTCTCTATCATTTTCTCCAAATCAGAAATTCTCTTGTCTGAAGGATTTTGTGGTGGATGATGCTGATACTGGGGCTGCAAGTTTGACTGGTAATGTGGTAGATTTGAATATGGCTGGAATTGTTGTGGATTCTGGTATGTGTGGAAATTGGGTTGATGTGACTGAGCAGGATGGTAATGTGGAAATGATGGCCTAGACTGCTCAGGACCAGACTGACTCCAAGAAAAATTTGGATAGTTTCGCCATCCCGGATTGTAAGTTTTGGAGTACGAGTTGTAGTTGGGTCTGGTATATGCAGCATTCGAGTTCTCCTGAAAAGTCTGAGAGTGGTATACCGGACACTCTTCGAATACGTGATTCAGATCATGGCAATAGGTACAACCCGGATTGACCACTGGTGATGGACTGGCCACAGGCGATGGGTTGACCTGATTAACAGCAGAATTCTCCCTAGACTCAAGCAATTCTATCCTCTTCATCAGTTGTGTTATTTTAGCTTCTGCAGCTATCGAGGATTCAATGGAGTGTAAACCGGTTCTGGAAGTTGTGGGTGTGGGTTTCTCAGAACATGACTCCCACTAGACAGTTTTTTCAGCTAAGGCTTCAAAAAGATCCCAACCCTGATCTTCATCCTTCTTTAAAAATTCTCCTTGGCACATGGTTTTAAGGAGTGTCTTAGTTTGATAATCGAGTCCATCAAAGATAATCTGGCACTGGCGCCATTTTTCTATACCGTGATGGGGACACAGGGCTATTAGGTCTTTGAAGCGCTCAAAGTACTTCCAGAATGGTTCATTAGCTTCTTGCTTGAACTGCATTATATTTTTCCGCATGAGGGCTGTCTTATGGATAGGATAAAACTTTTTAAGAAAGACCTTAACGAAATCATCCCATGAAGAAATTGAACTTACGGGAAGATTATAAAGCCACTTCTTAGCGATATCCTTAAGTGCGAAAGGTATAAACCTAAGTCTCACAGCGTCCTCGGTCAACTGGGAAATTCGCATCATCAAGCATACTTCTTCAAACTCTCGAATGAAGAAGTACGCATCCTCAGATTCTAGGCCATGGAATCGGGGAAGAGTGTTTATGAACTGCGGCTTTAACTCAAAGTTATTTCCATTGGTGTTTGGGAGAAGAATGCAAGATGGAAGTGAGGTGCGAATCGGGTAGAACTTGTCTTGTAACGAAACGTTGTTGGTCATGACTGGGATTGTGTCAAGTGGTGTATGTGCTAGTGTAGAAATTCTCACAAGCCTAGCAAAATCTGGATCCCGAAACCACTGTTGCATACACAATCAACGTGCACCGATCACACAAGCGAAAGTAAGTGAAAAATAACAAACAAGAAAAAGAAAATCAATCCAAGCTGTCTAGGTTCCCTGGACCTAGACGACTCCTAACTGATTAGATCGTCCACAGGAGGTTTAGTGTAGACTTTGACTATAAGCGAATCAGCCAGGAAAGAGCAAAGTTGGTGGGAGGTTTTCCGTCAGAGACGTTCCTTAATTAAGTAACCAGCAACCTTCGGGCTTTCGGCCCTCAATCCCTTTCCTAGACACTGATTTTACAAAAGTCACTTTCCAACACTTTTCCCCCTTAGGATAATCTCCTAAGTGAGTCCGGATGTCCCTAGGGCCAGCGTCTATCAGATTTTATTACAAGCTTGGGATTGTTGAGTGCTGGAATGGTGGTTTTTGGGCTAAGGAAGGGGTGATGAAATCCCCACCTTATCTTATTTACTGGGTATGCCCTTAAAGTCAATTTTGTGCAAGTGTACGATTAAACAAACAAGGTTCACTCAAAGCTATAAAAATCAAATAAGGAATGCGTCCTAGTCAATATGCAATGCGCACGTACCTTGCCTCCAGCACTCTTCAACAGTAAAAGTAAATGTATTGAAAAGACACGTGCCTTAGAATGCAAATGTCTAATCAATTTTTAAATTTGCAACTAATTTTTTACTGTTGGTTATTAGCAGGAATATGGTGAAGCATACAAGAATTTAAGTACTATAGAAGATGTATTTAGCAGAGCAAGCAACCCTGCAGAAAACTTGTCAGTAGTTCACTCTTCCTTGCCGCAGATCTGCGGCTTTGGCCCAGATTCTGCGGCAATTCAGAGGGCAACTGGTCTCTGCTTTCGAGAGCAGAGGCCCAGAGCCACTTATATGTTTCTGCAATGCAAATTTTCCTGTTTTCTTCACCTGTAACCTGCAACAGAGAAGAAAATTTGTTTAGTTCTTCACTTGAAATCAAAAACCGTTGCTCTCCCCGGCAACGGCGCCAAAAATTGGTTGGGAATAGATAGTGTGAAGTATTTGCACAGATATTATGTAAAAGAGGGAAGGTTTAGAGTCAACCTTAGTGCTTGATCACTCCACAAATGTATTTCAAATGATTAATGTATCCTTTCCAATCTCCGTAGTAGCAAAGAGCTATACGGGTCGATCCTCGAGGAGAGCTCACGATGGAAGCTTTACGGTTTGTAGTGAAGAAAGAAAAACGAAGATTCTTCTTTGTTTTTAAACAAATGCAAAAAGCATGGAAAAGAAAATGAAAGAATTGGTGGATTTGTGCATGATGGAAAGGAAATCAAAAGAACTTTGGAAAAGTGTATTGCTAAGAGAGAAAACGAGTAAAGAAAATGTTTAGAAAACTTTAGATGATAAAAGCCATGGCTAGCTAACTTTACTACTTTGCTAACTTACTAAGCTCAAGGGTGATGCATGATTGCCTCATGTTGATTCATTGGCAATAGAGATGACTTGCTTGTTTGGTCAAGTATTTTTCCCATTTTTGAAGATGAGTGTTCTTCTCGGTCTTAGCTTGAAGCCTCATATTGATTCATTGGCTCCCGAGATAGATTTTCTATGGTGGACTTCAAGGAGTGGTACTCAAGAGATGCTAAGGAAGAAGATACAACATTCATTAGTCATTCAAGGCATAACAACAAATTAGCTTGAAGTAAAGAAGTTGTTCTAAAAATAGCATATGTTTGGTGATCCATCTCCATGTTCCATCAAGGCACTTGTTCTAGACAAGGCTCTAAATGAGGCACACATGAATCATATGGAGTATGAACAAGCATTTACTAAGTGAAAGCAACTCTACTTCCTTGGAAAGCAAAAGAGACTTTAACAATGCAAGTATAGAATTTAGCAATCACCCAAAGAGTTAGAAGTTAGCAATTAGAGTTGTTAGCTAGCCATGTAAGAGAGATTTAGCTATCCATTACAAAAGAAACTAAACAACAATTCATGATGAAAATAGAAATGCAATAGAAGTAAAGCAAGAAAGTAAAGCAAAGTAAAGCAAAGTACTAGAGATTGTAAAGAGAAGAATGAAGCTTTGATTAATCCTTGCTTACAAGTGATGTCACCTCCTTGATTACAAGCTCTCAAAAACACTCTCTTTTCTCTCTTTAACAAAATCTCTAGGAGGAAGAAGAGGGAGAGCTAAAAACCTAAGAGAATACCAACACTCTCTCACAAAATACAAGCTTTTACCCTAATCTCTCTCTCTCGCTCGTGCAGGCCTTGGTACTGTATTTATAGGGCTCAGAGAGAAGGCTCTAGAATCTCGTTTGTTGGAGAAAATCTCGGCCCCAACGGCCTTGTAACCGCCGTGGACACGCGGCACAAATCTGGAATGCGCGGCAAAATCAGGGCCGTTCAAGTGGATCTTTCTGTTACAGATTTGTTACAGGTTGTTAGCCACGTGGATCTTCTGGAAGCGTGAGCTGGTGCGTAGAATTCTCCAGATCCTGGGCTCAACCTTGGGCTCACTTTTTGGGCTTTGAATTAATCTCTTTTAATTATTGCTAATTAAAGAGATTTTGGGCCTTTTCTCATTTCAAATGTGGACCTGCAAAAATAGAGAGAAAAGGATTAAAAATCACATTTTTATTTACAAGATGCATGGTATGGAAGTGGTAAAATATGCAAATATGTATAACAATCATTGTGTCTCGTTAGTAACTTTCTCATACTATTTTAAATATGATTTTCCAGATCGAGTGCCCGTCAGCTGAGGTACATCAGTCTGCATTGTTCAAGCATGCTTTTTTCCTTCAGAATCACTAAGAGAAGCAGATGTGAGATTGCCATCATCCGGTAAGATAGAGATAACATTGCAAGATTTGCCCTTTGACTTAGATTTCTTCGAACCTATTGTTCGTCTTGGGCAAGGTCTGGGTGTATCCACATGATTTCTCCTGTTTCCAATGTCAAGAGAATAAGACCCTTAATCTCTTGAGTTTAGCTGAAGGATGCTTTATTACTAGTCGTGCTTCAGGGATTGGGAAGGTCCCATCAGGAATTGTGACTTTTGAGATTTTGCCGAACTCGAGGGTCACCATGTTTGCAGTGACTTTCTTTTGCTCTGATTTCAGAGCCAGAACTCCGGCATCGACTAAAGCTTGAATTTTTTCCTTGAGAACAAAGCACTTATCAGTAAGATGATGAACCATCCTATGAAAGAGGCAATTGTTGGGATCGTTCGTGCGTCACACTTCATTAGGATACCGAGGATCCGGCAACTTCAATTTATTCCCTTTGTGGAGTAAATGGAATATTGCGACCACCTGCTCGTCTTTGAAGGAGACTCATGATTATCGAAGCCGCTCTTCTTGGCCTTCGAATGAACGTCCCTTGATAACTCAACGAACATAGTCCCTTTCCCTTTGGCTTGGGAAGACTGCGCTATGTCGCTGCGCCCCTTATTACTCATACCCCATTTACCTTTAGGGGTAGATGGTTCAAACTTCTTAGCTGACTTCTCGGCTATCTCAGCTTGTTCGACTAGTTCCTTTCAGGTATAGGCTTTGACAGCCCCCATATGAATCTCTACTTAGTCCAGGAAGTTATGTCTGCATGTCTGTAAGAGCATGGGTAATGGGATCCCAGCTAGGCACATCAGGTACAAATTTCTAAACCGCTCAATGTAGTCTTAGACAGATTCGCCCTTCCTTTGTACGGTAGAGAAGAGTTTGTCCATAGTTACCTCAATGTCATCCTAGTAAAAATGAGAAAGAAATCGAGTTTCCAAGTCGATTCAAGAATTGATAGAGCCCGAAGGAAGGCTTCGGAACCAGTCGAATGCTACCCCCTTCAGGGTGCCGATGAACAGTCTGGCCATAATAGCATCATTGTCTATGACGTTATCGGTCTGAGATCGGAAGTAGTAGATGAAAAACACCTAAAGGGGGGTGAATAGGTGTTAATGCTAATCTAATGATTTTTTTTAAACAAGTATGTAAAAATGATGCAACGGTCACTCAAAATAAGAAATTGAAGCTGAATTCCCCGTGAACGGCTCTAGAACTTCTCCTTTTTGATTCCTCTAGATTATGAGTTGAGGCGCGTAATTACTTTCTTGATGAGATGAGTAAAGACCGAAAAATGCAAGAAATGAAATAGATGCAATAATGAAGTGCACACAAGATATATCACAGGAAAGAAATGTAAAGCAATAAAGAAGCAAAATGAAAATCAATCGCAAACACAAAGGATTTGTTTCGAGGTTCGAGCCACCGCTCTACGTCCCCGCCTTTACCACCGTGAAGGGTTTCCACTATATCCACCGAGGAAATTACAAAGGTCTACCGAAGACTGGAGTACCTAACTCCACCAATTACAAGAGGTCTACTGAAGACCGGAGTACCGAACTCCACCAATCTAATCTTCTACCGAAGAGGGATCACAACACAAGAAGGAACAAGTAACAAAGTGATCAACAAGGGATCACAAACTTCTCTTTTACAACTTCCTTATAGAATGAGGAGGATTTTTTGCTCAAGAAGTGTAGTGAGAAAAATTCAGTTGTAAAGTAGAAAAAATTGCTTGAAAAACAACTGAAAACAAATAGCCAAGAATGCACTTAGAGAATTGAAAGCCTTTGAAAACTTTTTCTTTCTTTTTGGAAACTTGAAAACTAGGGATTTTTCTTGTAATTTGCAAGTAACCAATCCCCTCTATTTATAGGGATTAGAGGAAATCTAAACATGATTAAGACTAGCTTATTAGGTCAGAAAGTAGCCCCCAAAATTTCAGAAATAGCTGACACACGAATCCCAATCAAATCCCATGATGAAATCTCTAAAAACTAGCCGTTATGGCTGCTGGCGGCTGACCGGTCGACCGACTGTCCAATTGGCAAACTAGCCATTGGACTCGGTTGACCGGTCGGTCGACCGGCAGTCAAAAGAAAACTTCTCTTTGTTCTGTCGCTCGACTGGCCCGGTCGACCGACAAAAACCCGAGAGCAAAGGACGACCGGTCGACCGACAGACATGCACAAACATGCACGCCCTGACCACAAGGCTCGGTCGACTGGTCCGGTCGACCGATCAGGCCTTGAATGGACCGGTCGACCTGCCCGGTCGACCAACAGGCCTGAAACAGGATTAATTATAGGAAATTTTTTGAACTTTAAAAAATTTTTAAAATAATTTTGTAAGGATATATAATTAAGTATCGTACTATAAAGGTTGGCATACATGATATAAATAAGATATAAAATTTATAAAAATTTTGAGTCATGTATAACTATCAAGGCATGAACCTAAATCAAATACCAAAAATAAAAACCGTATTTTGGAAAGTGATGGTGTGTGTGTGTTTTCTTGAGACAACTTAACACAACCTCATTCTTTAACAAACTAATTCTTACAAAGGTTCTAGGTGACTACAAGGACTTCAAGTGGGCTTCTCCATATGCGACTTTGAATAGCTTGATATCTTGAACCCGAAATGAACCAACTTGAGTCAAAACAACCTTCCTTTAGGGAAGAACGCTTCATGAATCCTTAGAACCCTGAAACACACTTAAACACTAAAAAAATGATTAGTACAAATAACTATATATGTTTTGTAATCATCAAAACTTAAAAACCGGTTGATTGTAACCTTGGGCCAACAATCTCCCCCTTTTTGATGATGACAAAACATATGAGTTATTTTTTTAAAAAAATGGGAAAGGAGCTTGGAAGCTCCTCCTCAAATCATGCTATAAATGAAATGGCTAACAAGTGATAACTCAAAACTCAAAAACTCAAAAATTCAAAACTCAAAACTAACTTGTTATAACTTAACTCAAAACTATAAACTAACTATTTCTCCCCCTTTTTGTCAAACAGCAAAAAGGGTAAACATTGTTAAAAAAAATTCTTCATGATTCCATAACACAAACATTCAATTCACCACAAATAAAGGAAAATCTAGCATAGTCAAGTGGTTTTGTAAAAATATCGGTAAGTTAAAAATTTGTAGAAATATAGTCAATATCAATATCACCTTTCTCATAATGATCTCTAAGAAAGTGATACTGAATGTCAATGTGCTTAGTCTTACTATGTTGATTTGCATTTTTAGTCATATGAATAGTACTAGTATTATCACAAAATATTTTAATATGGTCAAAATGCAAATCATAGTCAAGGAGAGTATGTTTCATCCAAAGAACTTGTGCACAACAAGCTCCGGCCGCAACATACTCTGCCTCGGCGGTTGAGAGGGCTACCGAATTTTACTTTTTGGAAGACCAAGAAACAAGACAATTACCAAGAAATTGACATATTCCACTTGTACTCTTCCTATCCACTCTACAACCCGCATAGTCGGCATCCGAAAAAGTCATCATGGAAAATTGTCTGGTCTTCAGATACCACAAACCCATTTCAATTGTGCCCTTAAGGTATCTAATAATGCGTTTTACCGCAATCAAATGGGACTCTTTAGGACACGATTGAAATCGAGCACAAAAACATACACAAAACATAATGTCCGGCCTACTAGCCGTCAAATACAACAAGCTACCAATCATGCTACGATAAAGCTTAATGTCTACACTTGTACCTTGTTCATCCTTGTCAAGCTTTGAGGTAGTTGCCATGGGAGTTTTGCTAGTTTTAGCCCCTTCAAGCCCAAATCTCTTGATAAGTTCCTTTGTGTACTTAGCTTGATTGATGAAGATCCCATCCTTCTTTTGCTTGATTTGGAGTCCAAGGAAGTAGTTAAGCTCACCCATCATAGACATCTCGAATTCTTCCTTCATGCATGATTCAAAAGCTTGGCAAAGATTTTCATTAGTAGAACCAAATATGATATCATCCATATATATTTGAACTATAAGTATATCATTTTCAACATGTTTTGTGAATAAAGTAGTATCTATTTTTCCTTTCTTAAAACCATTAGAAATTAGAAAAGAGGAAAGTCTTTCATACCAAGCCCTAGGGGCTTGTTTTAAACCATAAAGAGCTTTGTCAAGTTTGAAAACAAAATCTGGATATGTAGGATCAACAAACCGGGGGGTTGTTTTAACATACACCTCCTCTTCAATAAATCCATTTAAGAAGGCACTTTTTACATCCATTTGAAAAAGCTTAAAATATTTATAAGAAGCAAATGCAAGTGTCATCCGTAGGGCTTCAAGCCGTGCTACGGGTGCAAAAGTTTCCTCAAAATCGATACCTTCGACTTAAATGTAACCTTGGGCAACTAACCTAGCTTTATTCCTAATAACATTTCCCGACTCATCCAACTTGTTCTTAAAGATCCACTTAGTACCAATTGTTGGTCTATCGTGGGGCCTAGGAACAAGATGCCAAGCTTGGTTGCGCTCGAATTGATTGAGCTCCTCTTGCATGGCTAGCAACCAATATGAGTCTCCCTCGGCTTCGAGGATGTTCTTTGGTTCAAAGTGAGAAATAAAAGCATAGTGTCCACATAGATCATGAAGTTTAGAATGAGTAGTTACCCCTTTAGATACTTCACCTATAATAAGATCTTTGGGATGATGTGGATTGTATCTCCAATCTTTTGGAAGTGGTTGAGTAGGCTCCACTTCAACTTCTTGATTTTCATTTCCTTGAACCTCATTTTCTTGAACTTCTTTTCCTTCATCATCCTTTGGCATGTCTTCAATGGTAGGTGAGTCCTTCAAAGTAGCTCTCTCCATGTCTTCATTTAGGGAATCTATTTCTGCAACATTCTTAACAAACTCATTAGATTCCTCAAACTTTACATGTATAGATTCTTCAATAGTCAAGAATGACTTATTGAAAACTCTATAAGCTTTACTAGTATTAAAAAAACTATCAAAAATTGCTTCATAAGACTTTGCATCAAATTTTTCCAAATTATCTTTAGTATTCAAAACAAAGCAATTACAACCAAAAACCTTAAAGTATGAAACATTTGGTTTTCTAGAAAAATAGATCTCAAAAGATATTTTTGAAGTATTTTTACATAAGAAAACTCTATTTGATATATAGCAAGATGCGTTAACGGCCTCGGCCCATAGATAATGAGGGAGACCATATTCATTTATCATTGTCCTAGCCATCTCTTGTAATGTCCGATTTTTCCTCTCAATGACTCCATTTTGTTGTGGAGTTCTAGGACAAGATAGTTCATGCTTAATTCCATGTTCTTCACAAAAAGTGGTAAAGGGTTGGTTATTGAATTCACCACCTCTATCACTTCTTATTCTTAAAATAGAAGAATCTTTTTTCTTTTCAACTCTTTTCTTAAAGGCTTGAAAATATGAAAAGTCTTAATTTTTGTATTCTAAAAAGAAAACCCATGTAAAACGCGAGAAATCATCAACTAAAACAAAAAGCAAAACGATTCACATTTAGACTTTTGGTTTGAGTAGGACCAACCAAATCCATATGGATCAACTCCAAGGGACGTGATGTCATGATATCCTTGATTGACTTGAAAGAGGACTTGGTTTGTTTCTCAAGTTGGCACGCATCGCAAATGCGGTCCTTTTCAAAGTTCAAGCAAGGAATACCTTTCACCATTTTCTTGTTGTTTAATCTAGATAGATGGTCAAAAGAAATGTGGCCTAATCTTTTATGCCACAACCAAGAGTCATCATCGAGGGCTTTCAAACAAGTAGCATTGCATAGCATATTAGACATGTCAATCATGTATACATTGCTTTCACGAAATCCAAAAAATATACATGTGTTGGATAGTCTATCAATAACTTTACAAGCTAGGTTTTATCAAAAACAACATCAAAATCTTTGTCACAAAGTTGACTAACACTCAAGAGATTATGCTTGAGGCCATCAACTAAAACAACATTTTCTATTAAAGGAGAAGTACCAAGTTTAACATTACCAATACCAATGATTTTTCCTTTGGTATCATCTCCGAAGGTGACAGTGCCACCTTCATGGTATCTTGATAGGGTTGCAAAGTTGTTGATATCCCAAGTCATGTGGCTTGAGCAACCACTATCAAGATACCACAATCCTTTATGTCGTTGGGCCTTGGAATGTACCTACATCATTTAACAAATTCGTTGACTTTGGTACCCAAATTTTCTTGGTTCCTTGAAAGTTAGTATTCCGAACCCAAACATTATTATGTGAAGCATTAAGTCTATCATAGCAAAATTTAACCAAATGACCTTTACGGCCATAATATGTGCATGAAAATACTTTACCATACTTGAATGCATGATGTGTGTGTGGAGTGTGGGCATGTTTAGGGTGTTTGACATGATGTAAAGGTTGTGATTTATGAGCATGAGCATGAATAGCATATGAATGTTTCTTTAGGACTTGTTTCTTAGGAAACATAGCCTCTAGTCTATTCTTATCAAATTCACAATTTTCCAAGACTACTTCTAATGAATCAATTTTTTCTTTTAGCATGGAAATTTCATTTTCATCAATTTGTGAAAATTTACCTTTGTAAGAAATTTTAAAGTTATCAAAGTCCTTTTGTGTAGAAATAAGAGTAGAAAGCAAATCCTCTTTTTCTTTTGTAAGAGTGAAAACTTTATGATTTAGAGATTCATTTTCCTTTTTCATTTTCAAATATTTCTTTTTGAGAAAATCATAGTTATGTGATAGTTCTTCAAAAGCTTCTCCTAGTTCATCCATGGATAGCTCACAATCAATGGAAGTATTGGGAGTTACCTTGCTTGTGCTTTCATTTGCCATGAAGCACATGTTGGCGGTGTCGACTTCCTCTTCGGATTCGCTCTCCGAATCCCAAGTAGCCTTTAAAGCTTTCTTTTTATATGGCTTCTTGGAGTTGGAGGGCTTGACTTTATCTAGACATTCCGCAACAATGTGACCCGTCTTCCCGCAATTGAAGCAAATGATTTTCTTCTCTTCTTCACCTTGCCATCTCTTTTTATTTTGAAACTTTACCTTGTTGTACATTCTCTGAACGTTCTTTACAAGAAGAGAAAGCTCTTCATCATCTTCTTCTTCACCATCTTCGTCAGAGCATGTAGAATAACTCTTGAAGGCAACAACTTTCTTCTTGAAAGGAGCCATTTCTTCTCTTACTTTTCTTTCCATCTCATGGGTCTTGAGATTCCCAATGAGACCTATAAGCTCCATCTCTTCCTTATCATTTAGTTCCTTCAAGGTAGTGGCTTTAACTTCCTAAGATGGAGGGAGAGCACGGATGATCTTCCTTACTCTTTGGTCGTTGTCAATGACGTCACCTAGAGAAGAAAATCCATTAGTAATCTTTGTAAATTTAGTAACCATATCATCTATGGTTTCATTCTCTTGCATAGAAAAATTTTCATATTGAGAACGAAGATGATCAATTTTTGCCCTCTTAACTTGTGAAGTCCCCTCATGAGTGACAAGAAAGTGAGTCCAAATCTCATGTACGGATTTGCAATGAATGACTCTAGAGATATCATCATCATTAAGGGCTTGAATCAAGGCATAGTGTGCCCTAGCATTAGCATCAAACTCTTTTGTGTCAATATCGGACCAAGTGTCCTCTTTACCGGTGGGTGCACTAAATGATTTGGTCACCGCCTTTGCAACCCGGCTTCCTAGGGATTGCAAAAACACGATCATCTTAACCTTCCATATGGGAAAGTTAAGGCTATCAAACTTCGGTGGGGTCTTAATTCCTTCAGCCATTTTTACTAAGTGAATGAGGATGAAAAATGAATAATATGATTAGCAATAAAGGATCTCTCTAAGGTTGTTAAGCCAAAAGCCTAGAGACTAATACTCTGATACCAATTGAAAAACACCTAGAGGGGGGGTAAATAGGTGTTAATGCTAATCTAATGATTTTTTAAACAAGTATGTAAAAATGATGCAACAGTCACTCAAAACAAGAAATTAAAGCCGAATTCCCTGTGAAGGGCTCTAGAACTTCTCCTGTTTGATTCCTCTAGATTATGAGTTGAGGCGCGTAATTGCTTTCTTATTGAGATGAGTAAAGACCAGAAAATGCAAGAAATGAAATAGATGCAATAATGAAGTGCACACAAGATATATCACAAGAAAGAAATGTAAAGCAATAAAAAAGCAAAATGCAAATCAATCGCAAACACAAAAGATTTGTTTCGAGGTTCGAGTCACCGCTCTACGTCCCGGCCTTCACCACCGTGAAGAGTTTCCACTATATCCATCGAGGAAATTACAAAGGTCTACCGAAGACCGGAGTACGGAACTCCACCAATTACAAGATGTCTACCAAAGACCGGAGTACCAAACTCCACAAATCCAATCCTCTACCGAAGAGGGATCACAACACAAGAAGGAACAAGTAACAAAGTGATCAACAAGGGATCACAAACATCTCTTTTTCAACTTTCTTATAGAATGAGGAGGATTTTTGGCTCAAGAAGTGTAGTGAGAAAAATTCAGTTGTAAAGTAGGAAAAATTACTTGAAAAACAACTAAAAACAAATAGCCAAGAATGCACTTAGAGAATTGAAAGCCTTTGAAAACTTTTTCTTTCTTTTTGGAAACTTGAAAACTAGGGATTTTTCTTGTAATTTGCAAGTGACCAATCCCCTCTATTTATAGGGATTAGAGGAAATCTAAACATGATTAAGACTAGCTTATTAGGTCAGAAAGTAGCCCCCAAAATTTTAGAAATAGCTGACACACGAATCCCAATCAAATCCCATGATGAAATCTCTGAAAACTAGCCGTTATGGCTGCTGGCGGTTGTTGGTCGACCGGCCCGGTCAACCGACAGTCCAATTGGCAAACTAGCCGTTGGACTCGGTCGACCAATCAGTCAACCGGCAGTCAAAAGAAAACTTCTCTTTGTTCTGTCGGTCGACTGGCGCGGTCGACCGACAAAAACCCGAGAGCAAAGGGCTTTCAGTCGGTCGACCGATCGGTCGACCGACAGACGTGCACAAACGTGCACATCCTGACCACAAGGCTCGATCGACTGGTCCAGTCGACCGATCAGGCCTGGAATGGACCGGTCAACCGGCCCGGTCGACCGACAGGCCTGAAACAGGATTAATTATAGGAAATTTTTTGAACTTTGAAAAATTTTCAAAATAATTTTGTAAGGATATATGATTAAGTATCATGCTATAAAGGTTAGTATACATGATATAAACAAGATATAAAATTTATAAAAATTTTGAGTCATGTATAACTATCAAGGTATGAACCTAAATCAAATACAAAAAACAAAAACTGTATTTTGGAAAGTGATGGTGTGTGTGTGTTTTCTTGAGCCAGCTTATCACAACCTCATTCTTTAACAAACTAATTCTTACAAAGATTCTAGGTGACTACAAGGACTTCAAGTGGGCTTCTCCATATGCGACTTTGAATATCTTGATATCTTGAACCCGAAATGAACCAATTTGAGTCAAAACAACCTTCCTTTAGGGAAGAACACTTCATGAATCCTTAGAACCCTGAAACACGCATAAATACTAAAAAAATGATTAGTACAAATAACTATATATGTTTTGTAATCATCAAAACTTAAAAACCGGTTAATTGTAACCTTGGGCCAACAGTAGATGTGTTGGTTCTGTGAGCTCTTACCATCATACATGTGTAGCGTTGGTGGCTTGAACTTCGGTGGGTATAGTACTGAGTCCCATTCCAATGGATAAGGTTGGACTACCCCTACTTTCTTCAGTTGTTCCTCTGGGTTAGGGATGCGATTTGAGCTTGAATGCCTTTAAGAACTTCAGCATCCATAGAAGAACTTTCCTTCAACTTCCCAGTCTTGGGTTGTTCATCGTTATGATGTTCTTCCTCGTATGATTACTCCATGTATCATTATTATTTCTGTTAGTGAGGAGTTGGGCGAGTATCTGTTGAATGTTGTCTAAGGCTTCTTGCTGGGCCTTGGAGGTTTGCTCTTGAGCTTCCAACTGTCGACGGAGATCATCATTACCGTTATCAGTTATATACACCTACACTCTATCGGTTCGTATCGAGCTGACTATTGCTGAAGAGGCATACCCACTGTCTTCGACCTCCTCATCAGACCATTGGAATAATCCTCTCATTGGTTCTGGTTAGGTTACTGTAGTTGAGGAGATGGCTACTCTGTTGGCCCAGAGGCCTTCCACTCTAGTTTTGATGATGATTAACTCATGTAGTTATAGTTTACTAATAATCTTGTGATATTTAGTTTCAGATATTTAACCAAGATATTAGTAGGTGATGAGCTTCAACAATGGTATTTTGGAGCTTTCACATAGTGATTCAAGAGCTCGAGCATCAAAGTTCATATCTAGCACTCGTTGGACTCAAGCTCAGGGAATCACGTTTGGATTGAGTCGACTTGGGGACAGCGCTCTACAAAAAGACCTCGGTTTATTTTAGAATAGTTAGTTTAGATCCATTGTTAAAGATTAGATAGTGTGATATGCTCAAGTTCATAACAGACACACTTGTTTTAAGTTTCATGTTTATTGATTTGGTTTTCGGTTTAACCGATCTTGGTTTTCATGAATAGAATTGAATCAAAACAAATTTACATGGTTTAATGTATATTAGATTTGATCTATATACATGTATGCTTCATATTCTTAGAAAAAATTATTTTGATAACCTATTCATGTATTTGAGTTTTGTATTTAAACAAAACTTATTTTCAGATTTAATGTCAAAAATATTGATATATATCTCTTTCATGTATATTGGATTCTATCCATATACTATATGCTTCAAAGTTATTTAAATATCATGTTTTTGTATTTACATGTGTTTTTAAAAAATCGGATTTCCATTTTAAAAATCCAAGTTTTGAAAAATACGGATTTTGGTTTTCGGCAAAATTTGTAAGTCACAAAAATGGTTCAAAATGTTTTGTAACATGGTTTGATTTTTACTCAAACATGTTTGTATTTCAATGATATAACATGAACTAATTTTTGTAGAATTTATGAGATTTTATGGGATTTATTTGATAATAAAAAGACCAGTTTTTGAATCCTATATTTTGCCCTGTCAGGCTTTGGCGATCGACCGGGACGGTCGACCGGACCAGTGGTTGGTCGACCGGACCGGTCAACCGATGTCCACGAGACGTGCACAAAGGCCAGCATGTTTGGCAGATCGACCAAGCGGTCGACCGACTGAAGTCAGCCCACTCTCGGGTTGGCCCGGCCGACCGGACGGTCGATCGGCCTGAGAATCATTGCTATCTGGTTCTGAGGCATGGTCGACAGGGCATTTGACCAGAAGGCTCAACGGTCGAATTTTTGACCGTTAGCCGGTCGACCAGAAGGCCAATCTGGGCCTTTTCTGCTGCCAACGGGCAGATTTCAAAGGGGATATAAATATCACCCCATTTGAGTTGTTTCTTAACAAGTTTTCAAGAGCAAAATTTTAAATCTTTTCTAGTGTTTTAAGAGCAAGTTTTTCAAAAGAGTTTTTGGGTTTAAAAGATCAATCTTTATTTGTTTTTAAAGTGTTTGATAATTAAAAGAAAATATATTTTTGATCTAAAAATTCTTTATCTATTTGGAGATTTTCCCAAGTGATTTTCTTTGTTCAAAACACTTTGTTTTCTCACACTTGAGCTTATCTTGCTATCCTATCTATAGGATCTTTATTTTGTGAGAAAATTGGTTTGTGGTTAAAAGAGACCACCAAGTTGTAAACCCTTATCATTGCTTGGCTTTGTGCCTTTCCCTCTAAGTGTAGAGGAGGTTGTGCAATTGTGTTGTATCCCTTAAGTGTGAGGTGATCCTTGTTTGGCTTTGTGCTTTTCCCTCATTTGTGAGGTGGATATTGTGGTGGCTTTGTGCCTAGCCTCTAAGTGTAGAGGTTGTATTGTATTTGAGATAGGAGTTGTGTACTCCTGGTTATTATATTGCCCCAAATCCTCAGTGGAGGTTCCCTGTGTGGGAAGTCCTGTGTGGACGAGTTTGTGAAAATCCTTCTGTGTGAAGGCGGGGACGTAGAGTTGTGTGCTCGAAGCTCAAAACATATCTTGGTGTTTGTGTTTGATCCACTTTCTCTAACTCTCTCTCTTATATTGTGCCTTGCATTGATTCATATTGTCATATCATTCTTATTTGCTTGGTTGTGTTTGTTTGTGTGCCTCACTTGTGTTTAACTACGAGAGCTTCATATAGCACCTCAACTCTTATTCAGAGGAATCAAGAGGAGTTAGTCCAGAGCCCTTCACCGGGAATTTGGCTACACTCGTTGGTTACACTAAGTGTGTTGAAATTAGTTTTTAATTTTCGCATTATTGTTCATAGATTAGTCGTACACCTATTCACCCCTCCCTCTAGGTATACTTTCAATTAGTATCAGAGCCTACGCTCTTGATATTAGGTTTAACCACCTAGGAGTGTGATCTTGGCTTGCTAATCTACATTTGCATTTGTATTTGCACACATATAGTTTGCACTCATGGATAGCCCGCATATGTTTGATATCTCTAAACTTGATATATGGAAGGTTATGATGAGTTTCCATTAAAAAGCCTTAGGTTATAAAGTTCACCTTGCCATTATCAAGAAATCCTACCTTAGTGATAGCAAACATATAGAGGCCAATGCACTAGCCCTAAAGGCACTTAGAGCATCTCTTGATAAAAAATATTTACATGTGTTTTCTCATTATGATTCCGCTTTTGCAGTGTGAAACATTTTGACATCTCCCGAGCTACCAACGATTATCAATAAGAAGAGAAAATCTAGTCGAGACAAGTCCGACGAATGTTGCTTCATGGTCCAAGGGAATGACTCCCTTGAGGTACACTCGGATACTCAACTAGATGTTAGTACTAGTTCTTATTGCGATGAGTGTATGGATGCACAAGCATTAAATGATGAACTAGCTAAAAATTGTGAAAATTTGATTCAAAATATAAACTTTTGAAAAAAGATAGTTTTGGTTTAAAAGAAGAAAATAAAAATTTATCTTCTAGACTTGAGATTGCTTTGCAAGAGAGGGATGAAATTTCAAGTGAACGTGACTCACTTAAATCCCAACTTGATATTGCTCTAAAAGAAAATGAGATTTTAAAAAATAAAAATGATTGTGAAAATGTTTGAAGAACAATGAAACTTTAACTTCAAAACTAAATTTGTTGTAAAAGAAAATGTTTCTTTGAAAAATAAAATTGATTTGATTTCAAAAGATTTAGAAGTTTGCTTAAATGAAAATAAATCTTTAAAAAATAATTTAGATTCACATGTTTGTCATGCTAGTATACCTTCACCATCTAGTGTATCTATTGCATGTACCTCCTCTTCTATAATTGAAAATGATATTTGTATGCTTAAGAAGAGTTTCGATTGTTTGGGCTCCACTTTGAGCCATTATGTTTTGAACCACTCAAGTTTGGAATCTATGTTTCGAAAGAAACAAGTTCCTCCTATGCATGCACACAAATCACAGCATACACATGCTTCTCACGTTCACACCCATCACACAATATATGCTCATGTGTACACATGTACACATTGTGGACGTAAGGGCCACCTTGCTAAGTTTTGTTATGATCATATACAAGATTCAAATTTAGCAACTAAATTTGTTTGGGTTAGGAAAGGAGCTAACCCCCATGGACCCAAAAGAGTATGGGTATCAAAGACCACTCCTATTCTATTTGATGTAGGTATGGGGTCTCACATGACGTGAGAGTGATGGTGCCTTGAGGTGGATGCGTTTCGAGCTTAAAGAGGACTATCTGGATGCATTACATTCAAGGGAGTTTTGGTGGAAGGACCACAATGGTTTAGAGACATGGAGAGTTTCCCTCATGGTTTTTGTAACTATCTCTTACTTCTTATTTATATTTGCATGCTTTAGATCATTCATTTATAGCATGTCTTGTTTTAATGCTCATTATGCCATATGCCATGTTTATTAGTCCTATGACATACATGATTAGTATTGGAGACACCCATGTTTAATATGGACTTATACCTTTGTGTTCTCACATTTGTTTTAACTATTGTGTATATCATAGATCTAATGCATGTTCATTTACACAATGATCATATATATGTTTATAAGTTTTGTTTTGATTTTATGCTTCATGTTTGATTACGTGTCTAGATGTTAGTTTTCATTAAAATTTAGGTATATACTTGTACAACTAGTGAGCCACAAATAGATTATTATGTGTTTGTGCTTAAACGCTCATTTATACTTATTAGATGTATTAGGATAGTCTAGTTTTGATGATTCATACATTTTGATTTGTATTCCCATTTTGTACATGTTTTTTATGTTTATGTTTAACTTCATGTATATGTATATTTTGTCTAAACTAATAGTTATACATATACATCCATGAGCCACTTGCCTTCATGCATGTACTTTTGTGGACTCGTTATGTTTGGATATGTATGTATCTGTAGTTTGTATAAAACATACATATACCTTGAAGGATTCTACTTTTGATGATTTTCATGTTTTTAAGGAATTTCATATTGAGCCAAATTTCTTATTTTCATGACTATGTCTTGCACAAAACTTATACACTCATATTACTTGATGTTTTCTTATGATTTTATTTTCATGAGTATTATATGTGCTATATAGATTTTGAGTGACATTGGTTTAGTGATTTTCATATTTTATGGAATATATTCTTGTTTTATTTCTTACTTGAAGGATTTCATACTAGTTTTCAAATTTATCATATAACTAGTTCGTATTCTTCATTTTGGAAGAGTTTTCAATTATGCTAAACTATTTTCAAACCTATTTTTGAAAACCCTTTCCTTCCAAGGGCGGCCGGTTGGGCGACCATGCCTTGTATGCTCTTAATTGAAAATCTATTTAAACATGTGCATGAATGGGTGGTAGGGAATATGAGTTATACACTTGATTCTTATTATACATTCAATTGGTATCATTGGATCTTTTCAATTGGTATCACTATTGACATTTTTTTTGTATACTCATATATGTTCTTATATATGTATACTTATACTTTAAATAGTATCAATTTCGATTGGTATTCATCTTTTCATACATGTATATATTTTTTATTTGTGCTTACTATATCTCTTTATCTTTGAGCACAAATTTTTGTTATGCTAAGCTTGATTCCTTAAATGACTAATATATTTCAATTGATTATTTTTCAATTGGTATCTTATACAAGCTTATGCATCATTTTGTTTGGTATTTCATAAAGGGGGAGAAATTTCATATTTCACCTTTTAATTGGTTTTGTTTACCCTTGGTATTTTACTCCCACACTTTATGTTGAAAAATTATTGAAAAATGTTATTAATTTTTTTTGGTATCATATGCTCCTAATGAAAAATTACTTTCAATTGGTACTAATTTTTACAATTGGTATCAAAATTACCTGTATATTTACATCTTTCATTTGATATCAAAATTTTTGGTTAATTTCTTCAAAATATTTTGTTTACTTTCAATTGGTATAATATAGACATGTTTATTTAACCTTATATTAAAAACATTTGTTTTATGTACTTTCAATCAGTATGTTTTATTTATTTTCAATTGATATCATGATGCACTAAATTGATATATTTTTTTCAACTGGTATTAAAATGTTTTGATTTGATTTCACCCCTTGTTGATATGTTTTGTTGTTTCAGACAAAAAGGGAGAAAACATTATTTTATTGGTTACTTTAACCTCTTTGTTGATGATTGACAAAAAGGGGGAGAAGCATTTGAGTCTATATGCAAGTTTATTGTTTATTTGTAAGTTTATACAAAGTTTGTTTCATATTGGTATCAAGAGAGTTTATTTGATATTTTGATGTTTTGTTGATATTGGTATCAAGAGCATGGATATTAGTATCAAGAACATATTTTGTTGTTTTGTTTTATTAATATCAAGAACTTTTGTTAAAATTTTTATTGTTGGTATCAAGAGTTTTTATTGATTGGTATCAAGAGTTTTTATTGATTGGTATCAAGAGCTTTTATTGCTTTTATTGATAAAGCTTTCAATTGAAATTTTTATTTGTATCAAGAGCAATTATTTAAAGACATGTTTATTCTAAGTTTTATTTTCAATTGGTATTTAAGAACATGTTTATTTTAAAAAAAAGGGAAAAAGAATTTATTTTAAAATTTTGGTATCAAGAGCATGTTTATTTCATTATGCATGTTTATGCATATTCATGTTTAATATTTATTGCATATCTTATAGTTTATTGCTATGCATGAGTTAAGGGGGAGCTTCTTTGAAGCTTAACTTTAATCCATGCATATATAACTCCATGAGTTTTGTCATCATCAAAAAGGGGAGATTGTTGGCTCAGAGGCCTTCCACTCTAGTTTTGATGATGATTAACTCATGTAGTTATAGTTTACTAATAATCTTGTGATATTTAGCTTCAGATATTTAACCAAGATATTAGTAGGTGATTAGCTTCAACAAAGGCATTTTTGAGCTTTCACATGGTGATTCAAGAGCTCGAGCGTCAAAGTTCATATCTAGCACTCGTTGGACTCAAGCTCGGGGAATCGCGTTTGGATCGAGTCGACTTGGAGACGGCGCTCTACAAAAAGATCTCAATTTTTTTAGAATAGTTAGTTTAGATCCATTATTAAAGATTAGATAGTGTGATATGCTCAAGTTCACAACACACACACTTGTTTGAAGTTTCATGTTTATTGATTTGGTTTTTGGTTTAACCGATCTTGGTTTTCATGAATAGGAATCAAAATAAGTTTACATGGTTTAATGTATATTAAATTTGATCTATATACATGTATGCTTCACATTCTTAGAAAAACTTATTTTGATAACCTATTCATGTATTTGGGTTTGTATTTAAACAAAACTTATTTTCAGATTTAATGTCAAAAACATTGATATATATCTCTTTCATCTATATTGGAATCTATCCATATACTATATGCTTCAAAGTTGTTTAAATATCATGTTTTTGAATTTACATGTGTTTTGGAAAAATCGGATTTCCATTTCAAAAATTCATGTTTTGGAAAATACAGATTTTGGTTTTCGACAAAATTTGTAAGTCACAAAAATGGTTCAAAATGCTTTGTAATGTACCTTGATTTTTACTTAAACATGTTTGTATTTCAATGATATAACATGAACTAATTTTTGTGAAATTTTTGAGATTTTATGGGATTTATTTGATAATAAAAGACCAGTTTTTGAATCATATATTTTGCCCTGCCAGGCTCTGGCGGTCGACTGGGACGGTCGACCGAACCAGTGGTTGGTCGACCGGACCGCTCGATCGATGTGCACGAGACGTGCACAAAGGCCAACATGTTTGGTCGGTCGACCGAGCGGTCGACCGACTAAAGTCAGCCCACTCTCGGGTTGGCCCGGTCGACCGGCCAGAGAGCCGTTGCTCTCTGGTTCTGGGCACGGTCGACTGGGCGGTCGATCGGAGGGCTCAACGGTCGAATTTTTGACCGTTGGCCGGTCAACAGGAAGGCTAATCTGGGCCTTTTCTGCTGCCAATGGGTAGATTTCAAATGGGGTATAAATATCCCCCCATTTGAGTTATTTCTTAACAAGATTTCAAGAGCAAAATTTTAGATCTTTTCAAGTGTTTTAAGAGCATGTTTTTCAAAAGAGTTTTTGGGTTCAAAAAATCAATCTTCATTTGTTTGAAAAGTGTTTGATAATTCAAAAAAAATAGTCTTTTGGGAATTGGTTTTTGATCTAAAAATTTATATCTATTTGGAGATTTTTCCCAAGTGATTTTCTTTGTTCAAAACACTTTGTTTTCTCACACTTGAGCTTATCTTGCTATCCTATCTATAGGATCTTTGTTTTGTGGGAAAATTTGTTTGTGGTTGAAAGAGACCACCAAGTTGTAAACCCTTATCATTGCTTGGCTTTGTGCCTTTCCCTCTAAGTATAGAGGAGGTTGTGCAATTGGGTTGTATCCCTCAAGTGTGAGGTGATCCTTGTTTGGGTTTGTGCCTTTCCCTCATTTGTGAGGTGAATATTGTGGTGGCTTTGTGCCTAGCCTCTAAGTATAGAGGTTATGTTGTATTTGAGAGAGGAGTTGTGTACTACCGGTTATTGTATTGCCCCAAATCCTCAGTGGAGATTCCCTGTGTGGGAAGTCTTGTGTGGACGAGTTAGTGGAAATCCTTCTGTGTGAAGTCGGGGATGTAGAGCTGTGTGCTCGAACCGCGAAATATATCTTGGTTTTTGCGTTTGATCCACTTTCTCTAACTCTCTCTTATATTGTGCCTTGCATTGATTCATATTGTCATATCATTCTTATATGCTTGGTTGTGTTTGTTTGTGTGTCTCACTTGTGTTTAATCACGAGCGCTTCATATAGCACCTCAACTCTTATTCAGAGGATCGAGAGGAGTTAGTCCAGAGCCCTTCACCGGGAGTTCGGCTACACTCGTTGGTTACACTAAGTGTGTTGCAATTCGTTTTAATTTTTGCATTATTGTTCATAAATAACCGTACACCTATTCACCCCCTAGGTGTATTTTCTTGCTCATGGCTATAGGGTATTGCGACCCTAGATCTGGTGTTTTAGAAGACACCCTCTTCGTGCACCAAGAGTTGGCCTAAGCCCGGGCTATAGTCAGGATCTGGAGAACTGAAGGGAGGAGAATTAGCACTATTCGGCGCTCGTCTGCCCCTACACGATTCTCGTCCCCTTCCGATCATATTGACGGATGCAGAGGGCAGATCTGGTAGATCTCGCGATATGCTCCTTTTGCGATACTTCACAGGAGCTTGCACCGATACTTGATCAAGGACTTACTGTCAGTTTGGAGGAGTGGTGGGGATTGGTCCTAACTGGCAATGAACTGAGTGGACTGTCACCAACTGACATCCCACTTGTTGACAACAGGAGGGAGAAGTCTGGAGTGATTCGACTTTCCTTTGCTTGCTAAGAACTCTCGCAAGTCAGACCCAGCCGAGTTTAAGCGACTCAGAGCAGAGGCTTGGGCAGATCAGGCATTGATGCATTTAGGTAATTTCAACACCACCTTCTTGCTCGCAAGCTTTGGAAGCGAAACACAAGATGATGTCTCGTTCTTCTCATCACCACAGAAGTGATTGGCACTAGATATTGCCTTAGCTCTAGCTTTGCGGCTAAGAACTTTGGGAGCACCCTTAGGCGCTGAAGATACATAAGCACCGCTATCAGTACCCAGGATCGATCCCTTAGGTCCACTGTGAAGAGCGAACTTAATGCTTGAGAACTGGGGAGTGAAGCACACTGTGGTGCTTTGTTCGCCACCTTGTTGCGAAGGAGATTAGCACTGCTAGGTGCTTTAGTTCCAACCTAGCGACTGGGAACTCCATGCGTACCTTGAGGTACTGGCGCTGTGCTTGCTAAACCATCAGTAGCTTCGCTCGTGAGAATGAGATTGACACGAGAAGTCACTGCTCCTGGATTGGGTGAAGGCAGAGTTGCCGGCCTAGCCTCGTGGCAGATAGTCTCGACGAAGCAGGCAGGCATTTCGCCTTTATCTTCGCGGGATAGACGAGCCTATGGCGTAGATACGCCTGAAGCTTCACATGGAGCTTTCTGTTTTGGCCTCCACATCTGTTTTGAAAGAGGAAACTTAGGTTCGCAGGGAATCTGGCTAGCCTCGCACGAGGCTGAGAGGAGTTGGAAGGAGGTCTGTTCGGTTACTTGCCCATCTAGGGCTGGTCCTGCTTTGAAACCTTGTCACCGAGACCTTCCTATGTTTCCGTGCGCAGAGCATTGGACTACCTCCATAGAGGAGTTCCTTGAATTTCCCTTGGTCGAAATGAATGATCAAGTTTTTTGAAAGTAACGGGCTAAGATGCTGACCGTCGCAATGCGACACTGTCTCCTTGTTGCGCCAGAAGACCGACATCCCCAGCGTAGTCGCCATCTTATTTTTCATTGATTTTGCAAAAGTGAAAACTTACAAAAAAAGTATTGAGGAGCTAAATTACAAGTAATTGAAAAGAAAAATTACAGGTAGATCTCCTCTGAGATTTCTGGGGAAGTGTGCCGGTAGGAATCTGATCAGCGCGCGATCACTTTATCCCTTTGACGATGCGACCGGTCAGATGATCGAACTGCCTCCTCCTGCGATTTTCTTCTCGCCTGGTTCTGGAAATTCCTTGAGAGGGAGGAAGATCTTAGGGTATTAGCACCCTGAATTTATCCTTGTAGGATTAGAGAAATAATTCTCTGAATTCTTCAAAGCAAGAGAATAGATCTCTAATTTCCTCTCTATCCTGGCCCATTTCTCCTCTCTCTTCCTGCGTTCCTCTCCCTTCTTTTGTGAGCCTCTGGTAGGCTATTTAAAGGGATAACAGGGGTATAATCGCCCTGAAAATCTGGAAACAGATTGAGTCAATCTATTTTGTATCTGGAAAGTAGTCTTGTCGCGAGGCTAGAAACAGCTTCTGCGAAGCTAGGGATAGCATATAGCGCTAATCGCTTAATTTGCTCTGCTAAATGAGGGATACTCCATTGATCTTCTTACCTGATTGGGAGAGTCAAAAGATCATGGCAGGCAACTGCCAAATTTGATTTCAATCAACATGATCTCATCTGGAGATTTGATTTCATCTAGAGATTTGCTTAGTCAAAATGACTATAAAGGACTCGCAGCGGAGTCATTGCGTTAAGCTCATAGCGGAGTTGGAAGAAGCTTGTGACGAAGCTAGAAGAAAGCTCTTTAGTGGAGCCATCAACCTTTTGCGCGGCTGCGTGAAGCTTCGAGCGAAGCTAACTTTCTGCGAAGTTAACTTAGCATTTCCAGGCGAAGCTGTAAGTTAACTCACAGCGAGACTATGAAGAAGCTTCTTGCGATGCTAAGCAACTTTTAGTTTTGAGATCTATCTCGTGGGCTCGTGCGAGACTAAGTGTTGAGCTAACTTAGTGTCTCTGGACCTGCTTGGGCCTTGTCACGAGCTTTCAAGGACGATCTTGGCTTACTGTCTGCTTCATTGGATCAGTAGAGTCTAAATAGCTAATTCGTCCCCTTGAGATGGGTGAAGAACTGATCGTCGGCTTGTCTGCCACTTGTCTTTTGTAGATGTCAATAAGTTAGACATTATTCAGGCCAGTTAGGAATCTTGTATTTTTTAGAGTGTCAACAACTGGTATAAATCAGTCTCAATATACTGAATATCAGTATAACCCGTATAAAGAAAATTAATTCACTTATACAGTACTTGGAGTGAGGTACTCTTATAGAGAATCTCCTTAAGACAATTACGTCCCCTGCTACGATGCTAACGGGTCAACGAACGCTGGTCTCCTAAGATACAACACTCCTTCATGGTATTTAGATTGCACTACCAAATCACTGTACGGTCAAACCGTAGTTAACTAGTACCTTCACAGGATTATCAAAGCAGTAAGACCAAGACAAATTTCAGGGAGAATAATTGTCTTGACTTTGTAGGAACACCCACTGTAGAGAGAGGAGAAGATAGAAAAATATTCTTCTTTGGAAGTCACAGATTCAGACAATAATTCTACTAAAGAATCTGTTGAATTTTCTGAGCCTTCTTTCAGAATGAATATTCAGAATATGAGTTACTTCTACTTCACTTTCACTTCGGATTTTCTCTTCAAAAATCAGAAGAAGGAAGAGGCATTACTTCGGATCTTCACTTCAGAAATCAGAAGAGGGATCTTTGTTGTTGTTGTGTTAAAATGACAAAAAAGGAGCGCTATTTATAGCGCTCTAGGAGGGGCGAATCTATCTGAACGGTTGTACCAGTTTGGTCTGAACCGTTACAATGGATCATTTCAGACAAACCTCCCAACCGTTGTAACGGTTCGCGGTGGTTTCCTGTCAGCCGTTACGGTATTTCAGATCCGGATGGCGGGGCGGGTGCGATCCACTGTAACCCATACCCATGAGACCCGTTTCAAAAAGAACCAGACCGGGTAGGGAACCCAAGCCCGATCCCGAGCCCGGCCTGGGCCCGGCTCCAGCGGCGGCGCGCGTGCCCGTCTGGGCATGGTTTCCCCCTAATCGCGTGCGAAAACTCCAAGTACCCAAAGGGCACACCCTTTGTTCCCATTTTTCTCTATTTAAACACTTCAAACTTCCATCCCATGGCCAATTGGAGACTAAATTCTTTTAGCTACCTTAGACTTTTGAATTAGGCAAACTTTAGACTTGAATATCTCATTCATTCAAAGTTGGAATTGAGCATGTGAATATACCATGTTCATCCCCAATGGAAGGAGAACACACTCCAACCATTATCCAATTGATTCTAACAACGGATCTTGCCTAATTCAACTCAAAGATTCACATTTAATTCTTTATTTTTTCGAACAACCCCCACAATGAATGAAGATTCAAGGAATTGACACACAAAGAGACTGACTCTATAGTGAAAGGTATTTTAGAAAAGAAATTGCATCAGAATAGGTGAACTAGGTCTTGAACCTTCCATAGCGAAAACTTTATCGAACTTACTAAATAATCAGTGAACGAGGTCTTGAACTATTAGCCGTTAGTATAAGCTAAGTCATAAAGCTTCACACAGTAACTTTTCAAATCAACTTTGGTTCTCGGTTGTGTCCATTTTGGCCATGAACATTCTTAGTTTCACAGAGTATCTTTAGGGAAACAGCCTTCATAGAAATTCCCAAAGAGCCGACCCAACTCTATACTCACATAAGTGATCATCCTATTAAGAGCAGTCTACTGTACTCCACTTGTTTAATAACAAGATATAAGCATCAATAAAAGCGTTAAGATTATCCTTAATCCACTTGTAGAAAGCACTTTTGTGCACCTTAGGAATGAACTAGAGTCAAGCTCCTAAGTTCTTACTTGCTGAGTCAATCATAACTAGTTTTTCCTCTTGATCTTAGTGCGTGGGATCTCCAGTTGCTAAGTGAGTTTCCATTAAGCTGATTCAGTAAGGTTAGACTTTTAGACTCATTCTCCTCGATGCGCAGTATATACCCTCTCCACTTAAACATTTAATAAGCGGATCTGCTAAATTATCTTTTGACGTGACAAAATCAATAAAGATAATTCCATTTGAGAGCAACTGCTTAACGGTATTATGTCTACGACGAATATGTCTAGATTTATCATTATATATAAAATTTTGGGCCCTAGATATAGCTATTTGATTATCGTAGTGTATGTATATAGCGGGTACCTAGCTTTTGCCATAATTGTATTGAAAGCACACCTAGAGGGGGGTGAATAGGTGTAAATGCTAATCTAGAAACTAAATGCAGAAGCTAATACAAATTTTGCACAAACTTAATACAACACACAAGTGTAGCCGAATTCCCCGTGAAGGGCTCTGGACTAACTCCTCTTGATTCCCTTAAATATGGGTTGAGGTGCTATGTGAAGCTCTTGTGGTTAAGTATAAGTTAGGCACACACACAAGCAAGCCAAGCATATAAGGATGAATTGCAATATGAAATAATGCAAGGCAACACAAGCAATGTATGATATGTATGATGTGAATGATGCTTTGCACAAAGGTAAAGAGAGAGAGTTAGAGGGACAATGGATCAAACGCTAACAACAAGATATGTTTCGAGGTTCGAGCCCCTAGCTCTACATCCCCGCCTTCACCACCGTGAAGGATTTCTAATCCACTATCTCCCACCAAGGGAACCTCCACCGAGGAGGATTTGTTACAACACTAGGAGTATCAAACTCCTCTCTCAATACAAACACCACCTCACACAAGAGGGGTAGGCCCTTAGCCAAACAACAACCAATCCACCTCACACTTGAGGGATACAAACCAACAACCAACTCCACCTCACCAAGAGGAAGTAAACACCAATCTCCACCTCTACCAAAGAGGGAGCAAACCAATCACCTCAAATCCACAACCTCAAACTCTACCAAAAGGGAGCAACCAAATAATGAGGGTTTACAATAGGTGGTCTCTTTCAACCACAAACAATCTCTCCTTTTCCACAAACAAAAAGATCCTAAATAGATTAGGATAGAAGATAGCTCAAGTGTGAAAAGAAAGTGTTTTGAACAAAGAAAATCTCTTGGGAAAAATACCAAATTGATATAGAAATGAAGAACAAGAAACTAATTCCCAAAAACTTATTTTCTTTGAAAATAACAAAACACTTTAAAACAAATAGATGAATCTTTTTGGCACTTTAAACTCTTTTAAAAACTTGTTTTTAAAATTAGAGAATGGGGAAAAATCAGCTCTAAAAATCTTGGGGAAAACTATGAAGAGATGGGGTATATATAGCCCCAAAACAAAACTAGCCGTTGGGCTGATCTGTCAGTCTGACAGACCTACGGTCGACCGCCAACGGTCAAAAATCCGACCGTTGGAGCCTCCGGTCGACCACCCGGTCGACCGAAATAAACAGAGAGCACTGCTCTCAGTTCCGGTCGACCGCCTCGGTCGACCGCCTTAGATACAGAGAGCACTGCTCTCTGGTCCGGTCGACCGGTTGGTCGACCGGCCCACTGGGCTGCCAGACGTGCATAGTTCTGTGCACGTTCATGGTCGACCGGCCCATGATTCGGTCGACCGAACCGGTCGACCGGCCTGGCCTGACAGTCAGGTCTGGGTCAGAAATCTGGGAGAAAAACAGTTAGATAAATTCTCGAAAAAAACTTTTAAATCTTGTAACAATTCCCAAAAATATTTTTACCATATTGCATTGATATATAAACATGTGTGATAAACATTTTAACTCAAATATCAAGCATATGAAACTATTTTTGTGTTATATCATTTTTACCAAAAACCAAAACATGTATTTTATCAAACTTGGATTTTTCAATACATGAATAGGAAAGTCAAAATAAGTTTGTTTAAAAGTTAAGCATGCATGTATAGAATGAAACAACTATACATAAACCAATTAAACTTGTTTTGATCTACTATTCATGAAAACCAAAATCCAAACATAAAACGTGTGTGTTTGTGCACTTGAGCATACCAACTATACTAAGCTTTACAAATCGGATCTAAACACACTATCTAAACTAGGATACCTAAGTCTTCTTGACGATCTCCATCTTCAAGTTGACTTGGTCCAAAACTCCATCCATAAGCTAGGCAATATGTGATCATGATGCTTGAGCCCTGGAATCACCATGTGGAGGCTTCTAAACACTTCTTTTGGAAGCAACCACCAACTAATATCTTGTTAAGAGATCTGTAACTAAAATCACAAGAATATTAGTAAACATAACTACATGAGTAAATCATCATCAAAACTAGGGTGGAAGGCCTTTGGGCCAACAATCTCCCCCTTTTTGATGATGACAAAACTCATGGAGTTATATATGCATTGATTAAAGTTAAGCTTCAAAGAAGCTCCCCCTTAACTCATGCATAGACAAATAAATAATAAATATGCAATGAATGACAATGCATTATATCATGATGAAAACAATAAAACTCTTATATCAATAAAACATGCTCTAGGCTCTAGATACCAATGAAATCCAATTAAAATGAACAAATAAAACATGTTCTTTTTCTTGTTAAAGCAAATACATGTGCAAAGACATACATATAAAACAATAAAACCAAATTCTTCTCCCCCTTTTTGTCAATAATCAACAAAGGGGTAACACATATAAAACAATAAATTTTTCTCCCCCTTTTTGTTCGAAATAAAGAATCAATAAAGGGGTAATTACCAAAATATTGATACCAATTAAAAAAATGTGACAATGAAATGCATCTTGATACCAATTTAAAACATAAACATCTTGATATCAAAAGAGAGTTAATTTTTTTTAAGCATAAGATATCAAATTGAAATTATTTTCTATCATAAAGCAAGGGAGTGAAAAAACAAATGCCAATTGAAATACGAAAATTGAATTTTTCTCCCCCTTTATGAAATACCAACTAAACACATGCATAAGCTTGTTTGCAGATGCCAATTGAAAACTAAATCAATTGCAATAAAGTTGAAACTTAAGCGTTAGCATAAACAAGATTTTGTGCTCTAAGATATATGAATATAGTAGGCACAAATAAAACATATATGTATGAAAAATTAGATACCAATAGAAATTGATACCATTAGAATTTAAAGCATACATACATAAACACATATGAGTATACAAAAGATCAGAATCGATACCCATTGAAAGAGTTCAATGATACCAATTGAAGCAACAATAATAGCATGGTATAACTCATATTAAAATGAAGAACACGAACTAGTTAAAATGGAAAATTTTGTTAACTAGTATGAAATCCTTCAAGTAAGGAATAAAAACAAATTATTTTTCACAAAATCATGAATTTTACAACTACAATGTGAAGGACATGATCATGAAAATATTCAATTAAGCTCAATATTCCTTGAAACATGAAAATCATCAAAACAAAACATTTAATCTTCAAGGTATATGTATGTCTTATACAATCTAAGATATACATACATATCCAAAATATAACGAGTCCACAAAGTATATGCATGAAGGCACGTGGCTCAAAGGATACACATGTATAGTCAAAAGTTTGGATAAGATGGACATATACATGAAGCTAAACATGAAATCAAGAAAATCTAAATTTTTCATTAAACCAAATTTCATTTCAAGGTATATGTATGATTTGTCAACACAAGAAGCATACATACATATCCCTAAACACAATTGAGTCTATATATATAGATTTGCATGAAAAGCAAATGACTCAAGGGGTTTATATGTATATCTTAAAGTTTGGCAAAATAAACATATACATGAAATGAAAGCACAAAATCATAAAACAAATCAAAAATGGGAATACAAGTTTAAAATGCATGGATCATCAAAACTAGACCATACTAGCACATCTAATGGGTTCAAATAAGCATTCAAGCACAAACATATATAGATTTATTTGTGGCCCACTATATGTACAAGTATATACCTAGTTTTGACAAAAACTAACATTTAAACTAATATTCACATCATGAAGCATCAAAACGAGATATAAATAAACATAATTAAAACAGATTTTGAGAATACAAAAGATTTTATCCATAGAATGTGTGTATCTCATAAGCTAATTGAAGAATAATTAACTAGTATAAATTGATTTTGAATAACTAGTTAAAGATCCTTCAAAAACTTCAAATCATATGTTTTTCATAAAACATAACTAAATACATAAAGATTTAATCACTCATTGGTCTATAAAGTTCAAAAATGATCATGAAACTAAGTCATGAAAAAAAATGAATGAAAATGTGAGTGTTAAACAAAATCATGTAAATAGCATTTTTATGAAAATAGACATTGAAGCTCAAATGAAACATGAATAGCAATTTTATTAAAACACATCATGAAAAATCATTTTTCATCTAAAACACAAACTTCTAGGTATATGTATGATTTGTCAATCCTAATAATACACATACATATCCCAAACATAAAAGAGTCTAATCAAGATGTTTGCATGAAGGCAAGAGACTCACGGGTGTACATGTATATTTATTAGATTTGAATTCAAAATACATATACATGAAGTAGAAACATGAAGGTAGGCAAAACATGTATAAATGAAAGAATAATCAAAACTAACTTATACATGTGCATATAGTGGGTACAAATGAGCATGAAGTGCAAACATAGATGAATCAATTTGTTCTCACTATTTGTACATGCATACATGCAAGTTTTGATAAAAGAACTACATTTAAACTAGTTTATACCACATGAAGCACAAAAACACATGAACATGCTATGAATATGATATAAGTAAAAAAAACATGTAAATAATAATAAGGAGTTAGAGATTTATACCAAAACCGATGAGGCACCTCTCTAGTCTCCAAAATAAGGTGGTCCTCCCACCAAACATCCCTTGAAAGTGATGCATCCAATTGATCCACATGAAGTCCGGAACGCATCCACTCCAAGGTACATATACTCTCACGTCATGTGAGAGCCCACACCTACATCAAATAAAGGAGGGGTGGTCTTTGGTACCCATACCTTTTGGGTCCATGGGGGTTAGTACCTTTTCTAACCCAAACAAACTTATTTGCTAAATTTGAAACTTGTAATCTATCATAACAAAATTTAGCAAGGTAGCCCATACGTCCACAATGTGTACAAGTGTACACATGAGCATACATGTGTTGGTGGTGACCGTGAGGAGCATGTGTATACCATGTATGGTGTGCATGAAAAGATGGAACTTGTTTCTTTCAAACTAAGGATTCAAGCGTGTATGGTTCATGGCACATTGGCCCATAGTGGAGCCCAAACAATCCATTTTCTTCTTAATTAAATTTATATCATTTTCAATCAAAGAAGAAGTGGAGCATGTAATGGGTGGAGTGTGTGAAACTACCCTAGCATGGCAAACATGAAAATCAATTTTGTTTTGCAAAACAATATTTTTCTCTAAACAAACATTCAAATCATTTGAAATGGAAATTATTTTATTTTTCAAAGCAACATTTTCTTTTAAAACAAAATCTAGTTTTGAAGACAAATTCTCATTTTTCTTCAAAAGAGTTTCACAATCATTTTTAGATTTTAAAAATTCATTTTCTTTAAAACAAGGTCTAGTTGAGATCTCAATGAATCCCTTTCATTATAGACCTCAACCTTCTCTTGCAAAACCTTGTCAAGTCTAGAATGTAAACTTTTATTTTCTTTTTTAATTCCTAGACTTTTCTTTTTCAAAATCTTATATTTTTCAATTAATTTTTCACAAACAATTGAAAGTTCTTCATTTAAAGCATGGGCATCAATATTATCATCACATGAAGAACTAGAATCAAAACTATCTAGTTGAGTTTCCGATTGTACCTCAAGGGAGTCATTCTCTTGGACCATGAAGCATTGAGATTCGGATTCTCCACTAGACTCCTCCGGTTGAATTGGCAAGTGAAGCTGGAGGTGGTGGTGGTTGTCAACAAATTCCACACTGCAAAGGCGAAATCAATATTAGAAACATGTAAAAGATATTCTTTTGAAAGTGTGCTTCTAATAGTCTCAAGGGCTTGTGCATTGGCCCCTATATGCTTGTCATTACCAAGATAGCATTTCTTGGTAGCGGCAAGGAAGACATGCAAACCTAGGGTCTTCAAATACATGGACATCCTATATTTTCATATGTCAATGTTGGAGACATTGAACATGGGAGGTGAAAAGCAAACCATAGGTATAAACTAAATGTGTGCAAACAAGCAAATGCAAACAAGATTAGCAAACAAGTGGATCTCACTCCTAGGATGTTAAGCCTAAGTATCAGGAGCATTGGCTCTGATACCAATTGAAAGCACACCTAGAGGGGGGTGAATAGGTGTAAATGCTAATCTAGAAACTAAATGCGGAAGCTAATACAAATTTTGCACAAACTTAATACAACACACAAGTGTAGCCGAATTCCCCGTGAAGGGCTCTGGACTAACTCCTCTTGATTCCCCTAAATATGGGTTGAGGTGCTATGTGAAGCTCGTGTGGTTAAGTATAAGTTAGGCACACACACAAGCAAGCCAAGCATATAAGGATGAATTGCAATATGAAATAATGCAAGGAAACACAAGCAATATATGTTATGTATGATGTGAATGATGCTTTGCACAAAGGTAAAGAGAGAGAGAGAGTTAGAGAGACAATGGATCAAACGCTAACAACAAGATATGTTTCGAGGTTCGAGCCCCTAGCTCTACATCTCCACCTTCACCATCGTGAAGGATTTCTAATCCACTATCTCCCACCAGGGGAACCTCCACCGAGGAGGATTTGTTACAACACTAGGAGTACCAAACTCCTCTTTCAATACAAACACCACCTCACACAAGAGGGGTAGGCCCTTAGCCAAACAACAACCAATCCACCTCACACTTGAGGGATACAAACCAACAACCAACTCCACCTCACCAAGAGGGAGTAAACACCAATCTCTACTTCTATCAAAGAGGGAGCAAACCAATCACCTCAAATCCACAACCTCAACCTCTACCAAAGAGGGAGCAACCAAATAATGAGGGTTTACAATAGGTGGTCTCTTTCAACCACAAACAATCTCTCCTTTTCCACAAACAAAAAGATCCTAAATAGATTAGGATAGAAGATAGCTCAAGTGTGGAAAGCAAGTGTTTTGAACAAAGAAAATCTCTTGGGAAAAATACCAAATTGATATAGAAATGAAGAACAAGAAACTAATTCCCAAAAACTTATTTTCTTTGAAAATAACAAAACACTTAAAAACAAATAGATGAATCTTTTTGGCACTTTAAACTCTTTTAAAAACTTGTTTTTAAAACTAGAGAATGGGGAAAAATCAGCTCTAAAAATCTTGGGGAAAACTATGAAGAGATGGGGAATATATAGCCCCAAAACAAAACTAGCCGTTGGGTTGATCTGTCAGTCTGACAGACCTACGGTCGACCGGTCCGGTCGACCACCAACGGTCAAAAATCTGACCGTTGGAGCCTCCGGTCGACCGCCCGGTCGATCGAAATAAACAGAGAGCACTGCTCTCAGTTTCGGTCGACCGCCCCGGTCGACCGCCCCAGATACAAAGAGCACTGCTCTCTGGTCCGGTCGACCGGTTGGTCGACCGGCCCACTGGGCTGCCAAACGTGGACAGTTCTGTGCACGTTGGTCGACCGCATGGTCGACCTGCCCATGGTTCGGTCGACCGAAACGGTCGACCGGCCTGGCCTGATAGTCAGGTCTGGGTCAGAAATCTGGGAGAAAAACAGTTAGATAAATTCTCGAAAAAAAAACTTTTAAATCTTGTAACAATTCCCAAAAATATTTTTACCATATTGCATTGATATATAAACATGTGTGATAAACATTTCAACTCAAATATCAAGCATATGAAACTATTTTTGTGTTATATCATTTTTACCAAAACCAAAACATGTATTTTATCAAACTTGGATTTTTCAATACATGAATAGGAAAGTCAAAATAAGTTTGTTTAAAAGTTAAGCATGCATGTATAGAATGAAACAACTATACATAAACCAATTAAACTTGTTTTGATCAACTATTCATGAAAATCAAAATCCAAACATAAAACGTGTGTGTTTGTGCACTTGAGCATACCAACTATACTAAGCTTTACAAATCGGATCTAAACACACTATCTAAACTAGGATACCTAAGTCTTCTTGACGATCTCCATCTTCAAGTTGACTTGGTCCAAAACTCCATCCATGAGCTAGGCAATATGTGATCTTGATGCTTGAGCCCTGGAATCACCATGTGGAGGCTTCTAAACACTTCTTTTGGAAGCAACCACCAACTAATATCTTGTTAAGAGATCTGTAACTAAAATTACAAGAATATTAGTAAACATAACTACATGAGTAAATCATCATCAAAACTAGGGTGGAAGGCCTTTGGGTCAACAGGTATATGTTCTAAAAATTGTTGCAGTCATTCTGCTTCTTCTCTGGCCTTATCCAAGGCTATGAATTCCGATTCCATTGTGGAACGGGCAATACATGTTTGTTTGAAAGATTTTCAAAATACCACTGCTCCTCCTAGAGTAAATACGTATACGCTAGTTGATTTTGATTCCTCAGAATCTGCAATTCAGTTAGCATCACTGTGCCCTTCAAGTATAGGGATACTGTCTATATATTAAGGTATATTTCTTGGTATGTGATACGTAACCTAATACTCATAGTAGAGCAGTCCAATGATCATCACTAGGATTACTAGTGTATCTGCTTAACTTGCTTATAGCGTAAGCAATATCGGGTCTAGTGCAATTTATTAAATACATTAAACTTTCGATAATTTGAGAACACTCCAACTAGCTTACTCCAGTTCCTGTATTCTTATGAAGGTGGATGTGTGGGAGAAAAGGATTTGTATTTTTCTTAATCTCATGATCCTTGAATCTTTCTATCATCTTATACACGTAGTGAGATTGAGATATATTGATTCTATCTGGTGTTCTTGTTATTTTAATTCCTAACATTACATCAACAACCCCCAGAGCCTTCATGTCAAAACTGTTGGATAACATTCTTTTAGTGGACTTAATAATTTCAATATTAGTCCCAAGTATCAACATGTCGTCTACATAAAGACAAACAATGATACATATATTTTTAACTGTTTTAGTGTAAACACACTTATCACATTCATTGATAGTGAATCCATCTTTGATCATGACACTATCGAATTTCTCATGCCATTGTTTTGGATCCTGCTTTAGACCGTATAAGGATTTTATCAATTTACACACTTTGTGTTCATGGCCCTTGATTATGAATCCTTCAGGTTGCTCTATATATATTTCTTCATTTAATTCACCATTTAATGGATATCTAAGTTATGCAATACTGCAATTGCAATTAACATCCGAATAGAGGTTATTCTTGTTACTGGTGAATAAGTATCGAAGTAGTCAAGTCCTTCCTTTTGTCGATAGCCCTTGGCAACTAATCTAGCCTTGTACTTTCGAAAGATCCATCGGGTTTTGATTTTCTTTTAAAATATACTTACACCCAATTGGTTTACTGTCAGGAGGCAAGTTTGTCAATTCCCAAGTATGATTACTTAGTATGGATTCTATTTCGCCATTTATAGTTTCGTTCTACATTTGTGCTTCTGGGGTAGACATAGCCTCTTTAAATGTTTGAGGCTCGCTTTCAATAGCATATGCTTTAAATTTGGACCAAAAGATTTTGAGATTCTAGATCTCTGACTTCTTCTTGGTTTAATTTTCGCATTAACAATTGGTTCCTTAGGGTTTTCATTCCTAAATGCCATCTCATGTGTTCTTTTCCCAGAAGTCTTATCTGTTTCCCGTTTATATGAAAAGATGTCTTCAAAGAACACAGCATCTCTTGATTCGATAATCATGTTTACATAAATATCTGATATTTCTGATTTATGAAGAAAAAAATCTGTAGGCACTACTATTCAAGGCATAGCTTATGAATATGCAGTAATAGTTCTTACTCCCAACTTAGTCTTTTTAGGTAATGGTGCTAGTACCTTTTCAAGACACCCCCACATTTTGAGGTAATGATAGAAAGGTGTCCTTTCATGTCATAATTAAAATGGTATAAGACCAAGTTTCTTGTGGGGTCTCTGTTTAGAATACAATTTGCAGTTAACAGAGCTTCCCCCCACAAGTTCTGCGGAGCTCCAGAACTTACGAGCATGTAATTGACCATCTCCTTCAAAGTTCTGTTCTTCTATTCAGCAATTCCATTTTGCTGAGGAGTATATGGTGTTATAGTTTGATGGATTATACCAAATTTAGCTCATAACTCACTAAAATCATTTGATTCATATTCTCAGCCTCAATTGGAGTTTAGAATCTTGATATTCTTGTTGAGTTGATTCTCAACTTCAGTTTTATATGTTATAAACATATTCATTGCCTCATCCTTACTATTTAGAAGATACGCATAGCAGTATCTTGTACAGTCATCAATAAAAGTAATAAAATACTTATTTCTGCTTCTAGTTGGCGTAAATTTGAAGTCACACAAATCATTATGAATTAACCCTAAATAACCCTAAAGGTTATGTATATCGATCAATTGAGTGAAATGAATTTTTTTTGAACTTGGCCTCAACAAAAATCTTACACTTGTGAATTTCTTCCAAGTTGAGTTTAGACATATATCTTAAATTAAACAAGTTTTTTTAAAGACTTATAATTTACATGCCCTAATCTAGCATGCCATAAAATAGGAGATTCAAGCAAATAAACAGAAGATTTTTCTTTATTTATAAGCTTAGGGTACAAATACACAGACTTTTTGTCCACCACTGCAACATTGGCTTTAAAAAGGCAATCAATAAGATAACAATTTCCCACATACATCCCACCCTTAGTAAGTACAAAATTTATCTGATTTGAAAATCATTCTAAATCCTTTCTTATTAAGTATTGATTCAGAGATCAGATTCTTGCGAATATCTAGAACATGTAGCATCGTTCAGAGCAAGCTTTTTCCCAGATATCCACTTCAGGATGACCTTTCCTTTTCCCTTAACCTTGGAGACGGCTGAGTTTCCCATGAAGAGTTGCTTATCTTGCTCTAGTTTTTGATATTTAGAGAATAATAATTTCTCAGAGCAGATGTGCCAAGTAGTCTCAGTGTCTACCCACCAATCCTTATTGTTGGTTATCAGATTCACTTCTGACACCACAGCTGAAAGGCGGGTGACGCATGGTCAGTCAGGTTTGCCTGTGGATGATTCTTCTTTTTTTTTTTTTTGAGATGGCTGCGATATTTATTCGCCTTATGCCCCTCTTTATTGCAGATGTAGCATGTTCCCTTGAAGCGCATGTTCTTTCCTTTATGGACCTTGCCTTTATATCCTTAGGCGGTCTTCTTCCGCTTTAAGCCTTTGGAAGTAGACTCTTTCCCCTTTGAGTCTTCGATCACATTGGCCTTGGTTTCATAGGAGCTCTTATTGCTCCTTTTCTCGGACTTTCTGTGGTCCTCCTCAATTTGAAGCCTCACAATGAAATCTTTCAACTTCAGCTCCTTGCGCCTGTGCTTCATGTAGTTCTTGAAATCTCTCCATGCAGGTGGGAGTTTCTCCACAATAGTAGCAACCTGAAAAGTTTCAGGTAGATTCATACCTTCAGCTTCTATCTCATGCAAGATAAATTGGAACTCTTGCACCTGACTGATCACAATCTTGTTGTCCACCATCTTGTACTCTAGAAATCATCCTACGACGAACTTCTTGGTACCGACATTCTCAGTCTTGTACTTTTTTATCAAGACTGGCCCATAACTTCTTTGTCATTGTGATTAGACTATATACATTGTAAAGAGAGTTATCCAGTCCATTCAAAATATAGTTTCGACAAAGGAAGCCACCTTGAGTCCATGCATTGACTGCAAGGACTGAGTCCCGATCAGTTTCAGTTTCTGGTGGATCCTCTTATAGGAATTTGGCCAAATGCAGAGGGTCAAATAGAAGAGCATCTTCTGTTGCCACCTCTTGAATTCTGTGCCATCGAATTTTCCTGGCTTCTCCAGCTTTGGGTTAGGAAGTGAAGCAGGCATCAAAGTTTGAATCTGCATATTTGGTGTCTTACTTGAGCTATCTTGATTAGTCTCAGACATTTTCTGCAATTTCAAGCAGAACAGAAGTAAGTAACTTCCATTGTAATTGTCTTAAGATTGTTATCCTAAGATCAATCTGACAACTAATCAATATCATCGATCTAATTGGCCAGGTCAGTGAATATCAGATGGGAGATTTTCTGTTCAATAGAACGTTCCTTAATTATAGAACCACTTTTCAATTACCTTCCTTGGTTAAACACCAATTAGACTGGTATAAGTCTGTCTCAATATACTGAATATCAGTATAACCCCTGTATAAAGAAAATTAATTCACTTATACAGTACTTGGAGTGAGGTACGCTTGTAGCGAATCTCCTTAAGACCATTACGTCCCCCGCTACGATGCTAACGGGTTACTGGACGCTGGTTGATTGGTCACTAATATTGCACATTTAATATCATATTCTCCTACTTATTATAGAATAAACTCTGCATTTTCCTAATTAAATGTTTAATTTATTTGCGGGCCCATTCCTAAAGGAAAGTAAAGAGAAATGAGCCCAAAAGCCCACCAAATTCTGAATTAAATCAGAAATAATTCGAACTCAATGAATCAGGGCAAAATTAGAGAGGTTGAAAACCGGTTGAGAAGAATCCTCCCAGAATCGATCGGTTGAAGCCAAGAAAATGGCCATTTCGTCAAAATCTCGGACTCAAACTGAAAATCCAGCTGAAGATATATACAAGTCACAAAACTGGGGAGCTCCACCAACATGCTGTGGCCATCTGGCCACAGCAAGAAAACCGCATTTCCGTGGCTCTGTTAGGGAGTTAGGGGGAGCGTTTGCTCCCCCTATCTTCATACTCTCCTGTAGGTTGGGTTTTTGTTTATAAAAGGGCAGGATTCGCACTGAAAATGGGACGACCATGCAGAGATAGGATTTAGTCTAGTTTTCACTCTTTGTAGTTTAGGTTTTTATTTTCTTTTTATGTAATTGTAATTTGTATGTAAGCTTAGGTTAGATTGAGATTCATGTAAGTAAGAGAAAGAGAGAGGCTTATGTTGAGAGTGACACCGATGTACCTTCCTCCTTCCTTCCATTGTTTCTGCAAGCAATAAAAGGTAAACATTTTTTTTATGTTCGTCACTTTACTTTTGTTTTCTTTTTCTTTTTCCTCTTTCTACTTTACCTCTGTTGGTTTTTGATGAGCATGCAAGTGAATTCAGAAGCATAAGTATAACAGTGTTTTTGCGAGTGCCAACGATACTTCATGAAGATGTTCTCCTCCTCAAGATCGGTATCACTTCATTCTTGTTCGGCTTGATGATATAATGCGAATGGGGACTGAGCTCGATCCTATGGCTTATGCGTTGAACGCCTCCGAAGCAAGGTAGAACATGCAAGGGTTCCAGGTAAGTCATCAACCAAACTAGGTGAGTACTTCTTTAATCTTCTTTCTTTTCTTTTATTTCTGTAGATTAAATCACCAACACCACATCTTCCAAATCTTTCTTTCCAATTCATTTGTACATAGTCGTTTTCTGATTTTCTCCACCTTTTCTATCTATCGCTTTCTTTTTAACTTTAACATAACTCTTTTTTTAATTTTCATTTCTTAAAACAAAGAAGAACTTTCGTTCTTTCTTCATAAAGATTTCAATAAAAAAACCTTGAACGCTTCTATCGCAAACCCTCCTTGTGGATCACGACCCGCATAGCCACTTGCTATCGCGGTAAGAATTGAGCACTTGCACATCTTTATTCTTAGATCTAAAGTTTTTTTGTGTAGGTAAAGCTTCAATCAAATTTTGGCGCCGTTGCTGGGGAGGGTAACAGTTTTTATTGAATTTTTTTAGAACTAAAACGAATTTTTCTTCTCTGTTCTAGGTTATAGAGCAGGAAAAGCAGAAAAAAAGATTGCAGTAACATATAAGTGGTCTTGGGCCTCTGTTCCAGAAAACAGAGACCAAGTACCCTCTAAATTGTCGCGTTTGCTCGGCTCTAGCCGCGTTTCCACGGCAAGGAAGAGTTCACTACTGACTGGCTTTTTGCAGGGCTGCTTGCTTTGTAAAAATTAGAGTTTATGCAAACTTTATTTCTTGTATGACATCTCCATGAGCCTGCTAATAAACCAACAGTAAAATACTTACTGAAAAGTTTGAAAAATTGATTAGACGTTTGCATTTTAGGCACGTGTCTTTTCAATTCATTTACTTTACAGTTAAAGAGTGATGGAGCAAGGTATGTTCACATTGCACTTAGAATAGGACTCATCTCTTGGTTGATTTACATCGCTTTGAGTGAATCTTGTTTGTATATCTTGTACACTTGTGATTGATAGTGAAAAGTGCATTTTTATCATTATATTTACCATCATATTGTCATATTTATTCCTATAATTCTGCACATTTACTAATATTTTATGATTTATTGTGTGCAGGCCTCAAAATATTAAAATAAAGAAATAAAGCCTACAAAGAAGCCCAAAAGCCCATATTCAAGCCCAATGTAAAAGTTGCAAATATCAATTGCCAAAATTGTAAATACACAAGGGCCAAAGTTGCAAATACAAAGAAGAGGGAAGGATAGACTTCTATTCAACCCTAAACACTTGCAGGATGAGGATAAAAGCCAAAGAAGAGGGTGCAAAGATAAGGAAATTCGTTTAAAAAGATATTGGGAGATTTGAGATCTATATAACTTGCTTCCCAAGTTATATCGAAATCTCAAGATAAAGAGCCAGGATGCAGCTTCCAGAAGAAAACGCCCAGATGGACGGACCAGGAGAGGCCCGCGCCAAAGCGCGTGGCCAACCGACACCATAAGGCCGCGGAAACGCGGCCCAAGCCGCGTTTCCGCAGCAAAACAGTCTTATCCCGGGACTAGGTTTCGTGGAGGAGTCGTTCTGAGACTCTACTTCCTTCTGCACCTATAAATACCCCTGCAGATGCAACGCAGAGAGCATCCAGCGAAATACAGGGCCAAAAATTAGGGTTTTCTTAGGCTTGTAGTTTAGGTTTTCTTTGTTTTTTTATGTAAGTGAGGGAGAGAGCTATGTTGAGAGTGACATCGATGTATGCTTCTCTTCTCTTCCATTGTATCAAGTAATAAAGGTAACTTTTATTTTTATGTTATTGCTTTACTTTTCTTTTTGTTTTCTTTTCCTTTTCTATTTTATTTCTGTTGGTCTTTGATGAGCATGCAAGTGATTTCTAAAGCACAAGTATAACGGATCTTGGTGGGTGCCAACGATATTTCATGGAGATGTTCTCCTCCTCAAGGTACGTATCACTTCATTCTTGCCCAATCTTGATGATATAATGCGAACAAGGGACTGAGATCGATCCTATGGTTTATGCGTTCAACGCCTCCAAAGCAAGGTAGAAAGTGTTAGGTTTTCACGTAAATCATCGACCATATGAAGGTAAGTGTTTCTTCTATTTTCTAGTTTTAGATTAAGTCACCAACACTTCTCCTTCAAATTCTTTCTCTCTCATCTCATTGTAATTATCACTTTTAATTCTTCATCTTCTTAATCTCCGCGCCTTCTTCCTAACCTAACTTTAACTATTCTTTTTATTAACTTAAAGAAATTAATTTTTAGAGATAATTTATTGACAAAGCTTCCATCGCTAGTCCCTCCCTGAGGATCACGACCCGCATAGCCTTTGCTACAGCGGATAGTATTGAGCACCTCGCACACCTTTATTTCTCAATCTAAACTTCTCTATTTTGTGTGCAGGAAAATCTCAATCAAAATTTTGGCGCCGTTGCCGGGAAGGGACGGTAAGTTATTCTCTAATAATAAAAAAATTGTTAACTAATTCTTTTATTCTTTTCTGTTTGCAGGTTTGGAGAACAGAAAAACAACAGCAGAAGTGGACATATAGCAACTCTATGCCTCTGCCCTCGAAGGCAGAGCAGCAGAGCCTACTCATCTGCCGCGCAAACGCGGCAATAGCCGCGGATCCGCGGCAAGAGTAGTGAACTACTGACATATCTTTCTGCAGGTTGCTACAAATTGCAATATCTGTTTTCTGCTCTGTTAAAATTTGCTCTGTGATAAACCTGTATACTGCTAATTAATTCAACAGTAAAATATTTGTTGCAAAAGTTAAAAATTGATTAGACGTTTGCATTTTAGGCACGTGTCTTTTCAATTCCTTTATTTTACTGTTGAAGAGTGCTGGAGCAAGGTACGTTCGCATTGCATGTAAAATAGGACTCATCTCTTGGTTGATGCTATGAGTGAATCTTATTTACATATTTTGTACACTTGCACAAATTTATTCTAAGGGCATAACCCATTAACAAGATAAGGTGGGGATTTCATCACCCTTCCTTAGCCCAAAAATCATATCCCAAGCACTCACTAACCCAAGCCTCACTTAAAATTAGTAGACGTTGGCCCTAGGGACATATCGGACTCAATTAGGAGATTATCCTAAGGGGAAACAGTGCTGGAAATTGACTCCTGCTAAATCAGTGTCTAGGAAAGGGATTGAGGGCCGAAAGCCCGAAGATTGGTGGTTATTTAATTAAGGAACGTCTTTGACGGAAAACCTCCCACCACTCTTGCCCTGACCTGGCTGATTAACTTGTGGTCAAAGTCTGCACCCGACCTCCCGTGGACAGTCTAATTAGTTAGGAGTCGTCTAGGTCATAGGTCTACCCTAACTTAGGTTAGAATTTTTCTTTTTTTGTTTGTTTATTTGTTTGTTTTCTTTGTTTGTGTTGGTGTGATATGGCATATAATAATAATTTTTCAATTTTAATCCATATTACACACCTAACTATTTTTCGGATATTACCAACCCGGCATATCACAACTTTGACTAACCTAGTGTGCCGGAATGGTCTTATCCGAATGATTATAACCTATGGCCCCCATCTTATCACCATAATTTTCATACTTTCAACTCTTCACAGAGTTCATGAGGTTTCGATTCCCCCGAGTCCAATTTTCAACCGACTTGTCCTCCGTCTCCACCTTGTCCACAATATTCCCAAGATTCATACTCAGATCCACCCAATCAGAATAGAATACCATCTATCCAGGAAATGATGAGTATGCATGAGTCCAAGCAACAATTACCATCAATCGCAGACATGATTATGCGTGAGTCCACCGACTCACAACTTCATCACAATTACACTTCATCCTTTCAAGTCCAATCACAACATGATGCACCTATCAACTATGAAAGGATGCTTGCAGTCATGACTCAGGCTAGATTAGCCCGTGATCATGATATAGATATGATGGTTCAATCTTTACGTTATCACCGTCCGGCCAATTCTAATATCGATGACCACTCTCTTAGAGCCGACGAACCAAGTTGCTTTGGACAACAAGATTCTAATTCAGTACCATCATGTGAACTTGCCGAAACTTCAAATTTTGATAACTTGGCAAGTTTTTCCCTTCCTGAAATAGAACTTGAGCATGAATATGATCATGATGTTCCACCCGGTGATTCAAATTTATTTACTGATTCAATAATGACTCCGGTGTCTCCACCTGATTTTACTTTTCCCGAGTCAACATTGGATCTTGTGCCAATTCATCATGAATTTGAATCACCCATTTTTGATGATCATATTGAACTTGACCAATTGTGCAATTTTGAAAGTCCCATGGATAAATTGGCAAGTTCTCATTTTATGATATTGAGCTGAATGAGATATGTGACCTAGATTCTCAAATCTGTGATCATGTTCAACTTCCCGAATCATTATTGACTCCTGTTTGTTACCCGACTTAGGTAATCTTTTAGAGTCAGTTTTGATTCCCACACCTATCATTCCTGAACTTGAATCACCAACATTGAGTCACATTCCATTGTGGGAAACTGATTGTGGACTTGAGTTTCAACTTCTTGACTTGGACCCACTTCTTGAACCTAGCCCGACTCCTGAACCCTTACTTGATTTAAGTTTCTTTCCTGAGTCGGTATTCGTTCCCGCACTTATGACGTCCAAGTCAAACATTCCATCTTTTCACACTCCATTTTGGGACAAGGAGGTTGACACAATTGACTCTGAAAATAATTATGAATTATGGAAATTGGATGGGGTCAAATTATTAAAAAAATGATTATACATACATTTTAGTGGGTTATACTAGAAAAATTTTTGGTGGGTTCCTCTGTGAAATATTATGTTATCTTAATTGGGTAGCAACGCTTGGCCCAATTAGACCGCCACCGGAACCACCACCTTAAGGTAACTTCTGCCTTCCCTTGTTTTTTTTCATGCATATATGCATTCATTCATACATTGAGGACAATGCATGAGATAAGTGTGGGGGTGGGCTTTACTAACATACTAACATAGGTAGAAACTAACAAAAAATTTTGCTAATTAAAAAAAAATTTATAAAAAGGACAATATTTTGACTTACCTTTTGGAAGAAATCTAAGATAGTTTTAAGAATTAGGAAAATCATAATTAGGATTTCTAAAACTTGGTCAAAATAAATAAATTGTTGAATTTTTAGGTATAGGAGGAGAAATTGAATAAGTGGTTAGTCTTAATTTTTACCTTAATGAAATGTGTATACCTAATGCATATCTAGGATTCTAAGACAAAGACCCTTGTGCCTCATAAAAAATTATTAAATTAAAAAAAATTAAATTCACCAATTAAGCTGGATACATGTGCCTCAAGAAGCATAAGTATTCACGCCTAAAGGTGAAGTCTAAATAAAATAAAGTCCTTAGTTTTGTGGCCTAGTTCACTCGAATTTGAGTCCGCGAGGTGTTTTCTCACCTGGTGCCCTAAAGCCGACCGGTTTGGGAGCCACCGACTTTAAGTTCGCTACATGGGTGGATTAGAAAGCCTAAACTAAGAAAATTACTTTTATATATACTAACACATCTAATAGTCAATTAGTTAGGTATGAGGGCCTCAAGAAGCCTTGATACTTACACGAAAGAAAATTAGATGAGTTATACATATTAAAAAATATATAAAAAAAATAATAATAAAGAGGCATGAGAGTCCAAGTTAAGGAATTCCTAGTAAAAATATAAGGATGCATATGATTTTTGGTAACGAAAAAGACTATACACAACTTCAATTTTGATCCTTACTTAAAATGAAAAATAATTTACTTTATAAAGACTAAGTCTAAGAATGAATAAAAATGATAATCCTAAAACTTATAGACTACTTAGTCTTTTCAAAAGTATTTCAAATATTTTTCTTTTTATGGATTTTGTGGGTGTAATCCGCTGAAAACCCTCACGAGACAACACTCGTCCTCTAGGGTAACTAGGGGTTTAACGGCTTGCTACACATGCTAAGTGCAACCGTGATTCCTACGAAAGTGAGTTAGGTTAGATTAATTTTTTTTTCTTTTTCTCTTTGATTTTTACTCAAGGACGAGCAAAAAGATAATTGTGGGGGTGTGATTGGTAGTGAAAAGTGCATTTTTATCATTATATTTACCATCACATTGTCATATTTATTCCTATAATTCTGCACATTTACTAATATTTTATGATTTATTGTGTGCAGGCCTCGAAATATTAAAATAAAGAAATAAAGCCTAAAAAGAAGCCCAAAAGCCCATATTCAAGCCCAATGTAAAAGTTGCAAATATCAATTGTCAAAATTGCAAATACACAAGGGCCAAAGTTGCAAATACAAAGAAGAGGGAAGGATAGACTTCTATTCAACCCTAAACACTTGCAGGATGAGGATAAAAGCCAAAGAAGAGAGTGCAAAGATAAGGAAATTCGTTTAAAAAGATATTGGAAGATTTGAGATCTATATAACTTGCTTCCCAAGTTATATCGAAATCTCAAGTAAAGAGCCAGGATGCAGCTTCTAGAAGAAAACGCCCAGATGGACGGACCAGGAGAGGCCACGCGCCAAAGAGCGTGGCCAACCGACACCATAAGGCCGCGAAAACGCGGCCCAAGCCGCGTTTCCGCAGCAAAACAGTCTTATCCCGGGACTAGGTTTCGTGGAGGAGTCGCTCTGGGACTCTACTTCCTTCTGCACCTATAAATACCCCTACAGATGCAACGCAGAGAGCGTCCAGCGAAATACAGGGCCAAAAATTAGGGTTTTCTTAGGCTTGTAGTTTAGGTTTTCTTTGTTTTTTTTATGTAAGTGAGGGAGAGAGCTATGTTGAGAGTGACATCGATGTATGCTTCTCTTCTCTTCCATTGTATCAAGTAATAAAGGTAACTTTTATTTTTATGTTATTGCTTTACTTTTCTTTTTGTTTTCTTTTCCTTTTCTATTTTATTTCTGTTGGTCTTTGATGAGCATGCAAGTGATTTCTAAAGCACAAGTATAACGGATCTTGGTGGGTGCCAACGATATTTCATGGAGATGTTCTCCTCCTCAAGGTACGTATCACTTCATTCTTGCCCAATCTTGATGATATAATGCGAACAGGGGACTGAGATCGATCCTATGGTTTATGCGTTCAACGCCTCCAAAGCAAGGTAGAAAGTGTTAGGTTTTCACGTAAATCATCGACCATATGAAGGTAAGTGTTTCTTCTATTTTCTAGTTTTAGATTAAGTCACCAACACTTCTCCTTTAAATTCTTTCTCTTTCATCTCATTGTAATTATCACTTTTAATTCTTCATCTTCTTAATCTCCGTGCCTTCTTCCTAACCTAACTTTAACTATTCTTTTTATTAACTTAAAGAAATTAATTTTTAGAGATAACTTATTGACAAAGCTTCCATCGCTAGTCCCTCCCTGAGGATCACGACCCGCATAGCCTTTGCTACAGCGGATAGTATTGAGCACCTCGCACACCTTTATTTCTCAATCTAAACTTCTCTATTTTGTGTGCAGGAAAATCTCAATCAACTTGCATAAACTGATTTTAAGGGCACCACCCCATAACAAGATAAGGTGGGGATTTAATCACCCTTCTTTGGCCCAAAAATCAGATTCCAAGCACTCACTAACCCGAGCCTAACTAAAAATGAGTAGACGTTGGCCCTAGGGACATCTCGGACTCAATTAGGAGATTATCCTAAGGGGGAAAGGTGTTGGAATTTGACTCCTGTCAAATCAATGTCGAGGAAAGGGACTAAGGGTCGAAAGCCCGAAGGTTAGTTGTTATTTAATTAAGGAACGTCTTTGACGGAAAACCTCCCACCAATCTTTCCCTGACCTGGCTGATTAGCTTGTGGTCAAAGTCTACATTATACCTCCCGTGGACAGTCTAACCAGTTAGGAGTCGTCTAGGTCATAGGTCTACCCTAACTTAGTTTAAGATTTTTTTCTGTGTGTTTATTTGTTTATTTTTCTTTGTTTGTATTTTATTGTGTGATATGGCTTATAATAACAATTTTTCCAATTTTAATAGTAATTCATATTACACACCGACCTCTTTTTCAAATATTATCAACCCGGCATATCATAACTTTAACCAACCTAGTGTGCCGGAATGGTCTTATCCGAATCAATATAACCCATGCCCCCAATCTTATAACCATAATTTCTAGAATAATTTTAACTCTTCACAGAGTCAGTGGGGATTCACCTCCCCCGAGTCTAATTTTTAGCCAACTTGTCCTCCTTATCACCTAGTCCACAATATTTTCAAGATTCATACTCAGTTCCACAAGTCCAAAATAGAAAATCATAAATTTTAGAAATGAGTATGTGTGAGTCCAAACAATAATCACAAAATCTGATGGACTCACAATTTCACCACCAATTTCAAGACAGCACTTCATCTTTTCAACAAAACGATGAACAAATCAACTATGAAAAGATGCTTGAAGCCATGACTCAGGCTCAAAACGATCGTAATCGTGAAATAGATATGATGGTCCAATCTCTACGTTCCCACCGTTTGACCAGTTTTGATGTCACTATCCATTCTGTTAGAGCCGAAGAGTCATGTTGTCTTGGAAAACAAGGTTCCATTTCAGAACAATCTTTTGAACTTGCCCAAACTCCAAATTTTGAAAATGACATTGACAGTTTGGCAAGTTATCCTTTTCCTAAAATTGAACTTGAAAATGAATATGATCATGAACCTCAACTTAGTGATTCAATTCTACTTCCTGATTCAATTATGACTCCGATATCTTCACCTAATTTCAACCTCTTTCCCGAGTCAACATTGGATCCTGTGCCAATTCATCTTGAAATTGAATCACCCATCTTTGATGATCATATCGAACTTGACCAATTTTACACTTTTGAAAGTCCTATTGACAAATTGGCAAGTTCTCATTTTTATGATATTGAACTCAATGAGAAATGTGACCTAGATTCTCAAATCTGTGATCCAGTTCAAATTCCCGAATCAATATTGACTCCTGTTTTGTTATCGGACTTGAGTAATATTTTAGAGTCAGTTTTGATTCCTACACCTATCATTCTTAAACTTGAATCACAAATATTAAGTCACATCCCATTGTTGGACAATAAAGTGGACTTGAGTTTCAACTTCTTGACTTGGACCCGCTTCTTGAACCAATCTTGACTCCTGAACTTTTACTTGACTTAAGTCACCTTCCTGAGTCGATATTAGTTCCTGTACTTCCTGAGTCCAAGTCAATCATTCTATCTTTTCATACTCCATTCTGGGACAAGGCGGTTAACAAATTTGACTCTGAAATTAATTATGAAATTTGGAAATTAGATGGGGTCAATTATTTAATAAAAATCATTCATGCATATATCATTTTAGTGGGTTATATTAGAGAAATTTCTGGTGGGTTCCTCCGAACTCCACGAAAAGTCGATTGGGCCGCATTTCGTGGACCAATTAGACCACCACCGGAACCACCACCTTAAGGTAACACTTTCTTCACCTTTCTTCTTTTTCATGCATCTATGCATTAATTCATACATTGAGGACATTGCATGAGATAGGTGTGGGGGAGGGTCTAACATAACTTAGGTTTTTTTTCTTTTTATTTGTTTCTTCTTTTTATCTAAATTTTTTTCTTTTTATTTGTTTCTTCTTTCTATCTAAAAAAAAGAAAATAAAATTAACATTTTCTTTACTTTTAAAAAACTTTTTGAAAATAGAAACAATATTTTGACATTTTTTTTGAAAGAAATTAAGTCAATTTTAAGGAATAGGAAAATCAAAATTAGGATTTCTTAAATTTGGTCAAAATAAGATTATTTGTTTGATTTTTAGGGTTAGGAAGATAATTTGCCAAAGTAATTTAGTCTTGATCTTTACCTTAATGAAATATGCATACTTCATACACTTACACACTTAGGGTTCAAAAATAAAGATTCTTATGCCTTATATATATATAAATAAAAAAGAAAAAAATATCTATGAAAGATGAACAAGTCTAATTATTGATTAGCTAGGTGCTTTGGCCTAAGCAAGCCTTAGTATTTATGCGAAAGATGATTAGATAAGTTTGAGAAAAATATATATATAAAAAACTTTTGATTAAGCTGGATATCTGTGTCTAATAAAGCATAAGTATTCACGCCTAAAAGGGGTTCAAATAATAAAGTCCTTAGTTTTGTGACCTTATTTGCTCGAGTCCTTAAGTCCTTGGGGTGTTTTCTCACCCGGCGCCCTAAGACCGTTTAGTTTGGGAGTCATCGATTAAAGGCTCGTTACATGGGCAGATTAGAAAGCCTAATAGAACTGAGGAATAATACCACAAAAAAGTGTATATATATAAATAAATAAGGCATAAGAGTTAGAGTTAATGAGCTCTTAGTCAAAATTTTCATAATCACAAGGTGCATATGACTTATGGTAAAGTAATAGACTAAATGAAAAGTACAGTTTGACTCCTTACTTTGATTGATAACAAATTTTTGAATCGAGACTAAGTTTAGGAATGAAAAAATTCGGTTTTCTTATAACTTATAGATTACTTAAATCTTACAATTATATTTCAAATATTTTTCTCTTTCAAAATACTTTTAGAAAATACTAACTCTTTGTTTCTCTTTCTTTATGGATTTTGTGGGTGTAATCCACTGAAAATCCTCACGAGACAAAACTCGTCCTCTATGGAAAACCTAGAGGTTTAACGGCTTGTTGCACATGCTTAGTGCAATCGCGTGACCTGCGAAAGTGGTCTAATAATCCTTAGTATAGCTTAGTTGTTTTGCTCGAGGACAAGCAAAAGATGGGGGTGTGATTGGTCACTAATATTGCACATTTAATATCATATTCTCCTACTTATTATAGAATAAACTCTACATTTTCCTAATTAAATGTTTAATTTATTTGCAGGCCCATTCCTAAAGGAAAGTAAAGAGAAATGAGCCCAAAAGCCCACCAAATTCTGAATTAAATCAGAATTAATTCGAACTCAATGAATCAGGGCAAAATCAGAGAGGTTGAAAATCGGTTGAGAAAAATCCTCCCAGAATCGATCGGTTGAAGCCAAGGAAAAGGCCATTTCGTCAAAATCCCGGACTCAAACTGAAAATCCAGCTAAAGATATATACAAGTCACAAAACCGGGGAGCTCCACCAACATGATCTGGTCACAGCATGGCCGTAGAAACGCGGCCAAAACCGCGTTTTCGCGGCTCTGTTAGGGAGTTAGGGGGAGCGTTTGCTCCCCCTATCTTCATACTCTGCTGTAGGTTGGGTTTTTTCCTATAAAAGGGCAGGATTCGCACTGAAAATGGGACGACCATGCAGAGATAGGATTTAGTCTAGTTTTCACTCTTTGTAGTTTAGGTTTTTGTTTTCTTTTTATGTAATTGTAATTTGTATGTAAGCTTAGGTTAGATTGAGATTCATGTAAGTAAGAGAGAGAGGCTTATGTTGAGAGTGGTACCGATGTACCCTCCTCCTTGCCTGCAACATTGTTCTACTGCTACATACTACTAGGCAGCTAGAAGTGCTTAGTTCAAGTCTCACTGTAACACAGTGGTAAAAAGAGTCGTGCAACATTGTTCTACTACTGCATACTACTAGAATGCTAGAAGTGCTCAGTGCAAGTCTCAATGTAGCACAAAAAAGACCCATGCAACATTGTTCTACTGCTACATGCTACTGGACTAACAGTAGTGCATAGTGCAATTGTCACTGTAAAATCTTTTTGTAATGAATAAAAAGTTTGAGGGTCAAATCTTACTTGCACTAAACTCCGATCTGCATATTTAAAAAAATTAGTCCTTTTCACTCGCCATGACTACATTCTTGCGAAGGACGAAGGAAAAAAAAAATTAAGAACATACAATGGTTTATGGAAGTTTGTTTTCTCTTTTTCTTTTTTTAATTTTTATTCTTGATAGAACTCAAAAGTAAATATAAGACATTCATAAATATCTAATGTAGTACATTGTGTAGCGCACACACGAGTCTGAACAGTGTCTTGTTTATAGCGGTTGTCAGATCATAGATACCACCATTGAGGCATCCCGCGGTTGGTGGGGTTCGTTTCATGTGTGTGAGCCACACACACATATAATAAGAGGGCCAATCTGACGTTGACACGTGGACTGATCCTCTTATAATATGTTATATGTGTGGGCCTCACACACATATTATAAGGGATTATAAGAGTTCCAATCCACGTGTCAACGTCAGATTGGCCCTCTTATTATATGTGTGTGTGGCTCACAGATATGAACCGAACCCCGGTTGGTGGGTATGAGCCATGAACCCAAGCCATTAAGGTACGAAACAACTGCGTTCACTTCATTAGATTCTTTTGCAAGAAATAGAACTACTGTGCAACAACTAGGCTATGTTTGTTAACAAGAGGTAGCAATTTGACCAAGAGTAAGAGGTTTTGGTACAAAGGATAGTCTTGAATTTTTTTTGAAATAGAATATATGTACTTTGGGCCTGTTTGTTTCGTTACAAAACATCGCAAGTCGTAAGTCGTAAAATGAGAATGGAAAAAGTGAACTGTAGCAGAAAAATATATTGTGTTTTACGATATTTGGTTGATAAAGTAAAGTGTAAATGGAAAAGTATATTGTATTTTCTGTTGTTTGGTTGATAAAGCGAAAGTGTAAATGGTAAAATATATTGTGTTTTACGGTGTTTGGTTGGTAATGTAAAAGTGTAAGTGAAAAAGTTGACCACAAAATTAACTGTAAAGTGATTTGAATATTATAAATACTATAAAATTAAATCTACTATTACAAATTAAATTGTATTAATAAATTTGAGATAAAAAATTAATAATCTTAATATTTTATTTATAACAATAATATTAATAAATATTTGTATTAATAGTAAAATATTATTAAAATATTAACTAAATAAATAATATAAAATTTTAAGAAAATCTAAAGAACATTAATAAAATTTTAAGAATACTAATAAAATATAAATATTAAAAAATATTACAAAAATAATAAAATATAGTTATAATATTATAATATTAAAAATACTTGAAAATTTTTATAATATAATTTTATTATAATATTATTGTAATATTATAGGAATATAAAATTAACAGAGTAAAATATAATTATAATTTAATAATAAATTATCATTATAGTATTATTATACTGAAATATTATTACAATATTAACATAATAAAATATTAATATAATAATAAAATATATTATGATATTAATAAAGTATTTTTTTATATTAAAAAAAATAATTAATTATATAGTAATTTTATATTAAAGTATAATATTGTTATATTAATAAAATATTAGCTCTAAATAAAATAATAAAAAATGGAATAAGTATTAATAAAATAATAAAGTATTAAATAAAATATTAAATTAAAATAGTAAAATATTAAATATTAAAACAATATTAAAAACAATTAAAAAAATTAAATATTAAAAATATAAAATAATTAAATAAGAAATTGAACTCTATTTAAAATATTAAATATTTAATAATATTAAATTATATATTGATTATCAAGTAACTGTTTTGAACTGTAAGTGTATTACAAGTGAGAGTTACATGACCACAAAATTAACTGTAGCAACTGTAAGTGAAAAAATATGAGTGTAAAAGTGAGATTTACATGATCACAAATTTAACTGTAGCAACTGCAAGTGGGAAAAGAAGAGTTGCATTTTGCAACTTATTTTTCAGCGAAACAAACAACAAAAAATGGAAAAGAAGTTTTACGACTTACGTTTTGCAGCGAAACAAACAGACTATTGAGAGACATTGTTTTAATCTTACGTCTCCTATTTTTCTTTGCCGCAAAGGTAATCTTACGTCGATTTTGAGTTGGTGCAGAAGTTAGAAGCATTCTTTTTGTGGAGTTATTTCTTTACTCCCTGCATCTTAGAGTCTATTAACCAGACTATTGAGAGACATTTTCATCATCTCTCCATTGACTAAGGGGCTATTTGGATGCCCGGAGAAGTACTATTTTTTTTTTGAAAATTAGAATTTGTGTTTTTCCAATATTTGAATGGTAGTTGGAAAGTGTAATTAAAAAAGTGCAATTTTTTTTCCGGTATTTGGTTGGTAATGTGAATGTGAAAGTGGAAAGGTTAACCACAAAGTTGACCATAAAATAATATTAAAATAAAAATTAATTATGAAAAACTTTTGGAATGAAATACAAGTAAAATTTATATGATCACAGAATTAACTATTTTAAACTACAACTTATTACGAATGAGATTTATATTATCACAAAATTAACTGTAGCACCTTGAAAATGATAAAATGGTTGTGTAAAAAAGAAAACAGAAAAAGAAAAAGGGGTTTTTTTATTTTCCTTTTCCGGTGTTTGGATGGACAGCGGAAGTGAGAAATGATACTTCCTCACTTTCGCTCACTTCCTTGAATCCAACTAGCCCCTAAGAAAAAGGGGCTTTTTTGTCCAAAAAAAAAATCTCTCAAACATAATTAATTCTAAAAAATGACCTACCCCCAAATTAACTCAAGAAACTGACCTTTGACATACCATGTCGGCAGCGAGCCGGTTCGCCTCGCTAGCATGGTGACTGCGCGGCTCTTGGTCATTTTTGAGTTCGTCCAGGATTTTCAATCCTAAATGAACATATTTATTTACTATGTATTTGTTCGCCCGAGGTTGACAACCCCAGACGAGCAAAATAATTTTTTTTTTAATTTTACTCGTCCGGAGCTGCCTGGATGAGCCTGACTTCGGCAAGAAATTGCCAAGTCCGGTATGTCTGGATTGGTAATCCTGACAAACAAAAAATAAATTTTTTGAACTTCCTTTTAGTTTTTTCTTTGTCCGAACAAACAAATAGAATTAAGAGAACATTATTTTCATTAAATTTTTGTAGTAAAGTGGTGAGCAATTTTTTTACATGTGTACAAAAAAAATTCTAACATGTTAAGATTTGAACTAGCAACTTGAGGATTCTAAATCCTCTACTTTACCAACTAAGCTAAAGTCAGTTTAATATAAAATATTGATGGCAAATGTAGAAAAATATTAAAAAAATTAAAATTTATTTGTCCGAGATTGTCAACTCGAACAAAGCAGAATCTGCTTGATCTAGTTGACAATCTCGGACGAGGCAAAAATTCAAAAAAAAAAAAGGATATTGTTTCATATGGGGTTTTCAAACTTTGCTTCGTCGGACGAAGCAATATACAGGCAAAAAAACTTTGCTTCGTCCGGGGTTGGGTCGTTTGGGTTGTCAACCCCGGACAAATCACCCCCACACCCCACCCCCCCCCCCCCCCCACCCCCCCGACGTGGCATGTTAGAGACAGTTTTAGGAATTAATTTGAGTTGGAGGTTGTTTTAGAATTAATTATTTTTAAAGGGTTGTTTTGAAGGGAAAATAAAGCCCAAGAGAAAATTAATTATCTAACCCTTTTGCTTAAAATTTTTAACATGACGTTATTTAACTTAAGCCTTTCTTGAATAATTGGACCTACAGGCATAATTGCTTACAGTAGAAGAGAAATCGGCTGTAATAATATCTTTAAAAAAAAAAAAATCACCTGTTTCTTAAATCTTTTTTGAACAATAAGGACGGTGGAGAATTTTGAGAATTAAACAAAAAAAAAAAAAAATAAAAATTCACGATTTCGGCGTGGGGGTGTGTGGTCTAATGACAGTGTGGGCTCCGTTGTCCGGAACCTACAAAAAGATTAAAAAAAAGAAAAAGGAGATATCTATTGGTTTGAGCCCATCTTTGACCCGAGGCCGTGTTGGGTGGATTTTAGATTTCATTGTAAAAGGCCTCTTTTGGGCCTGCTCAAGACATCCAGTAATTTAGTTACTGGGCTGGAGTTTTTATTCAAAGATTTCTTTTAGGCTAAGTTTGAAAAAATAAAAATAAAAAAAATCCCATGAATATTCACCGATTCCAAAATACCTTTTTTTTTGTTTGATACATTATTACTCTTTTTCTTTCTTTCTTTCTTTCTTTTTTTTTTTCTTGATAGATTCAGGCCATAGACGGACCTAGCCTGAATCCAGGGCTTCCCTCAACCCACTCTTCACTCCTTTACAAGTACTACAGACCTCATTAGAGAAAATTAACTTTCAAAAATAAAATATACCATATGACCTTTAAGGCCACGTTTGGCATGTGGAATGCAATATTCTAGGCATGAAATTCCTAAAAATATCGCACAACCATATTTGATAGAATGAAGATATTCCGGTCGATAAATCATTATTGTGTTTGGTACATTAAAAATATTTTCATGAATATGACATTACTTAATATATTTTTTTCTCAAGCTATGGGGTGGCAATGTTGGTGCCTGGCAATGGCGACGGCGACGGGCGGTCGTTGGTGGGGATCGACGACGGTGGTTCGCAATTGGGGGGCGGCGGCGGTGGGGTCAGTGATCAACAGTCACTGGTTTGCGGTAGCGACGACTGGTGGCAACTGGCTACTGGGTGACGGTGACGATGATGGCAATGATTGCCATGTTGATACAAGAAAAAACAGAGATGAAAAATGAGAAGAATAAATAAGATTATTTTTAAAAATAAATTATCAATTCTCCTCAGGTGGGAATATAGAATACCCACCTTCCATGGTGGGAATTATATTCCCATGAAATGAGAGAATTTGATTCTCATGGGAATCCGATATTCCCTGAAATGTTGAGTATGCTTATGCCAAAAATGAAATTTTTCATGAAAATTTAAAATTCCTGAGTAAATTCTTGCATATCAAATACATCCTTAATAAATACACAATAAATTCTCAAAAAACTATCATGGAAACCGAAGTTTATGACCAAATAAATTTTCGAAAAACTCTTATGAAAACCATAGTTTATGCAGCTTATTGGATTTTACAGAGTTTTTGATAGTTTTTCGAAATCAGGTAAAAGTTCATGATAATTTTTTAAAATTAAGCCTTTCTACTATGACTCATGAGGTTTTGGACCATATAATCAATTTAATATATTTAGCATTAGCTTGCCACCGTTGTAATAATGCACCAGGTATTATTGTTTGCTCAAGTAGATATATAATCTGTGAGTGCAATCTCTTTGCGATGGGCAAGAGACACGACATGGTTATTATCGAATCAAATCAAATCAAATCCCTTGCATCACGCTGTAGCTTATTATTCTAAACAAATAAATAAAAGATATTCATAAGCTAAATAACCACTGTGCTTTATCTAGAATTGGAATAAACTAAAAAAACATAAACATAATAATCACTCCAGGAGTAAAGGGAAAAAAACAGTAGTTACAACCTAAATTTCATACTAAGATTTCAGTCATCCAAATTCCACGAATTAAGTATACTTAGAAACTAAGTTTATACATGGTATTAAAGAATCATGATAATTAGAAAAGTGTGCGACAACTTTGTAAATTGGAAAAAAAAAAATATTAAAGAAATCATGATAATTAGAAAAGTAGGACAACTTTGATAAATTTGAAGAACGTCCACAATCCTTTGTCTTTCGGAAATTATTATATCCGAAGATTTCTAGTACTCCACCCACTTCATGTTCTTCTCATTATGCGTACCGCAACATATGATAAATTGGAAGAATTGAAAAGAAAAGAATTCCCCTCAGTTAAAATTGGGGTGATATATATATATATATATATATATATATATATATATATATATATATATATATATATATATATATATATATATATATATATATTGTTGGCCCAAAGGCCTATCACCCTAGTTTTGATGATGATCAACTCATGAAGTTATGTTTACTAATGATTATGTGTTTAATTAGTGACAGATTTATGATCAAGATCTTAGTAGGTGTGGAGTTTCAACAAAGGATTTAAAGTCAAGTTTTGGAGCTAGCACCTGTTGATTCACGAGCTTATGCATCAAGACCACATCAAGAGTTGAGATCGTTGGATCGTGTGTGGACCAAGTCAAGAAGATGAGAAGACTTCAAGGGAAGACTTCAAGATCAAGACTTGTGTCTAGGTATAAGATTTTGTTTTAGTTAAAATGTAAAGGATAGAATAGTGGTGGATTGCTCAAGTACATATACACACACACTCTTGATAGAATTATTTTCATAAAAGAAATTTTAGTTTAGAAAAGATTCTTATCCAAAAACTAAGTTTATGCTTAATGTCAAAAACATAGATATTTCATCTTGATTGTGTAGTGGATCATATCCATACACACTATACTTTAAAAGTATATCTTATTTTTGTATTTGATGAAGATTTGGAAAAACATGTTTTGGAAAAATATTGTTTTGAAAAACAGTTTTTATCATGAGCCAAATATTTCCAAGTTACAAAAATAGTCCAATCTTTTATAACATGCCTTGATTTTGTGCAAGCATGTTTGTATATCAAAGTATATTGGTTAAACTATTTTTGTAGATTTTCTAAGTATTTATGGAATTTTATTTCAATCAAAAAGACCAAGTTTTAATCCCAGATTTTCAGTTTCAGGCTTCAGCAAGTCGACTAGTCTACTGACCAAGTCGACTAGGGCTGAAGTCGGTCGACTGGCTGGGTCGACCGTTCTGCTGATCTGCTCGACATCCTTTTAGTTTTCTAATCATAACTTTTGATTCTTATATTCAATTAACATGATTTAAATTGCATTTTAAAGATGACTTTCAGAGCTACATTTAATATTCAATATTCACTTTCTGATTTAAATGTTAAGAATGTAAAATATTGGGTTGAAGTCTGTTCTTGTTCAAAAAACAGTTTACAGTTTCTGATTTGATACCTTTTAGTATTTTATTGATACCTTTCAATTCTGAATTGATATGGATTTGACTTAAGTTGCATTAGAAAGAAGACTTCAATATCTACAACTTCATCCTATATACTTATTCCCAAATTCGAACGTTTTAGACCTCAAAACTGTTCTCCAAGTTAACCCATTGCACAGAGGTCGGTCGACCGGGCCGGTCGGCCGACGTGCACAAAGCCGTGCACGTCTGGCAGTTCTGTGGGCCGGTCGACCGGGAGGGTCGACCAAAACTGAGAGCAGTGCTCTCTGTTCTTCTGGGTCGACCGGACAGGTCGACCGGAGGCTCCAACGGTCGGATTTTTGACCGTTGCGGGTCGACCGGCCGGGTCGACCGGCAGTTCTGACAGAACCCAACGGCTATATTTTTCTGGCCTATAAATTTGAGGGTCTTGTCATTGTTTTAAGCTAAGATTTTTTGTGGACTTTGAGCCAGTTTTTCCCATTCTTTTAAAAGAGTTTTCTCCACATATTTGAGAGCAAATACTTCCAATCAAAAGGGAAGATTTTATCAAGAGTGTTAAAAGTGATTCTTTGAGTTTGTCACCATAGTTCTCATCCTTGTTTTCTCTCACCACACTTGAGCTATCCATTGCTATATTATCCTATAGGAGTGTTGTCGTGAGATTGTTTTTAGGTGATCAAAGTGTTGTGATCACCAAAGACTTTTCTTTGTACTTTGAGGAAACGGGCAAGTGTGCTCGTGGTGGTTTAGATTTCGGTTGTGAACTCTTTGATTTGAGGTGTGATCTCGGCGAGCTAGTGAGCTTGCGTGTGTACGGGACTAGGGAGTCCGAGGGCTTGTAGGTGTTGCGGCACCGGGGAGAGATCCATTGGGATCTTGCTTAGTGGAAATCCTTCGTGTGTCGAAGGCGGGGATGTAGAGCAAGTGTGCTCGAACCTCGAAACATACCCTTGTGTTTGCGATTGCTCATTCTCTCTCTCTCTATCTCTTTTATATCTTGCATTCCTTTATTGTTTATCTTTATATGCTAGATATTCTTTGTGTGCTTAATTGATATACTTGTGTGAGATTGTTGCTAACACTTGTATTCAACCAAGAGAGCCAACGCGGCACCTCAACCCATTCAAGGGGAATCTAGAGGAGTTTGTCCAGAGCCCTTCACGGGGAATTCGGCAACACTCTTGTGTTACATGTGGTGTTTAGTGTAAAAGTTTTAGTTAGGTCATAATTGTTTTTACTTCCGCATTATTTGACATTAAGTGACCATTAGATTAGCATCACCTATTCACCCCCCCTCTAGGTGATTTACAATTGGTATCAGAGCTTGGTACTCTGATTTGGGTCTTACAACCTAGAGTTAAAGATCCACATTTTAGGCTAATCACAATATTTGTACACACACCATGGATTTCATATCACCACCCACCTTTGACATTCTTAACATCCAAATTTGGAAGGTTAAGATGACTTTGTACCTCAAGGCCTTAGGTTTTCATGTTTATCTTGCCATTACTAATAATGATTATTGTTTATATGGTAAGAATATTGAGGCTAATGCAAAATCCCTAAATGCTTTGAAGAGTACCCTAAATGATGATTACTTATTTAGGGTTGCTAACATTGACTCGGCTTTTGTAGCTTGGAACATCATCTCCTCCCTTGATGAAAAGGATTTATACTATGCCGGGAGCGATTCGGACGTTGGAAGCAACACCTCCAACGCATGCTTTATGGTCCAAGGGGATAACCCCCTTGAGGTAAACACCAAATCCGATGATGAAGACATGTCATATGATGAGCTCACTTTCTTTTGTCAACAATTGCTTGAGAAATATGACATGATTAAAAAGGAAAATAAAAATTTGAAAAAGAATATTGCTTGCGTGCATAAAGAACATGATTCATTTAGAAGTAACATTGCATGTTTAGAAAAAGAAAATAATATTTTGAAAAATGAAAATGTTTTCCTCATGTCTAAGTTGAATGATCCTTGTGAAGGGAACACTATTTTGAAGGATAAAGTTGATTTGGTGAAAAAACAAAAGGAAGTTGTTTTTCAAGAAAATATTACTTTGAAAAGAAAATTTGTTGAAAAAGAAAAAGAATTTGTTTCTAAAAAGAAAAAGAAAAATGATTTCATATCTCATCATGCTTTACATGCCACCACAAATGAGATAAATATGTTGAAAAATAAAATAGATAGTTTGAGCTCTAATTTGAGCACATGTGCATTCAATCATACTAAATTGTAGTCTTTGTTTTCAAAGAAACAAACTCCATCCATTCATGCACATCATCATGCTTATGTTGCACACCATGATCACACTCCTACACATAAGCATACTGAGGTGTACACATGTACACATTGTGGCTGCAAAGGCCATCTAGCAAAATTTTGTTATGATAGGTTATATCACTTTAATTTTGCTAAGAATAATAATGTTCCTTACAAGACTAACCCCAAAGGACCCAAGCAAAAATGGGTACCAAAACCCCCACCATTTGCTTTTGATGTAGGTGAGGTCTCTCATAAAACGTGAGAGGATCGGTGCCTTGGTAGTGGATGCACTTGGACATGATGGACATACTTTTGGGATGCATCACTATCAAGGTGCTTTGGTGGGACAACCACCATGTTAGGAGCTTTGGAATTGGTAACAATCTCTAAACTCCTACTTTTAAGTACATGCTTTTAATTTCATATATCATATAGCATGTTCATATTTTTGTGTGTTTCATGTAGTATTTTCATGCTTAGATGTAGAATGTGTTAAACTTGCATTTATACATATATGAATAGTGAACTACAATTGACTCATATATATTTGAACTTCATACTCATTTGTATCCACTATATATATATAGACTAGTTTTGATGATTCTCTTTTATACATGTTTTGCATATTTTTATGCTTTACTTCATGTATATGTATTTTAATTCAAATCTAATATATATACATGTATACCTGTGAGTCTCTTGCTTTCATGCAAATACATTTAATAGACTCTTTTATACTTGGGATATGTATGCATATTGTTAGCTTTGGATATACCATACATATACCTTGAAGTTATTTGAAAGAAAAATGAATTTTTATGTTTTGATAAAAATAATTTTCATGTCTATTTTAAGCTTCATTGTCTATTTTCATGAAAATGCCATTTACATAACCTTTGAACACTCATCTTTTACTAAGATAATTTTGAGCTTTATGGACTATGAGTGCTTGAATTTTTATGTACTTAGTATAATTCATGAAAAACATATGATTTGATGTATTTGAAGGATCTTTAACTAGTTTGTCAAAAATCTATTTAAACTAGTTATTTGTTCTTCAAATTAGTTTATAAGACATACACATGATCTTTCTATTCTTCAATCATAAATTCTTTGTGTTCTCAAAATTTATTTGATGCTTCATGATTTGAATATTAGTTTATATGTTAGTTTTTGTCAACACTAGGATTTGTACTTGTACATATCATGGGCCACAAATAAATCTATTTATATTTGTGCTTGAATGCTTATTTGAACCCATGAAATGTGCTTGTATTGCTTGGTTTTGATGATACAAACATTTTTAAACTTGTATTCCCACTTTTGGATTTGATTTATGATCATGTGTTTTCATTTCATGTATATGTCTATTTTGCAAACTTTAAGATATACATGTATACCTCTTGAGTCATTCGCGTTTAATGCAAATCTATTTATATGGACTCAATTGTGTTTAAGAGATATGTATGTATACTTATTGTGTTGTCAAAACATACATATATCTTGAAATATAAATTTTGTTTTAATAAAAAAAATGTTTACTTGATATCTCAAAATGTGTTTTATTAAGAAAGTTCAAAATTTTAAAGAAAAACTTAAGATTTTTTATTTGTATTTCCTATATGCAAGGAGAGCTTAACATCTCTTCTACATATAGATTCATATTGAGTATATTATAAATTGAGGAGCTTGACAACTCTTCTTTATATGATATACGTGTGTAGGGGGAGCTTCACATCTCCTCTTATGCATTGCATACTATGTGTTATGTGAATTAGGGCTTGTCATCCCTTCTTCATGTAATGCATATGTGTATTGAAGTTAACTTAGCGTCTTTCTCTTCATGAATGTATATCACATATAAATCTTTATTGATTGATTTGTATTACCCCTTCTTGATCTCTTTGTTTTTGACAAAAAGGGGGAGAAAATTTGTTTGATTTGATTTTACTTTAACCCCTTTGTTGATGATTGACAAAAAGGGGGAGAAGAATTTGAGAGTTATATGCATGTTGAGTAATATTTAGGAGGAGAAAAAGATTTTAATTTATTTTATCTCCATTTGCATGCATGTCTATGTGCTTTATTGTCATATTTATTTATTTTATTGTTATGCATGAGTTAAGGGGGAGCTTCCTTGAAGCTTTACTTTAATCCATGCATATATAACTTCATGAGTTTTGTCATCATCAAAAAGGGGGAGATTGTTGGCCCAAAGGCCTATCACCCTAGTTTTGATGATGATCAACTCATGAAGTTATGTTTACTAATGATCTTGTGTTTAATTAGTGACAGATTTATGATCAAGATCTTAGTAGGTGTGGAGTTTCAACAAAGGATTTAAAGTCAAGTTTTGGAGCTAGCACCTGTTGATTCACGAGCCTATGCATCAAGACCACATCAAGAGTTGAGCTCGTTGGATCGTGTGTGGACCAAGTCAAGAAGATGAGAAGACTTCAAGGGAAGACTTCAAGATCAAGACTTGTGTCTAGGTATAAGATTTTGTTTTAGTTAAAATGTAAAGGATAGAATAGTGGTGGATTGCTCAAGTACATATACACACACACTCTTGATAGAATTGTTTTCATAAAAGAAATTTTAGTTTAGAAAAGATTCTTATCCAAAAACTAAGTTTATGCTTAATGTCAAAAACATAGATATTTCATCTTGATTGTGTAGTGGATCATATCCATACACACTATACTTTAAAAGTATATCTTATTTTTGTATTTGATGAAGATTTGGAAAAACATGTTTTGGAAAAATATTGTTTTGAAAAACAGTTTTTATCATGAGCCAAATATTTCCAAGTTACAAAAATAGTCCAATCTTTTATAACATGCCTTGATTTTGTGCAAGCATGTTTGTATATCAAAGTATATTGGTTAAACTATTTTTGTAGATTTTCTAAGTATTAATGGAATTTTATTTCAATCAAAAAGACCAAGTTTTAATCCCAGATTTTCAGTTTCAGGCTTCAGCAAGTCGACTAGTCTACTGACCAAGTCGACTAGGGCTGAAGTCGGTCGACTGGCTGGGTCGACCGTTCTGCTGATCTGCTCGACATCCTTTTAATTTTCTAGTCATAACTTTTGATTCTTATATTCAATTAACATGATTTAAATTGCATTTTAAAGATGACTTTCAGAGCTACATTTAATATTCAATAATCATTTTCTGATTTAAATGTTAAGAATGTCAAATATTGGGTTGAAGTCTGTTCTTGTTCTAAAAACAGTTTACAGTTTCTTATTTGATACCTTTTAGTATTTTATTCATAACTTTCATTTCTGAATTGATATTGATTTGACTTAAGTTGCATTAGAAAGAAGACTTCAATATCTACAACTTCATCCTATATACTTATTCCCAAATCCGAACGTTTTAGACCTCAAAACTGTGCTCCAAGTTAACCTATTGCACAGAGGTCGGTCGACCGGGCCAGTCGACCGACGTGCACAAAGCCGTGCACGTCTGGCAGTTCTGTGGGCCGGTCGACCGGGAGGGTTGACCGGAACTAAGAGCAGTGCTCTCTGTTCTTCTGGGTCGACCGGAGGCTCCAACGGTCAGATTTTTGACCGTTGCGGGTCGACCGGCCGGGTCGACCGACAGTTCTGACAGAACCCAACGGCTATATTTTTCTGGCCTATAAATTTGAGGGTCTTGTCATTGTTTTAAGCTAAGATTTTTTGTACACTTTGAGCCAGTTTTTCCCATTCTTTTAAAAGAGTTTTCTCCACATATTTGAGAGCAAATACTTCCAATCAAAAGGGAAGATTTTATCAAGAGTGTTAAAAGTGATTCTTTGAGTTTTTCACCATAGTTCTCATCCTTGTTTTCTCTCACCACACTTGAGCTATCCATTGCTATATTATCCTATAGGAGTGTTATAGTGAGATTGTTTTTAGGCGATCAAAGTGTTGTGATCACCAAAGACTTTTCTTTGTACTTTGAGGAAACGGGCAAGTGTGCTCGTGATGGTTTAGAGTTCGGTTGTGAACTCTTTGGTTTGAGGTGCGGTCTCGGCGAGCTAGTGAGCTTGCGTGTGTACGGGACTAGGGAGTCCGAGGGCTTGTAGGTGTTGCGGCACCGGGGAGAGATCCATTGGGATCTTGCTTAGTGGAAATCCTTCGTGTGTCGAAGGCGGGGATGTAGAGCAAGTGTGCTCGAACCTCGAAACATACCCTTGTGTTTGCGATTGCTCATTCTCTCTCTCTCTCTCTCTCTCTCTCTTTTATATCTTGCATTCCTTTATTGTCTATCTTTATATGCTAGATATTCTTTGTGTGCTTAATTGATATACTTGCGTGAGATTGTTGCTAACACTTGTATTCAACCAAGAGAGCCAACGCGGCACCTCAACCCATTCAAGGGGAATCTAGAGGAGTTTGTCCAGAGCCCTTCACGGGGAATTCGGCAACACTCTTGTGTTATACGTGATGTTTAGTGTAAAAGTTTTAGTTAGGTCATAATTGTTTTTACTTCCGCATTATTTGGCATTAAGTGACCATTAGATTAGCATCACCTAATTCACCCCCCCTCTAGGTGATTTACACACACACACACAGATATATATATATATATATATATATATATATATATATATATATATATATATATATATATATATATATATATCAGCCTGCGGCTGAGAGAACTCTCTCAGCCTGCGGTGACGTGACTCAATTTTGTCACCCCACTAACTTGCGGCCCGCTGATAGGAAGAAGTAAATTACTAAATACCCCTTACGAAAAGCTACTCTTACGGTAATTTTCGTTATTGTTTATTATTATTTGCCCACAAGACAATTTTTGGACCGCTCGTTGTCCGATTTAGGTTATTGTTTATTATTATTTTCCCCTTTTTTTTACCGCTTTTTATAGGATTTAGGTTATTGTTTATAAATTATTTACAGTGCAAATGTAAACAATGAACGACATTACGACCAAGGTCGCATAAGTCTACAGTGCAAACATAGACATCTGCGACCATGGTCTACACTGCGACCAAGGTCGTAATCATCTACAGTGCAAACATAAACAACTGCGACCAGGGTCAATAATGTGACCAAGGTCGCATAAATATACAGTACAAACATAAACAACTGCGACCAGGGTCGACACTGCGACCATGGTCGCAGAAGTATACAGTGCAAATATAAACAACTGCGACCCGGGTCGACACTGCGACCAAGGTCGCATTAGACTACAGTGCAAACATAATCAACTGCGACCCGGGAATTAAAAAAATGACGTTAAATACACTACGACTATGGTCGCAGGACACTACAACGCATATTGAGACAACTGCGACCCATGTCGTAGTTTGTAATTAAAAAAAGGACCTTTCATATACTGCGACCAACGTCGCATTCGTATAAAATAAAAGACCAAAAAAAATTATTAAAACTCCACGAGTTCGACAAATAGTGTATGAAAAAAAATTTGGCTTAAAAAAATATTAGCAAGGTCGCATACATATACATCGCTTTTTCAAAAAATACTGCGACCATGGTAAAAATAAAAGGAAATGTTTTTACATTAGGTAAAAAGTTGTGAGTGAGGGTATTTTTAGAAAATACAATGTTGAGGTGACTGACATTAAATTAGGCGGGATTGTTCAGGTTTTTGTCCGCTAAAATTTATGACAGATTTGTGAATCTGATGTTGCCACGTCCCGCCGGCTGAGAGAGTTCTCTCAGCCGCAGGCTGAGGTACAGTAACCCATATATATATATATATATATATATATATATATATATATATATATATATATATATATATATATATATATATATATATATATATATATATATATATATATATATATATATATATATATATTGTTGGCCCAAAGGCCTATCCCTCTAGTTTTGATGATGATCAACTCATGAAGTTATGATTACTAATGATCTTGTTTTAATTAGTGACAGATTCATTATCAAGATCTTAGTAGGTGTGGAGCTTCAACAAAGGATTTAAAGACAAGTTGGAAGCTAGCACCGGTTGATTCACGAGCCTATGCATCAAGAACACATCTAGAGATGAGCTCGGTGGATTGCATTTGGACCAAGTCAAGATGATGAGAAGCCTTCAAGTGAAGACTTCAAGAAGATGAAGACTTGTGTCTAGGTATAAGATTTTTATTTATTTTAGATAAAAATGTAAAGGATAGAATAGATTGGTGGATTGCTCAAGTCATATCACACACACACTCTTGATTTAATTGTCTTTTCATAAAAGAATTTTTAGTTAGAAAAGACTCTTTCTTTTTGGTAAAAAGATTTTTCATTGGACAAAATACATGTCTTGGTTTTTGATGTTACCTATATACATATCTTTCAAAACCAAGTTTAGAGCCTTATGTCAAAAACTAGATATTCATCTTATTTGTGTAGTGGATCATATCCATACACACTATGCTTTAAAAGTATATCTTGTTTTTGTATTTGATGAGATTTTCCTTATGACAAAATATCTACTTTGGGTTTTGGTAATTTCTTATATACATATCCATACACACTATGCTTTATAAGTTCAAAATATCTTGTTTTTGTATTTTGTGAAGTTATAGAAAAACAAGTTTTAGAAAAACATATTTTTAGAAAAACAGTTTTTATTTTGATTGAAACTATTTTTTTGGATTTACTGTGAATTTCTGGGATTTTTATTAAGTTAAAAGACCAATCTTTAATCCCATTTTTCTGGTTCTGGCAGTTCTGATTTTTCAGAACTGACAGTGGCCGGTCGACCGGGTCGGTCGACCGGACATGCACAGACGTGCACGCCAGTGTGCACTGGAGGATCGGCCGACCGGGCCGGTCGACCGATCCAGAGAGCTTGCTCTCGGGAAACTTCGGTCGACCGCACCGGTCGACCGACAGAGAAGGAATTCTCTGCTCCAAGTGCTCGGTCGACCGAGCCGGTCGACCGGAGGCTGCAACGGTCGGATTTTTGACCGTTGCCGGTCGACCGGACCGGTCGACCGGAAGCTCTGACAGAGCCCAACGGTCAGATTTTTCTGGCATCTATAAAAGGGGGTTTTGTCATTGTTTTGAGCCAAGATTTTAGGAGAGCTTTTGTCTAGTTTTTCCCATTCTTTTCAGAAAGTTTTCTCCACATATTTGAGAGCAAATACTTCCAATCAAATAGGAAGAATTTATCAAGAGTAATAAAAGTGATTTCTTGAGTTTTTCACCATAGTTCTTTTCCTTAATTTCTCACACTACACTTGAGCATCCATTGTTATATCTATCCTATAGGAGAGTTGTAGTGAGAGTTTGTAATTGGTGATCAAGTGTTTAGATCACCAAGAGATCATTTCTTGTTCTTTGAGAAGGCGGACGGTTGTGTTCGCGGTTTGATTGAGGGTCCTAGTGAGGACTTGGTGTTGTTGGGTCCTAGTGAGGACTTGTAGCTTGAGGTGCGGCCTCGACGAGCCGGTGGGCTTGTGTTGTGTAAGGGACTAGAGAGTCCGTGGGCTTGTAGGTGTTGCGGCACCGAGGAGAGATCCATTGGGATCTTGCATAGTGGAAATCCTTCGTGTGTCGAAGGCGGGGATGTAGAGCAAGTGTGCTCGAACCTCGAAACAAACCCTTTGTGTTTGCGATTGCTCACTCTTGCTCTCTTACTCTTTTGTCTCACTTATATCTTGCATTACTTTATAGTCTTTATCTCTTATATGCATGATATACCCTTGTGCTCATAATTGCTATACTTGCTTGGGATTGTTGTTAACACTTGTATTCAACCAAGAGAGCCAACGCGGCACCTCAACCCATTCAAGGGGAATCTAGAGGAGCTTGTCCAGAGCCCTTAAGGGGAATTCGGCAACACTCTTGGTTATACATAAGTGTTTAATTAAAAGAAGTTTTATTTGGTCATCTTAGTTTTAATTCCGCATTATTTGGCATTAAGTGACCATTAGATTAGCCATCACCTATTCACCCCCCTCTAGGTGATCTTACAATTGTTATCAGAGCTAGTGCTCTTGATATTGGGTCTAACAACCTAAGAGTTAAAGATCCTCCTTTAGGCTAATCACAATATTTTTGTACACACACACCTCACCATGGACTTCATGTCACCACCCACCTTTGACACTCTTAACATCCAAATTTGGAAGGTTAAGATGTCTTTGTTCCTCAAAGGACTTGGCCTTAGTGTATATCTTGCCACAACTAATAAAGAATATTGCTTAAATGGTAAGAACATTGAGGCTAATGCAAAGGCCCTACATGCTTTAGTATCTAGCTTAGATGATGATTATTTGTCTAAGTTGACTAATCTTGACTCGGCTTTTGTAGTATGGAACACCCTCCTCTCCCTTGGCGAAAAAGATCAATATTATGCGGGGAGCGATTCGGACGTTGGAAGCGACATCTCCAACGTATGCTATATGGTCCAAGGGGATAACCCCCTTGAGGTAAACACCGAATCCGATGATGAGGATGTAGACATGTCATATGATGAGCTTGCTACCTTTTGTCATCTTGTGCTTGAAAAATATGACATGATTAAAAAGAAAAATAAAAATTGAAAAAGGAACTTGATTGCATGCATATAGAACATGACTCTTTTAGAAGTAACATTGCATGTTTAGAAAAAGATAATAAAATTTTGAAAAAGAATTTTGATGCCATGCTTAATGATAAAGATTCATTAGAAAATAAAATGGCATGCTTAGAAAAAGAAAATGAGTTTTTGAAAAATGAGAATGTTTCCCTTATGTCTAAATTAAATAATTTATGTAAAGGAAACATTGATTTGAAAAATAAAATTGATATGGTGGAAAAACAAAAAGAAGTTGTTTTTCAAGAAAATAAATCTTTAAAAAGAAAACTATGTGAAAAAGAAAAAGATTTTGTTTCACAAAAGAAAAAGAAAAATGATCATATATCTCATCATGCTTCTCATGCTCACATTGATCAAAATGAGATTAAAAATTTGAAAAATAAAATTGATAATTTGAGCTCTAATTTGAGCTCATGTGCATTCAATCATACTAGATTAGAATCCTTGTTTCAAAAGAAACAAGTTCCTCATACTCATGCACATTCACATCATGCACATGCTTATGATGCACATCATGCTCACACTCCCACTCATAAGTATGCTAAGGTGTACATATGTACACATTGTGGCCGCAAAGGCCATTTAGCAAAATTTTGTTATGAAAGGTTAAATGTTCTTATTTTTGATAAAAATAAAAATGCTTGGGTTCCTTACAAGACTAACCCCATAGGACCCAAGAAAATATGGGTACCAAAATCCCCACCTTGTGTATTTGATGTAGGTGAGGAATCTCTCAAAACGTGAGAAATTTGGTGCCTTGATGGTGAGTGCATTTGAACTAAAATGACACATACTTAGAGCACCGCTATCAAGGAATTTTGGTGGGTCAACCACCATGCTAGGAGCTTTGGAGTTGGTAACGATTTCTAAACTCCTATTTCATTTATGCACATGCTTTTAATTTCATGTAGTATGTTCATATTTTTTTTGGGTGCTTCATGTGGCATTTACATGCTTAAATGTAGAATGTGTCAAAACTTGCATTTATACATATATGAATGGTGAACTACAATTGACTCATATATATTTGAACTTCATGCTCATTTGTATCCACTATATGCATGTGTATAGGCTAGTTTTGATGATTCGGTCATTTATACTTGTTATGCCTATCTTTGATCTTACTTCATGTATATGTGTGTTTAATTCAAATCTAATAAATATACATGTATACCCTTGAGTCACTTGCCTTCATGCAATATATATTGGACTCTTTTCATATTTGGGATATGTATGCATATTGTTAGAATTGGATAAATCATACATATACCATGAAGATTAGTATTTTAAATAAATAATAAAAAAAATTGATTTTTCATGTTTTTGATTTGTATTAAAGATTAAAACATGTGTAAAACAAAATGTGATTTATGATCTTTTTGAGCGTGAATGACTATTTTCATAAAAATGCTATTTACATGATCTTTTGAACACTCATCTTTATGATACAAAATATTTTGAGCTTTATAGACCATGAGTGATTAAATCTTTATGTATTTAGCAATGCTTTATGAAAAATATATGATTTGTTTTAAGATGAAAAATAAGATTTTCATGAGATTCATGCTTCACTTTCTATTTTCATGAAAATACCATTTACATAACCTTTGAACACTCATCTTTTATGATAATTTTTGAGCTTTATGGACTATGAGTGCTTAAACTTGTATGTATTTAGTATAATTCATGAATAACATATGATTTCATGTTTGTTGAAGGATCTTTAACTAGTTTTTCAAAAATTATTTATAACTAGTTATTTATTCTTCAAATTTGGTAGTGCTTATACATAACTATCTTTTAAACCAACCAATTTTTGGTTATGAGTATATACATGATTTACAATGTTAATTTTATAATTGGTATATTACTCACATTTTGGTTCCTATATATGTATGCCCTAATTTTCAAATTGGTCTTATCTATTCACATACATATATATGATTTCCATGTGCTTGCTTTACAATTGATTTACATTCTTAAAGCACAAAAGTTTATGCGAAGTTAAGTTAACACCTTATATTAACTATGCATAAGCTTATGAAAAATAAAAAGATTTTATTTTAGATCTTTCATTTGGTATCAATATGCTTCAACTTCAAATTTGCTATATAATTACAATTGATATCAATATGTTTGAAACAATAAAAGATTTTGCTATGATAACTTGATATCACACATCTTCAAGTGCTATTTTCTATTGGTATCAAAATTACGAATTATGATTGGTTCAAAATTTGTTTTATTGGGAAAAGTTCAAAAAAATTTTTGATAAAGAAAAATTAAAAATGTTTTGTTTTGTATTTCCTATATGCAAGGAGAGCTTAACATCTCTCTTACATATAGATTCATGTTGAGTATATTATAAATTGAGGAGCTTAACATCTCTTCTTTATATGATATACGTGTGTAGGGGGAGCTTCACATCTCCTTCTATGCATTACATAGTTGTGTTGTGTGAATTAGGGCTTCACATCCCTCTTTCATGCAATGCACATTGTAGGGAAGCTAACTTAACGTCTTCCTCTTCATGAATGTATATCGCATATAAATCTTTATTGATTGACTTGTATTACCCCTTCTTGATCTTTTTGTTTTTGACAAAAAGGGGGAGAAAAATTTATTTGATTTGATTTTACTTTGAACCCTTTGTTGATGATTGACAAAAAGGGGGAGAAGTATTTGAGTATATATGCATGTTTTCATTGCTTAAGGGGGAGTAGTATTTGTCTTTCTTGTTATTTGTGCATATATGTTTTTGTTTTGCAAATAGGGAGAAAAAGATTTATTTTGGTTCATCTCCATCATTTGCATACATATTTATGAGCTTCATTGTCATATATTATTATTTATTTGGTATGCATGAGTTAAGGGGGAGCTTCCTTGAAGCTTTACTTTAATCCATGCATATATAACTCCATGAGTTTTGTCATCATCAAAAAGGGGGAGATTGTTGGCCCAAAGGCCTATCCCTCTAGTTTTGATGATGATCAACTCATGAAGTTATGATTACTAATGATCTTGTGTTTAATTAGTGACAGATTCATTATCAAGATCTTAGTAGGTGTGGAGCTTCAACAAAGGATTTAAAGACAAGTTGGAAGCTAGCACCGGTTGATTCACGAGCCTATGCATCAAGAACACATCTAGAGATGAGCTCGGTGGATTGCATTTGGACCAAGTCAAGATGATGAGAAGCCTTCAAGTGAAGACTTCAAGAAGATGAAGACTTGTGTCTAGGTATAAGATTTTTATTTATTTTAGATAAAAATGTAAAGAATAGAATAGATTGGTGGATTGCTCAAGTCATATCACACACACACTCTTGATTTAATTGTCTTTTCATAAAAGAATTTTTAGTTAGAAAAGACTCTTTCTTTTTGGTAAAAAGATTTTTCATTGGACAAAATACATGTCTTGGTTTTTGATGTTACCTATATACATATCTTTCAAAACCAAGTTTAGAGCCTTATGTCAAAAACTAGATATTCATCTTATTTGTGTAGTGGATCATATCCATACACACTATGCTTTAAAAGTATATCTTGTTTTTGTATTTGATGAGATTTTCCTTATGACAAAATATCTACTTTGGGTTTTGGTAATTTCTTATATACATATCCATACACACTATGCTTTATAAGTTCAAAATATCTTGTTTTTGTATTTTGTGAAGTTATGGAAAAACAAGTTTTAGAAAACATATTTTTAGAAAAACAGTTTTTATTTTGATTGAAACTATTTTTTGGATTTACTGTGAATTTCTGGGATTTTTATTAAGTTAAAAGACCAATCTTTAATCCCATTTTTCTGGTTCTGGCAGTTCTGATTTTTCAGAACTGACAGTGGCCGGTCGACCGGGTCGGTCGACCGGACATGCACAGACGTGCACGCCAGTGTGCACTGGAGGATCGGCCGACCGGGCCGGTCGACCGATCCAGAGAGCTTGCTCTCGGGAAACTTCGGTCGACCGCACCGGTCGACCGACAGAGAAGGAATTCTCTGCTCCAAGTGTTCGGTCGACCGAGCCGGTCGACCGGAGGCTGCAACGGTCGGATTTTTGACCGTTGCCGGTCGACCGGACCGGTCGACCGGAAGCTCTGACAGAGCCCAACGGTCAGATTTTTCTGGCCTCTATAAAAGGGGGTTTTGTCATTGTTTTGAGCCAAGATTTTAGGAGAGCTTTTGTCTAGTTTTTCCCATTCTTTTCAGAAAGTTTTCTCCACATATTTGAGAGCAAATACTTCCAATCAAATAGGAAGAATTTATCAAGAGTAATAAAAGTGATTTCTTGAGTTTTTCACCATAGTTCTTTTCCTTAATTTCTCACACTACACTTGAGCATCCATTGTTATATCTATCCTATAGGAGAGTTGTAGTGAGAGTTTGTAATTGGTGATCAAGTGTTTAGATCACCAAGAGATCATTTCTTGTTCTTTGAGAAGGCGGACGGTTGTGTTCGCGGTTTGATTGAGGGTCCTAGTGAGGACTTGGTGTTGTTGGGTCCTAGTGAGGACTTGTAGCTTGAGGTGCGGCCTCGACGAGCCGGTGGGCTTGTGTTGTGTAAGGGACTAGAGAGTCCGTGGGCTTGTAGGTGTTGCGGCACCGAGGAGAGATCCATTGGGATCTTGCATAGTGGAAATCCTTCGTGTGTCGAAGGCGGGGATGTAGAGCAAGTGTGCTCGAACCTCGAAACAAACCCTTTGTGTTTGCGATTGCTCACTCTTGCTCTCTTACTCTTTTGTCTCACTTATATCTTGCATTACTTTATAGTCTTTATCTCTTATATGCATGATATACCCTTGTGCTCATAATTGCTATACTTGCTTGGGATTGTTGTTAACACTTGTATTCAACCAAGAGAGCCAACGCGGCACCTCAACCCATTCAAGGGGAATCTAGAGGAGCTTGTCCAGAGCCCTTAAGGGGAATTCGGCAACACTCTTGGTTATACATAAGTGTTTAATTAAAAGAAGTTTTATTTGGTCATCTTAGTTTTAATTCCGCATTATTTGGCATTAAGTGACCATTAGATTAGCCATCACCTATTCACCCCCCCTCTAGGTGATCTTACATATATATATATATATATCAGCCGACCGCTGAGAGTTTCTCTCAGCTTGCGGTGACGTGCAACATTATTTGCCACACCAATAAGTTGCAGCCCGCTTATTGGAATAAGTTAAATTACTAAATGACTCTCGGTTAAAGGTACTTGTCCCGCTATTGTTTATTATTATTTTTTCCCTATTTCTTTTACCGCTCGTTGTCAGATTTAGGTTTTCTTTTTCCTACCATAAAGTTATTTCTAAAAATAGCGATTTTCGGATCAGGTTTTTCTCCTTTTTTATGTTAATGTCAACATCGGAACAGAACACTTCCCTTGCCAATTCTGGTCGCCGTCGTAAGCGATCTCTATCTCCCGATCTAAATATGGACCATATATCATCTAGTTCAACTTCCTCTCAGAATATTGAAAATATTGAAGGGTTGAGATCTTTGCATGCTGATCAAGAGGTTTTTATTTTATCATTTTTTTCCCGCAATCTTATATGTAAAAGATTTTGTGTAGCGTATATGGAACCGTAATTTCTTAAGAACTGTGACCACGGTTGTAGTTTGTATTAAAAACATTTTTTCAGTTGTCAAAACTAATTTTATAACTGCGGCCTTAGTCGCAGTCCTATTTTTATAGTCCTAACACGTGTCCAGGTCAATTATTTCTATCTTATAGACTAAATTTTAAGAACTGTGACTTAAGGTCGCAGTATATACTAATGAGAGAGTTCACAGTTATTATTCACGTTTTTTAAAAACCTGGCCATACGGAGAATTACGACTACAGTCGCAGTTTTTTATTCAGAAGTTACATATTTCTTTACATCTGCGACCTTGGTCGTAGTTTTCGTTATTATAGTTCAGACATGTGATTTTCAATTATTTGTTTTTATTTAGTTCAGCAATTTGTTTTGTAGGATCTGAATTCACGTGGAGAAATGTCTGGAAGCTCATTTATTTTTTAGAGAAACAGTTTTCCACGAACGATGAGCATTCAACTTCTACAATTCTTATGCAAGGAACATAGGTTTTGGCGTGAGAAGAAAAAAATAGATAAGTCACGGAGGCCTCCTCATGAAGTTATTTGCAGAAAAATTTTGTAGCAATAAGGAGGTTGTGAAGAAGTTATGTGATAAAAGACAAGATAAGCTTACAATCAACCGTCGAATCGACACTAGAGTTGCGTGTCCTGCTGAGATGTATGTGTATCTTCATTTTTTATTTGACAAAAGATCTTGGGTTGTCACCAAGTTTGTTGATTCTCATTCACATGAATTATCAAGCCCGGATAAGGTTCATCACTATTGCTCTTATCAGACACATCAATCAAAGATTAGCAAAAGCATTATGAGAAATTTGGTTGATGTAGGAATTGGCCCTTCAAATATTTCCCGTGTCGTTAATGTAATGAACCACGAAGAAGGTTGTGAAGAAGTAAGTCCACAACAAGTTATTGATTTTACTCGTCACCATAGAAGTAACATTGGCCATGAGTTTATTTTGATCATCAACTATTTTCAAGAAAAAGCTGAGTTCATTCCAGATTTTTTTTCTTTACAAGTAAAGTTGATAATGTGAGCGCACTTAGAAGAATTTTTTGGCCTGATGGAAGAGCAATTTTCTCGTGTCTGAGTTTTTGTGATGTGATTGTTTTTGACACAACATTCAAGACTAATCACTTGAACCTGCCATTTTCTCCATTCACTGGAGTGAATCATCATCGACAGTCAATTTTGTTTGGCTGGGCATTACTTGCGGATGAGTAGAGAGATACATTTGTGTGGCTATTCAATAGATGGCTCAAATGCATGCACGGAGTTGCACCAAAGGTCATTATTACTGATCAAGATGCACAGACGGTGATGCCATCAAGATGATTTTTTCAACTACTCGGCACATGCACTGTTTTTGCCATGTACGAAAACAAATTGCCGAGCAACAAATCCCGATGACGAACAAATATGGGAAAGATTTTGTCTCTGATTTCCACTTTGGTGCACCTCTCATGAATAAGTACATGGGAGGAACGATGAAGATTGATGAATGAAAAATATCATTTAGAAGAAGAAAGACAGTTAGTTGTTAAAAATATACAGATTGCGTGGATACTGGGTTAATGCATATCTTAAGGATATTTTCTGTGTTAGAATGATAACAATCAGATGTCTGAGAGTATTAATTCCTTATTTGATTGTTTTGTGAATGCAAACACGAAACTAGTTGAATTTGTCCACCAATATGATAAAACTGTCGCTATCCGTCATAGTTCTGACTCTCAACAAGACTTTCGGGGTTTAAATTCTGCGTCCAACGAATTCATATGAGATATAAGTTTCAAAGTTGTATATCCTGAAGATTTTTCAGTTGTTACAAAAGGAATGGACAGTTGTAATGACACTCTTTTCAGAAGAGTTGGAACGTGATGGACCCAGAGCAAAATATTTGATTGGTGAATTTTCAGAATCAAAAGACACCTAAGAAAAGGTCAGTTATGAGAATTCTGATGAACTTGATGTGTCTTGTAGTTACTTATTATTCGAAACAAAGGGTATCCTTTGTAGACATATTCTGTACATTTTATGACGCAATCACGTTACACATATACCAAAATCATATATACTACAGAGATGGAGGTTGGATACGCGTTACCAAAATGTTACAATTGAAATAGCATTAGGCCTTTTCCCATTCAAGGCACTCGAGGGACATTCAAGGCACTCGAGGGACGGCTAGACTATGGACACTTCGTTTCATATTTAATGTAATTCTTGAAATGATGATCGATTCTGATATCCATCTTTCAAAGTTGGATGCTGTTTTGAAAAAATTTGCTGAAGAAATCAGTAATGAATACAAAGTTAGCTCAGTAAATTATTATTCATCACAGTCTAAAACAAATATTGGTTCTAGTGGATTCGTCATTGTTCTGCGGGATGGTGAAGAATTGACTATATATGATCTAATTGGTCCTGTACCAACTATGGGGAGGCCTAGAGGTGCAACTAAGCTTAAGTCTGATTTTGAAGATTCTTTATCACAGAAGGAAGTGAAGCATCAAAAGTGTAGAAACTGTCAACAGCTGGGCCATTACAAGACTGGTTGTCCATTATTGGTATGGAATTAAACCTGTTATATAATTTAATTTAAAGTTTGATGTTTCAAATTCTTACCTTTCCTTTTTAACTGCAGAGGAATTAGTTTCATGTTGTGGCTACCTGGAACAAAAAAAAATTTCATTTTTACATCTTCAGTGCGACCATGGTCTCATTGTTAAAGAAGGAGTCATTTCATGCACTGCAACCTGGGTCGCAGTATAATCACATTTTTAGTTCCTTTTCAAGTGTTTCCCATATATTGTTCTTTTGTAAGATGTTGTACTTGAAAATTTCACTGTGACAATGTTGGCCTATATATTTTACCTTTTACTTCATTGAACATAGACTGCGATTAGCGTCACAGATCATATTTGACTATATTTGATAGCGACTTTGTTCGCAATTATAAGATTTACATTGAGAAGCGTATTTTCATAATTGCGACCAGAGTCGTAGTTTATCTTTCACGGGAAAATTATTGTTGCTTCTCAAGTGTCCCCCACTCTTGTTATTATAATAACATTTGAATATAGTTAAAATATTACTTTAAAAATCTACTGCGATAATTTTGGCGTATATGTTGTGTTTTAGCTCACTGAACATAGACTGTGACCAGGGTCGCAGTTCATATCTGACTATATTTGACATCGAATTTGTCGCCGTGTATAGCCGTTACAGAATGAGAGAGTCGCAGTTTAAATTCCAGGGGAAAGTTGGATTGTTTAATTCTCAAGTTCTGAATGAAATATTATATTAAGTTTTTTAATTATGTTATCAGTTTAATATGCTGATATATAGTTATAATTAAATTATATATTATGAAAATTGGACCTTTTCAATTTTACACTGTGACCTTGGTCAAAGTTTTGATTATAATTTTAAATTACCCATTTATTTATCTCCGGTCGCTGATATAATTTTTTTTGACTGCGACAATAGTAGTAGTGTATCCCATTTTATTTAATTTTATAATTTTTCTGACTTAGACAATGGATCACATTGTTGATATGTAAGTTCGACATAGCCCATTAAAATTTTCCACCGTAGTTCCATATTCCAACAAGAATAAGAATAAAATTAGTGAAAAAGTGCCGCCATTAAAACTAAAATTTTAAAAAAACATTTATAATTAACACTATTAACATTACAAAAAAGCTTAAATATTTATAAAAAATAAAATACATATTTAAAAGTATTAATCTAGTCGTCCTCATCATCACCATCATAATCAGATTCGTCATCCATGTTATGACTGTGTTCGTCTTCCGTATCGCTTTCCTCCTCTTCGTCCTCATTACCACCACTATCCTCTTCACTTTCTTCCTCTTTGCATTCTTCCTCTTCATAGCAGTATTTTGGTTCATCAATGAACTCTCAGAACGGGTCGTCTGTATCAAGCTCATCCTCTGACCCGTAGCGAGGGAACGAATCAGAACTATATATCCAATCATCATTAGATGATTGGCTTCTTTCTGGTGAAAATGGTAGAGAAGACATTTTTGAATCTTTTTTCAAAAATTGAAAGAGACGAATTTTAGAAATATAATTTAGTATGTTTGTTATCCTCTAATGGACACCCTTTATATATAAATAATGTAAGAATTTCAAAAGGTTTATGCTCTCAAAAGACGTGAACATGGCGTAAATTTATTATCTACCTTTTTTAAAAGTGTATACTTTCTAGGTGACAGTTCAGTTTTCAAAAACAGGTAAAAAATTAATATATTTTGACATGCAGTTACTTTTTTACTTTGAATACGGTATTATTTTAGTTTCTTACGGTGGAAAAAGAAAGGGAGGATCATGTTTACTTTTCGTTAAATTAATTATTTTAATAAAATTTAAAACATATATCTTTATGTATATAAAAACTTTGCAGTTCTGAATTGGACAATGCGACCATGGTTGCAGTGCGATTTAGAATATGATTCATTAACTGCGATCGCGATCGCTGTCTCTATTACATTAATAGAATGCTAATAAACAGATGCATTTTGATAGACGAATTTATGCATACTGTGACCATTGTCGTATTATAAGCAGTCGATATAACTTCCCAGTTCTTGACTGTGACTTTTATCGCAGTATGAACTCATTATTTGTTTTTAATATCACTGCGACGTAAGTATCATGCACTCTGTTACATCTATAGAATGGAAATAAGAAAATCTCAGTGGATTGTATAACAAATGAATAAAAATGTATACAAATTACATTAATAAAGCCAATAGACTTGCTTTACAAATAGGATACATTTATAATAAAAAATGATGTATATGAATGAATTAACAATATTATAATTAAAAAATTAAGTCAATTTTAAATCTTCAAATATCGTCCTTCTTATAAATTTTATTTCTTCATCTCCACTTTTCTCTTTGTCTGCGAGTAATATGAATGCAAGCTCACTTCTTAATCTCCGTACAGTGGCCGCTATCACAGTATCAACTGTTGATGGAGTACCAAATACTACACTTTCAATGTACTTGCATACATATACAGCACAATCAACACTAAAAATTGTACAGGAAAATTATTATATGAGATTAGATTATTGTACTCAAAATAAGCAGAAAATATGTTGGGCAAATGTCGCAAGAAAAAAAAACCTGTTTGCTTATTGGGGACATCTTGCGTATTTTATATATATATTTTTTCATTCTTTTATTAAAATCAATCTCAAAAATTTGTAATAACTTTTCTTTCTGCAATGTCTATAGAAAAAATATCAATATTAATCAAATTAAATGTAAATATTTACTAATTGTAAGATTAAAATCAACTCACTATTGTTCTTGTATTTGTTTGACTAAACTTTCATATATTACTTGATTTTTTTTACTGGGACCAAAGAGTTGTAAAAAATTCACTCTTGTGTTTGGCAATCAAATACCAATAAGGTCCAGTGAAATCCAGCTTCCTTGATACTGTGTTCGTGATTTATCGGGAAGAATATATACTGTGCATCACTTGTCCAGTTTTTCAACAACTAATTAATGAAATAATCTTTTAAATCTCTATTTTTATATACAACACTGTGTTGTAAAAATTAAAATAAATTCAAATATTTTTTATATTTAATAATTAAATGCAATCAAAATATCAAAAATGACAAATCTTATATTTTTATTGCTAAATTGGTAGTAGTTTGAATGATTCTGCCTAAAAAATGTGACTGCAATCAAGGTCGCATTGTGGTTATTGTTAATTATATTTTGGCTGCGACCTAAATCACATTCATCAGTATTCAGAGTAATTTTTAAGATTACTTAGCAACTGCGACTACGACCAAGATCGCAACCAGCATTATTCAGCTTCTTTTTAAGATTACTTAGCAACTGCTACTGCGATTAAGATCGCAACTGGCAATTTTCAGCTTCTTTTTAAGATTACTTAGCAAGTGAAACTGCGACCAAGGTCGCAACCAGCATTATTCAGCTTCTTTTTAAGATTACTTAACAACTGCGACTGCGACCAAGGTTGCAACCAGCAATATTCAGCTTTTTTTTTAAGATTACTTAGCAACTACGACCAAGGTGGAAACTGGCAATATTTAGCTTATTTTTTAAAGATTATTTAGTAACTGCGACTACGACCAATTTCACAGACAAATCGTTATGCCTTATCAGTAGTAAAAGCGACTAGTAGAATTTTTAACCATCAAAATTTGAAAATACTATATTAATTAGAAAATTGATGTTTTAATTAACTATAAAGAAGAAAATATATATTTACCCAAGCTTCGCTTCGAAAGAATATACATTTTAATCCTCTGCTCTTCTCTAGATACTTCATATAGAAATGAATTATATTGGCATCTAAATCTCTACTGAACATCAGGCCCTCAATGTCATTTTTTGCAACCATTATTCCGTTATCAGGATCCTGATATGCAATAGAACTGTAAGAAAAACAAAAAAAGTTAATAATTAGATTGTTCTATTATAAATATCTTATATTTTTTGATGTAATTTTAAAATAAAATGAATTAATTTACTCAGAGGAGGCTTTGTCCAAGAAATTTTTGATGAGATCTTTTGTTGTGGCTGCAGAATTCTGTATGCAGTAGTTTCAGTCAATTCCCTGATTTTTGGCTGAGTGTCTGAAATCTGTTCGTTGCTAAAGCTAGTGGCAGAAGTCTAAGTCGCAGGCTGTGAAAGAGGATCTTCATTAATTTTCTTTTTTTTTGGATAAACAAAGTCGGAGTCATCGTGATCTCTTTCAGCGCGCTTGCGTTCTTTGATTACCATTTCGATCGTTCCTTTAGAGTAATTGATTGGTCAAAACAAGGTACAAGAAGTTATTGCACAAGAACTAGGTATAAAAGATATGGTTCAATGTTTAGAGTTCACCTTTGGTTCTTGTTCACTTCAAATATGTAATTGATATACCTTATTCCAATCTTTCGCTATAGCATAAAGCTATACCGAGTCGAACCACAAGGAGAGCTAGCGTAGAAGCGTTACGATATGAGTGAGAAAAGGAAACGAGAATTCTTCTCTTGCTTAAAAGAATGAATAAAACACAAAGAAAGGAATGAAAGGATGTATGGATATGTTCATGGTGGTAAGTGAAAAGAAATCAAGAAGAGGTTTGTTGTATTCACACTAAAAGAAAAGAAAACTTTAGAAAACTTGAATGAAAGAAAACCATGACTAGCTAACCTTAACTACCTTGCTAAAGACTTACTAAACTCCGTGATAGTGATGCGTGCCTCATGTTGATTCATTGGCATGGATATGTCTTGCTTGTTGGTCTAATTACTTTCCCACTTGGATGATGGGGATTCATTCTTGGACTTATCTTGTAGCCTCCATAGATGGTCATAGGCCTACAAATTAGACTTTCAATAATGGAATCAAAAGAGCTACACTCAAGGGATGCTAATGAATAGGCATACAACATTCAAAAATCGACATAATGAAGTTGTACAACAAATAGCATATTGGTGATCCATCTCCATGTTCCATCAAGGCACTAGTTCAAAGACTAGGCTCTAAGTGAGGCACACATGAATCATATGGAGAATTACAACAAGATCTTGCCAAGAAATGAAAAGAAACCCATCGGAGAAGAGAAGACCATATAACTTGCAAGATGAAGTAAAGCAATCACTCATGAGTTAGAAGTTAGCAAGGTAGTGGTTAGCTAGTACATGGAGAAGGAATTAGCTACACACCATTACAAAAGAAAAGCTAAACATGAATTAAATTGCAAGAAAGTAAACAAAGCAAGTAAGGAAAGAAATCAAAGTAGAATCAAACTCAAGTAGAGAAGTAGAGAATGGATCAATCCTTGTATAGCTCCAAGTTGTCACTCCTTGATGATACAAGCTCTCTCTCTCTTACAACTCTCTCTTGCAATGAAATCTAGGGAGGAGAAGATCATAGAGAGCTAAAAAATCCTAAAGAAAAACTAACAAAATACAAAACTTTGAACTAATCTCTCTCTCTTCTCTGATCACTTCTTTGCTCGCAGGTGAAGGTGCACTATTTATAGCAGAAAGGAGAAGCTTCGAGAGCCAAGGTGGTTGCCACAAAATCCGGGGCTCAACGGCCCTAGATCTGCCGCGCCCAAGCCGCGGATCGCGGCAAGATCTTGGCCGTTGATCCGGATCTTTCTGTTGGAGATCAGTTGAGAGTTTGTTAGCCACGTGGTATATCTAGAATCTTTGTTTGTTGCGTGGATCTTTCTGGATCTGGATTTGAAATCTGGCTTTATCTTAATCATGGATTAATCACTTAATTAGTGTTAATTAAGTGATTATTTGGAAATCTCTCCTTTAAGTATGTACCTGCAAATATGTAGAGAAGAGGAGTAAAAATCACATATTTATTTGTAATATGCATGGGAGTTATGATGTAAAATATGCAATATTGGATACCAATCAGTAATCCAAAAAAAATTTTTAATGCTTGCTTCTGAGCAGGAGCTTGTTCTTGATTTTTCTCAACATAAGCTTTGTCTTTATGGATTTCAAGTATCTGTTGAGTTAAATTTAAAGAAAAAGTGAGAAAATCATTCCCAGTAATTCTTACTTCGAATTCAAATCACTTGAAATCCTCCTCTTCCTTTTTCTTGTGCTTCTCCATCTGCTCCCTCATTTTTCTTGCTTATTATCCTCTTGATTTTTCTCTTTTACTCTGTTTCTTTCATCCTCCTCTTCTCCATCTCCTCTTCCTCCTTCCTCCTCCTCTCCTCTTCTTTCATCCTCTTCTTCTCCTTCTCCTCCTACTCTTTCCTCCTCTTCTCTTCTTCTGCATTTTACGAATTTTCTCCTCCTCTTCCTGCAACTGCCCCTTCTCCTCCTCCTCTTCCTTCATCTTCTCCTCTTTCTCCTTGATTAGTCACTAATTTTGTATAATTTTTATTACATTCTCATATTTATTTGATGTAAAATTCTGCTAATAAAATTTTGCTTGCTTAATCCTAGGTCCATGGTGTGCAAATGAAGAAGAAGACCCTAAACCACTATTTAATAGGTGATTAAAGGTCTATCAAGTAGCCATTGACTTTAGGGAGGAGATTTTGTCAGCACAGGGCATCAAATCACGAATCCAGGAGATCAAGTGGACATGAGACAGAAGGGGTGGCGCACTGCCCAAGCCCTGGCGCACGTCGCCCAGACATGGCAGCGAAAACGTGGCCAGGGCCGCATTTTCGCTGCCATATGGGCGCACGCGCCTGGGCTTTGGGCTAGGGGTTGCCCCCTGGCCCCCTTTCCCTGGTGCCTATAAATACCCCCCAGGGGTCTTCAGTTAGGAGATATCCAGAGCTTTAGAAAGTTGTTGTAATCTTGTTTTTAGGATTGTAATTATTTTAGTTTACTTCTTCTTCTAGTTTTAGTTTTAGCCATTAGAGTGAAAGAGAGAGAGTGTGTGTGTGTACAAGTTGTATTTGAAGGTGACAAGCTAATACAAGTAACTACTTCTCTTTCTTCTTTGCATTTACTTGTGTTTTTCATTTGATTTTACATTCTTACTTTAGTGTAACTCCTTCGCTTTACCTCTTCTCTTTTGTTTTTTCTTTTCTTAAGCATGTCTAACTAATTCCTCCATAGCATGGCTAACTAACTACTAACCCACAATCTCTAACACTTGATTGATAAACCCAAATGAGTCAATAGTGTCAAATAAGCATTGTGCAAATGAGAGCTATGACATCTTAAGACGAGGGTTCTAACTCTAACTTACATACAAGTATTCACTTTCTTATATTTCATGCTTAACGAGTTTTTGATGATCTATGGATTGTATCCTTTACTTATTTTTGTAAGTTAGAGATTTTTCTTTTAATTTTGTCGATACCATTAGTGTACTTGTGTCTTCCCTTATTCTCGTCTTCTATTGGATCTTGATAAGAGAATGTTCAAGTTTTTACCGTGTAAAGCTAAGTTAAAGGAAGGACTTTCATTCGTTCCCAACGTGAATAGTTCCTATGCATAAAGATTTTACTTGCCTATGATCCATCTTGAGGCCACATCTTCAAGAAGTTAGGGATTAGTGGGAGCACTTAGTGGAAAGTTAGTCATGCGCTTTTGCCATTAAGAAGCAACTACTTTTACAAACAAGCAAACCAATTCTAAACTATTCTTGAAACAAACTTATTTTCATTTTCAAGTTCTTTATTTGAAACAAAGAACTTTCTTTTTTCTTGAACAAAGAAGCCGCATCAAGCTTCCTTCGCTCTCCCTCCTTGTGGATACGACCCGTATAGTCACTTCGCTACTACGGAAGAATCGCAAAAGAAGTAACATCGACCCACATTCCTTCACTTATTTTTGTGCTTGCTTTTTGTCGATCACTCCTCCTGCTCTTTCCTCCTCTTCTCCTCTTCTAGAATTTTATGATTTTTCTTCTCCTCTTCTTGTAACTGCCTCTTCTATTGGCCCAGAGGCCTTCCACTCTAGTTTTGATGATGATTAACTCATGTAGTTATATTTACTAATAATCTTGTGATGTTTAGTTTCAGATCATTAATCAAGATATTAGTTGGTGATTGCTTCAACAAGATGGTTTGGAAGCTTTCACTTGGTGATTCCAGAGCCCGAGCATCATGATCATATATAGCACTCGTTGGAGTCAAGCTCGGTGGATTGATTTTTGAATCGAGTCGACTTGGAGACGGCGCGCTCTACAAGAAGATCTCGGTACCTAGTTTAGTTTGTGTTTTAGATCCATGTGTAAAGATTAGAATAGCGTGATATGCTCAAGTCCACAACATTCACACGTTTCATGTTTTGAATATTGGTTTTCGCTTTTGGTTTAACCGATATTGTTTTCATGAATAGATAGTATATCAAAACAAGTTTAAATGGTTTATGTATGGTAGATTCATTCTATATACATGCATGCTTAACTTCCTAGACAAACTTATTTTGACTTACCTATTCATGTGGTTTAGGTTTTGTAGTTTCAACAAAACATATTTTCAGAATTAAAGTCAAAACTATGATATGTATAAGTTTCATGTATATCGGATTTCTATCCATATGCATCATGCTTCAAAGTGTTTAAATATTATGTTTTTGTATTTGAATGAGTTTTGGAAAAATCGGATTTTCATTTGGAAAATTCAAGTTTGGAAAAATACAGGTTTTGGTTTTCGGCAATATTTCTATAACACAAAAATAGTTCAAAATGGTTGAGATTTGTGTTGAAATTTTTTAACACAAGTTTGTATTTCAATGTAAAATGATAAAACTATTTTTGTAGCTTTTTAGAGATTTTATGGGAATTTTTAAGACATTAAAAACCCTAGTTTTCTGTCCCATAATATAGCCTGCCAGGCTCTGGAGGTCGACCGGACTGGTCGACCGGACGCAGAGTCGATCGACTGGACCGGTTGACCGACGTGCACCAAATGTGCAAGTTGGCCTGCCTATTTAGCCGGTCGACCGAGCGATCGACCGACTGAAAGCAACCCGCTCTCGGGTTGCTCCGGTCGACCGGGCGGTCGACTGGCCAAAGAGCCGTTGCTCTCTGGTTCAGGGCCCGATCGACCGGGCGGTTGACCGGTAGCAGCTAACAGTCAGAATTCAACCGTTGGCCGGTCGACTGGAAGGTCAAATCTGCCTAAAATAGCTACCAACGGCTAGTTTATTTAGAGGCCTATAAAAACCCCATCTCTTTAGGGTTTTTATTAAGGTTTCTACAAGAGAAAAATTTACAGTTTAACAAGTGTTTTATACAAGATTCAAAAGAGTTTTTAAAGCCAAAAAGATTTCATCTTTAAATTGCTTTCAAGGGTTTGGAAAATTCAAAGAAATATAGGTTTTTGGGATATTGCTTTAGATCTTCATTTCTATCATATTGCAAGTGTTTTCCCAAAGATTTTTCTTTGTTGTTTGAGTTCCAAAACACCTTGATTTCCACTTGAGCTATCATTCTATACTATTCTATAGGATCATTTGTTTTGTGGGAAAAGAGATAGTTTGTGATTTTTATAACCACCAAGTTGTAAACCCCTTGCTTTGTGATATCCCTCTTGGGTAGAGGTTGATTTGCGTTAGCTCCCTCTTTGGTAGAGGTTGAGATTGTGCTTTGCTCCATCTTGGTGAGGTGGAGTTTGTATTGGTTTTGTATCCCTCTTAGGTAGAGGTGGATTGTGGTGCCTCGGTGGAGGTTGTATTTGGTTGAGAGAGGAGTTAGGTACTCCGGTTGTATTTGCCCTAAAATTCTCGTTGGAGGTTCCATGTGTGGGAGTCCTGTGTGGACTAGTGGATTGGAAATCCTTCTTGGTGAAGGCGGGGATGTAGAGCTGGGTGCTCGAACCTCGAAACACATCTTGCTGTTTGCGTTTGATCGATTGACTCTCTCTATTTACTTTGTGCATTGTTTAATATTGCTATATCATATACTTGCTTGTGTGTTCTTGCAATTAGTTTTAAATTTCGCATTTAGTTTTTAGATTAGCATTACACCTATTCACCCCCTCTCTAGGTGATTTCAATTGGTATCAGAGCCTACGCTCCTGATATTTGGTTTAACCACTTAGGAGTGAGATCTTGGTTTGCTAATCTACATTTGCATTTGCACTTGCACACATAAGTTTGCACTCATGGATAGCCCTCCCATGTTTGATAATTCTAGACTTGATATTTGGAAGGCCAAAATGAGTTGTCATTTGAAAGCCCTAGGGCATAAAGTTTACCAAGCCATTACCAAGGAATCCTACCCCAATGATAGCAAACATAAGAAGGCCAATGCATTAGCCCTTAAAGCACTTAGAGCATCTCTTGATAAAGATTTATTACATGTGTTTGCTCATTATGATTCTGCTTTTGCAGTTTGGAGCATTTTGACTTCGCCCGAGCTACCAAAGATTATTGATAGAATGAGGAGATCTAGAAGAGACAAGTCTGATGAGCGTTGCCTCATGGTCCAAGGGAATGACTCCCTTGAGGTACAATCGGAATCTCAACTAGATGCTAGCACTAGTTCCTATTGCTATGGGTGTTTAGAAGTAGAAACATTAAATGTGAAACTTGCTACAAAGTTTGAAATTTTTTAGAAAAACATGATTTTTAAAAAAGAAGAATTTTGAACTAAAAGAAGAACTTAAGGATTTGTGTTCAAGTTTTGATTTGATTTTGCAAGAGAAGGAGAGAATTCTAGTGAACGTGACTCACTTAAATCTCAACTAGACCTTGCCCTAAAGAAAAATGAATTTTTGAAAAGTAAAAATGATTATGATGATGTTGTGAAGAACAATGAGGTTTTATCTTCAAAATTAGATTTTATTTTAAAAGATAACCTTTCTTTGAAAAATGAAATTGAGTTTATTTCAAAAGAATTAGATTTAGTTTTAAATAAAAATAAATCTTTGAAAAATGATATAAATTCACATGTTTGCCATGCTAGTGTAGCCTCACCTAGCACATCTATTGTATGCTCCACTTTATCTTCTAATATTGAAAAAGATATAAATAATTTGAAGAAAAATGTGGATTGTTTGGGCTCCACTTTGAGCCATTGTGCCATGAATCATACACGGTTGGAATCTTTGTTTCGAAAGAAACAAGTTCCTATTATGCATGCACACCATTCGCGGCATACACATGCTCCTCAAGGTCACACCCATCACATGTATGCTCATGTGTACACTTGTACATATTGTGGACGTAAGGGTCACCTTGCTAAGTTTTGCTATGATCGTATACATGATGAAAATTTAGCAACTAAGTTTGTTTGGGTTAGGAAAGGAACTAACTCCCATGGACCCAAAAGAGTGTGGGTACCAAAGACCACCCCTATTGTATTTGATGTAGGTGTGGGCTCTCGCATGACGTGAGAGTTATGATGCCTTGAGGTGGATGCGTTCCGAGCTTAAAGAGAACATTTTGGATGCATCACTTTCAAGGGAGTTTGGTGGGAGGACCACCTTGGTTTGGAGAACTAGAGAGGTGCCCTCATCGGTTTTGGTATCGATCTCTAACTCCCGTTTATATATTCACATGCTTTTCATGTTCATAGCATGTTTCGATGTTTATTGATTATTATGATTATGCTATATTAGTTAGATTAGTGATATACATGTTTAGTTGTTTGAGACACCCATGTTTAATATGGACTTATCTTTGTGTTCTCACCTTATTTTCAAAACTAATATGTGTGTTGACTGATTTTTCCTGCACACAAAATATAATATGTTAGTTTAAGAATAGATGTGCAAGTCTCAGTTCTAATCCGCGGTAGCAGGGCTATGCGGGTCGTGATCCTCAGGGAGGGACTGCGATGGAAGCGTTAAGCAAGTTTCTCTAAAGTTTTTATTTTTATTAGTTAAGTTAGAAAGGAAGTGGTATTTACAATGGGTCGGAAAAAGAAAGAATTGGGAGATAGTGATTTAATCTACAAAAAGAAAAGAAAAGAAAAGAAACTTACCTCTTTAGTCTGCTTACCGTTTGAACCGTTGCGATGATTTACCTTTTCTTGGAAGGCGTACAAGCACGGCTTATGGGATCGTCCGCCTTCTTAATCTACTCTACGAAATGAAAAACAAGCTATGAAGACCTGTTCATCGCCATGGGCCGTCAAGGTTCCTTCCTCGGCTAGGTATTCTCGAAGCAGTTGGATCTCATGGTGGGCAAGACATTAGAGAACAAATAGAAGGAAGTAAATACTGAGATACACAAGATTAAATAAGAAGAAAAGAAAATAAAACAATACAAAAATAAAAGCAAACCTCGATTTGATTATTAAACAATGGTGGAAAAATAGAACTTACACCGACTGTCACCATCAGTACAAGTAGATCCCTTCCTCCATGAATACATCATCTCCTCTCAGTTTTTACAAAAAGAAAATAAAATTTACAATGGGGAATCTAACCTAAAACCTAAAAACCCTAGCTTTTGGCCCTTGGCTCGCCTCTGGACGACTCTGTACGTTGCACTGCAGGGGATATTTATAGGTGCAGAAGGCCGAGGAGTCCCGGATGAACTTTCCCACGAAATCTGGGATCATGATGTCATCAAATTGCCGCGGTTTGCCGCGGTTCCGCGGCACTTTAGTGGCTTCTGGCCACGCGCTTTGGCGCGTGGCCTCTCCTGGTCCGTCCATCTGGGCGCCTGCTTCTAGAAGTGTGATCCTGGCTCTTTATATTGGGATTTCGATGTAACTTGGGAATCAAGTTATCTAGATTTTGAATTGTCCCCAATCTTTTATCCATGAATTTCCTTCTCATCTTGGCTTTTATGCTCATCCTGCAAGAGTTTAGGGTTGGATAGAATTCTATCCTTCCCTCATCTTTAATAATTGCAACTTTAGCCCTTGCATAATTGCACTTTGACAATTGATATTTGCACTTTGACTCTTGGGCTTCAAATATGGGCTTTTGGGCTTCATTAAGCTTCATTTATTATAAAAATATAATTCGAGGCCTGCACACAATAAATTACAAAATATTAATAAATGTGCAGAATTAAATGAATAAATATGAAAATGTGATGGTAAATATGATGATAAAAATGCACTTTTCACTACCAATCACACCCCCACACTTATCTTTTTGCTCGTCCTCGAGTAAAAACAAAGAAAAAGAAAAAGAAAAGAAAAACTAATCTATCCTAACTCACTTTCGTAGAAATCACGATTGCACTTAGCACGTGCAACAAGCCGTTAAACCTCTAGGTTACCCTAGAGGACGAGTGTTATCTCGTGAGAGTTTTTAGCGGATTACACCCACAAAATCCATAAAAAGGAAAATATTTGAATTATATGTGAAGAGCCTAAGTAGTCTATAAGTTTTAGGATCCTCATTTTTATTCATTCTTCAAACTTAGTCTTTATAAAGTTAATTGTTGTTCATTTTAGGTAAGGGTTAAAATTGAATTTCTAATATAGTCTTTTTCGTTACCAAAAATCATATGCATCCTTATGTTTTTACTAGGAATTCCTTGACTTGGACTCTCATGCCTCTTTATTATTTATTTATATATATATAAATATATATATATATTTTTTTGATATATATAACTCATCTAATTTTCTTTCGTGTAAGTACCAAGGCTTCTTGAGGCCCTAATACCTAACTAATTGATTATTAGATGTGTTAATACATATAAGTAATTTTTTTCTTAGTTTCCTTAGGCTTTCTAATCCACCCATGTAACGAACTTAAAGTCGATGACTCCCAAACCGGTTGGCTTTAGGGCACCAGGTGAGAAAACACCCCGCGGACTCAAATTCGAGTGAACTAGGCCACGAAACTAAGGTTTTATTATTTTATATATATATATTTTTTATACTCACCTTTAGGCGTGAATACTTATGCTTCTTGAGGCACATGTATCCAGCTTAATTGGTGATTTTTTTTTTAATATATATGAGGCACAAAGGTCTTTGTCTTAGAATCCTAGATGTGCATTAGGTATGCACATTTCATTAAGGTAAAAATCAAGACTAATTATTTATTCAATTTCTCTCCTATACCTAAAATTTAAACAATTTATTTATTTTGACCAAGTTTTTAGAAATCCTAATCATGATTTTCCTAATCCTTAAAACTAACTTAGATTTCTTTCAAAAAATAAGTCAAAATACTTCCTTTTTATAAAAAAAATTTTTTTATTTAAAATTTTTTTTTATTAGCAAATTTTGTTAGTGTCTACCTATGTTAGTATGTTAGTAAAGCCCTTGTTGACTGATTTTTCCTGCACACAAAATATAATATGTTAGTTTAAGAATAGATGTGCAAGTCTCAGTTCTAATCCGCGGTAGCAGGGCTATGCGGGTCGTGATCCTCAGGGAGGGACTGCGATGGAAGCGTTAAGCAAGTTTCTCTAAAGTTTTTATTTTTATTAGTTAAGTTAGAAAGGAAGTGGTATTTACAATGGGTCGGAAAAAGAAAGAATTGGGAGATAGTGATTTAATCTACAAAAAGAAAAGAAAAGAAAAGAAACTTACCTCTTTAGTCTGCTTACCGTTTGAACCGTTGCGATGATTTACCTTTTCTTGGAAGGCGTACAAGCACGGCTTATGGGATCGTCCGCCTTCTTAATCTACTCTACGAAATGAAAAACAAGCTATGAAGACCTGTTCATCGCCATGGGCCGTCAAGGTTCCTTCCTCGGCTAGGTATTCTCGAAGCAGTTGGATCTCATGGTGGGCAAGACATTAGAGAACAAATAGAAGGAAGTAAATACTGAGATACACAAGATTAAATAAGAAGAAAAGAAAATAAAACAATACAAAAATAAAAGCAAACCTCGATTTGATTATTAAACAATGGTGGAAAAATAGAACTTACACCAACTGTCACCATCAGTACAAGTAGATCCCTTCCTCCATGAATACATCATCTCCTCTCAGTTTTTACAAAAAGAAAATAAAAATTTACAATGGGGAATCTAACCTAAAACCTAAAAACCCTAGCTTTTGGCCCTTGGCTCGCCTCTGGACGACTCTGTACGTTGCACTGCAGGGGATATTTATAGGTGCAGAAGGCCGAGGAGTCCCGGATGAACTTTCCCACGAAATCTGGGATCATGATGTCATCAAATTGCCGCGGTTTGCCGCGGTTCCGCGGCACTTTAGTGGCTTCTGGCCACGCGCTTTGGCGCGTGGCCTCTCCTGGTCCGTCCATCTGGGCGCCTGCTTCTAGAAGTGTGATCCTGGCTCTTTATATTGGGATTTCGATGTAACTTGGGAATCAAGTTATCTAGATTTTGAATTGTCCCCAATCTTTTATCCACGAATTTCCTTCTCATCTTGGCTTTTATGCTCATCCTGCAAGAGTTTAGGGTTGGATAGAATTCTATCCTTCCCTCATCTTTAATAATTGCAACTTTAGCCCTTGCATAATTGCACTTTGACAATTGATATTTGCACTTTGACTCTTGGGCTTCAAATATGGGCTTTTGGGCTTCATTAAGCTTTATTTATTATAAAAATAATAATTCGAGGCCTGCACACAATAAATTACAAAATATTAATAAATGTGCAGAATTAAATGAATAAATATGAAAATGTGATGGTAAATATGATGATAAAAATGCACTTTTCACTACCAATCACACCCCCACACTTATCTTTTTGCTCGTCCTCGAGTAAAAACAAAGAAAAAGAAAAAGAAAAGAAAAACTAATCTATCCTAACTCACTTTCGTAGGAATCACGATTGCACTTAGCACGTGCAACAAGCCGTTAAACCTCTAGGTTACCCTAGAGGACGAGTGTTGTCTCGTGAGGGTTTTTAGCGGATTACACCCACAAAATCCATAAAAAAGAAAATATTTGAATTATATGTGAAGAGCCTAAGTAGTCTATAAGTTTTAGGATCCTCATTTTTATTCATTCTTCAAACTTAGTCTTTATAAAGTTAATTGTTGTTCATTTTAGGTAAGGGTTAAAATTGAATTTCTAATATAGTCTTTTTCGTTACCAAAAATCATATGCATCCTTATGTTTTTACTAGGAATTCCTTGACTTGGACTCTCATGCCTCTTTATTATTTATTTATATATATATAAATATATATATATATATTTTTTGATATGTATAACTCATCTAATTTTCTTTCGTGTAAGTACCAAGGCTTCTTGAGGCCCTAATACGTAACTAATTGATTATTAGATGTGTTAATACATATAAGTAATTTTTTTCTTAGTTTCCTTAGGCTTTCTAATCCACCCATGTAACGAACTTAAAGTCGATGACTCCCAAACCGGTTGGCTTTAGGGCACCAGGTGAGAAAACACCCCGCGGACTCAAATTCGAGTGAACTAGGCCACGAAACTAAGGTTTTATTATTTTATATATTTTTTTTTATACTCACCTTTAGGCGTGAATACTTATGCTTCTTGAGGCACATGTATCCAGCTTAATTGGTGATTTTTTTTTTTTAATATATATGAGGCATAAAGGTCTTTGTCTTAGAATCCTAGATATGCATTAGGTATGCACATTTCATTAAGGTAAAAATCAAGACTAATTATTTATTCAATTTCTCTCCTATACCTAAAATTTAAACAATTTATTTATTTTGACCAAGTTTTTAGAAATCCTAATCATGATTTTCCTAACCCTTAAAACTAACTTAGATTTCTTTCAAAAAATAAGTCAAAATACTTCCTTTTTATAAAAAATTTTTTTTTTATTTAAAATTTTTTTTTATTAGCAAATTTTGTTAGTGTCTACCTATGTTAGTATGTTAGTAAAGCCCACCCCCACACTTATCTCATGCATTGTCCTCAATGTATGAATGTATGCATATATGCATGAAACAGAACAAGGGAAGGCGGAAGTTACCTTAAGGTGGTGGTTCCGGAGGTGGTCTAATTGGGCCAAGCGTTGCTACCCAATCAAGATAACAGATAATTTGGTGGAACCCACCAGAAACTTTCCTTACATAACCCACTAAAATATATGTATAATTATTTTTTAGTATTTCCACCCCATCAAATTTCCAAATTTCATAATAAATTTCAGAGTTAATTGTCTCAACCTCCTTGTCCCAAGATGGAATTATTGACTTGGACATTATAGGTGCGGGAACGAATACCGACTCAGGGAAGAAGCTCAAATCAAGTAAGGGCTCAGGAGTCGGGCTAAGTTCATGAAGTGGGTCCAAATCAATAAATTGAAGATCAAGTCCACAATCTTCTTCCCACAATGGAATGTGACCTAGTATGGATGATATCTCTTTACTTCCAATATTAAGGAATTCTAGCTCATCGCCATACAATTCTTCAAAACTAAGGTCAACATCGTCCGTCAGAATTGTACAATCAATTTCAGAAGTAAAGAGATTGTGAGAATCTAGGTCAAGTTCAATATGATCATCTAAAATGGGTGATTCAATTTCATAATGAATTGGAATAGGATCCAATGTTGACTCGGGAAAAGTGAAATCAGGTGGAGACACTGGAGTCATTATTGGATCAGGAAATAAAATTGAATCATCAAGTGGAAGATCATGATCATATTCAAGCTCAAGTTCTAATTCAGGAAAGGAAAAACTTGCCAAGTTATCAAAAATTGGAGTTTCGGCAAGTTCACATGATGGTACTGAATTAGAATCTTGTTGTCCAAAGCAACTTGGTTCGTCGGCTCTAAGCGAGTGGTCAGCGATATCAGAATCAGCCGGACGGTGAGAACGTAAGCATTGAACCATCAAATCTATGTCATGATCACGGGCTAATTTAGCCTCAGTCATGGCAGCTAGCATCCCTTCATAGTCGATAGGTGGATCATATTCTGATTGGACTTGAAAATAGGACGGGTAATCGTGATAAAGTTGTGAGTCGGTGGACTCACGTATCATCATGTCTAAGATTGATGGTGATTTTTACTTGGACTTATTCATACTCATCATTTCCAAGATAGATGGATTTCTATTCTGAATGGGTGGATCTGAGTATGAATCTTGGGAAGAATGTGGACTAGATGGATATGGAGGATAATTTGGTTGAGAATTAGACTCGGGGGACTCGAAACCCCATGAACTCTGTGACGAGTTGAAATTATTATGGAAATTATAGTTATAAGATGGGGGGTGTGGGTTATCGTCATTTGGATAAGACCATTCCGGCACACTAGATTGGTCAAAATTAGGGTATGCCGGGTTGGTAATATCCGAATAACAGTTAGGGGTGTAATATGGATTAAAATTGGAATTATTATTATATGCCATATCACACCAACACAAACAAAACAAACAAATAAACAAAAAAAAAAAAAAAAAATTCTATCCTAAGTTAGGGTAGACCTAGACCTAGACGACTCCTAACTGGTTAGACTGTCCACGGGAGGTAAGGTGTAGACTTTGACCACAAGTTAATCAGCCAGGTCGGGGCAAGATTGGTGGGAGGTTTTCCGTCAAAGACGTTCCTTAATTAAATAACCACCAATCTTCGGGCTTTCGGCCCTCAATCCCCTTCCTAGACACTGATTTGGCAAGAGTCAACTTCCAACACTGTTCCCCCATAGGATAATCTCCTATTGAGTCCGAGATGTCCCTAGGGCCAACGTCTACTAATTTTTAAGTTAGGCTTGGGTTAGTGAGTGCTTGGGATATGATTTTTTGGCTAAGGAAGGGTGATGAAATCCCCACCTTATCTTGTTAATGGGTTATGCCCTTAAGATGAATTAGTGCAAGTGTACAAGATAAATAGATAAGATTCACTCAAAGCAGATAATCACCCAAGAGATGATTCCTATTCTACATGCAATACGTACGTACCTTGCTTCTCCAGCACTCTTCAACAGTAAATAAAAATAATTGAAAAGACACGTGCCTAATATGCAAACGTCTAATCAATTTTTATTTTTAACAACCAATGATTTACTGTTGAATTATTAGCAATTTACAGGTATATCACAGAACAAAACAGAATAGAGCAGTAAGCAGTAATCTCAAATTTCAGCAATCTGCAAAAAACTGAATTAGTAGTTCACTGCACTTGCCGCGGATCCGCGGCTCTGGCCGCGTTTCCGCGGCAAACTTACAGGCCCTCGTGCTCTGCCTTCGAGGGCAGAGGCACTGGGTTGCTGTATGTCCTTGCTGCTGCTCTGTTTCTGTTTCCTATTCTCCAAACCTACAAACAGAAAAGAATAAAGAATTAGTTAAAAATTAAATTTTTATTAGAGATAAACTTACCGTCCCTCCCCGGCAACGGCGCCAATTTTGTTGACTGATTTTTCCTGCACACAAAATATAATATGTTAGTTTAAGAATAGATGTGCAAGTCTCAGTTCTAATCCGCGGTAGCAGGGCTATGCGGGTCGTGATCCTCAGGGAGGGACTGCGATGGAAGCGTTAAGCAAGTTTCTCTAAAGTTTTTATTTTTATTAGTTAAGTTAGAAAGGAAGTGGTATTTACAATGGGTCGGAAAAAGAAAGAATTGGGAGATAGTGATTTAATCTACAAAAAGAAAAGAAAAGAAAAGAAACTTACCTCTTTAGTCTGCTTACCGTTTGAACCGTTGCGATGATTTACCTTTTCTTGGAAGGCGTACAAGCACGGCTTATGGGATCGTCCGCCTTCTTAATCTACTCTACGAAATGAAAAACAAGCTATGAAGACCTGTTCATCGCCATGGGCCGTCAAGGTTCCTTCCTCGGCTAGGTATTCTCGAAGCAGTTGGATCTCATGGTGGGCAAGACATTAGAGAACAAATAGAAGGAAGTAAATACTGAGATACACAAGATTAAATAAGAAGAAAAGAAAATAAAACAATACAAAAATAAAAGCAAACCTCGATTTGATTATTAAACAATGGTGGAAAAATAGAACTTACACCGACTGTCACCATCAGTACAAGTAGATCCCTTCCTCCATGAATACATCATCTCCTCTCAGTTTTTACAAAAAGAAAATAAAAATTTACAATGGGGAATCTAACCTAAAACCTAAAAACCCTAGCTTTTGGCCCTTGGCTCGCCTCTGGACGACTCTGTACGTTGCACTGCAGGGGATATTTATAGGTGCAGAAGGCCGAGGAGTCCCGGATGAACTTTCCCACGAAATCTGGGATCATGATGTCATCAAATTGCCGCGGTTTGCCGCGGTTCCGCGGCACTTTAGTGGCTTCTGGCCACGCGCTTTGGCGCGTGGCCTCTCCTGGTTCGTCCATCTGGGCGCCTGCTTCTAGAAGTGTGATCCTGGCTCTTTATATTGGGATTTCGATGTAACTTGGGAATCAAGTTATCTAGATTTTGAATTGTCCCCAATCTTTTATCCACGAATTTCCTTCTCATCTTGGCTTTTATGCTCATCCTGCAAGAGTTTAGGGTTGGATAGAATTTTATCCTTCCCTCATCTTTAATAATTGCAACTTTAGCCCTTGCATAATTGCACTTTGACAATTGATATTTGCACTTTGACTCTTGGGCTTCAAATATGGGCTTTTGGGCTTCATTAAGCTTTATTTATTATAAAAATAATAATTCGAGGCCTGCACACAATAAATTACAAAATATTAATAAATGTGCAGAATTAAATGAATAAATATGAAAATGTGATGGTAAATATGATGATAAAAATGCACTTTTCACTACCAATCATGTGTCCTAGATCTAATGCATATGTATAAACATAATGACCATATAGATGTTTATGATTTGATTAGTATGTTAAATGCCATGATTATTAGACCATTGACATGCATGTATAACTTTTGAGATCACCTATGTTCATATGGATCATTCTTTGTGTTCTCGCATATGTTTAGCTATTATGTATATCATAGCTCTAATAGCATGAGGATTTACATAATGATCGTTTTTATGTTTATCATGTTGATTTATGTCCCGTTTTATGCTTCATGATTTGAATATATGTTTAAATGTTAGTTTTCATTAAAACTAGGATATATATTTGTACATATAGTGGGCCACAAATAGATCATTATATGTTTGTGCTTGAACGTTTATTTGTATCCATTAGATGTGCTAGTATAGTCTAGTTTTGATGATTCATGCATTCTAACTTGTATTTTCCATTTTGGACATGTTTTATGATCATGTGTTTTCACTTCATGTATATGTCTATTTTACCAAACCTTAAGATATACATGTATACCCCTTGAGTCATTTACTTTTCATGCAAATCTTTATTATGTACTCAATTGTGTTTAGGAATATGTATGTATACTTCTTGTGTTGTCAAAACATACATATGCCTTGAAGTATAAATTTTTTTTAATGAAAATTTAGTTTTTCATGTTTTCATGTTTAAAGGAATTTCACATGAGCTTAATTATATGTTTTCATGATGTCATGTTTCACATTACACTTTTGCACTCACTTTATCTAATGGTTTCTCATGATTTTGATTTCATGAGTATGATATGCGCCTTATTGATTTCGAGTGTTTAGTGCCATGTGATTTACATGTGTTTTATGAAAAATATTTATGTTTAATTCCTTGCTTGAAGGATTTCGTACTAGTTTACAAGTTTTTCCATTTAACTAGTTCGTATTCTTCGTTTTGGTAGAGTTTTTCAAACATACTATAATTTCAAACCTATTTTTGAAAAATCCCTACCTTCCACGGGCAGTTGGTTGGGAGACCATGCCTTGTATGCTTTTATTAAAATCATTTTAAACTTGAGCATGAAATGGGTGGTAGGATATGATGTATACACTTGATATTATTGTTGTTTCAATTGGTATCATTGGATTCTTTCAATTGGTATCAATATTGATTTTTTTTTGTATACTCATATATCATATTTGTGTATGTATGCTTTCATTTGGAATCATTAATTTTTGATTGTTACTCATTTATCATATACCTATATATGTTTTAATTTGTGCTTTCTATATCCCTATATCTTTAAGCACAAATTGTTGTTTATGTAAAGCTTGAATTTTTTTTGATTATCATGTTTCAATTGATTAGTTTTTCTATTGGTATCTTCTAACAAGCTTATGCATAGTTTCAGTTGGTATTTCATAAAGGGGGAGAAAATTCGTATTTTATCTTTCAATTGGTATTTTGGTTACCATTGATTTCTACTCCCACACTTTATGTTGAAAATTGATTTTATTTTGGTATCATATGTTCTAAATGACAAATGCTTACAATTGGTATCATTTTGTTTCAAGATGTTTATTTGAATACTTTCTCAAAATTGGTATCAAAATGTGCTACCTTGACATATTTTTAATTGGTATCTTAATTGATTGTCACCCCCTATTTACATCACTTTTTGTTTTTAGACAAAAGGGGAGAACATTGTTTTATTGCTTTTGACCCCTTGAAAATTCTTTGTTTCGAACAAAAAGGGGGAGAAGAATTTATTGATTTATTTTTATTTTAACCCCTTTGTTGATGATTGACAAAAAGGGGGAGAATTATTTGGTTTTATATGCATGTTTTGTTTATCTAGAAACATTGATTAATTGATGAGCATTGCTTATTTCTATGTTTTAATTGGTATCAAGAGTATTGTTTGTTTTTATTGATTTGTTGTTTATTGGTATCAAGAGCATGTTTCGAACATTTATTTGTTTTATTTAATTGATATCAAGAGCATGTTTTGAAGAATTATTTGTTTTATGCATGATTGATGCATATTCATGTTTAGTACTTCATTTTCATATCTTATTATTTATTGTGATGCATGAGTTAAGGGGGAGCTTCCTTGAAGCTTAACTTTAATCCATGCATATATAACTCTATGAGTTTTGTCATCACCAAAAAGGGGGAGATTGTTGGCTCAGAGGCCTTCCACTCCAGTTTTGATGATGATTAACTCATGTAATTATATTTACTAATAATCTTGTGATGTTTAGTTTCAGATCATTAATCAAGATATTAGTTGGTGATTGCTTCAACAAGATGGTTTGGAAGCTTTCACTTGGTGATTCCAGAGCCCGAGCATCATGATCATACATAGTACTCGTTGGAGTCAAGCTCTGTGGATCGAGTTTCGGATCGAATCGACTTGGAGACGGCGCTCTACAAGAAGACCTCGGTACCTAGTTTAGTTTGTTTTTAGATCCATGTGTAAAGATTAGAATAGCGTGATATGCTCAAGTCCACAACACTCACATGTTTCATGTTTTGAATATTGGTTTTCGCTTTTGGTTTAACCGATATTATTTTCATGAATAGATAGTATATCAAAATAAGTTTAAATGGTTTATGTATGGTAGATTCATTCTATATACATGCATGCTTAACTTCCTAGACAAACATATTTTGACTTACCTATTCATGTGGTTTAGGTTTTGTAGTTTCAACAAAACATATTTTCGGAATTAAAGTAAAAAACTATGATATGTATAAGTTTCATGTATATCAGATTTCTATCCATATGCATCATGCTTCAAAGTGTTTAAATATCATATTTTTCTATTTGAATGAGTTTTGAAAAAATCGGATTTTCATTTGGAAAATTCAAGTTTGGAAAAATACAGGTTTTGGTTTTTTGCAATATTTCTATAACACAAAAATAGTTCAAAATGGTTGAGAATTGTGTTTTTGTGAATTTTTATATCAATGTAAAATGATAAAACTATTTTTGTGAATTTTTAGAGATTTTATGGGAATTTTTAAGACATTAAAAACCTAGTTTTCTGTCCCATAATATAGCCTGGCAGGCTCTGATGGTTGACCGGACCAGTCGACTGGACCCAGAGTCGGTCGATCGGACTGGTCGACCGACGTGCACCAAACGTGCACGCTGGCCTGCCCATTTAGCCAGTCGACCGACTGAAAGCAACCCACTCTCGGGTTGCTCCGGTCGACCGGCCAGAGAGCCGTTGCTCTCTGGTTCAGGGCCCGGTCGACCGGGCGGTCGACCGGTAGCAGCTAACAGTCAGAATTCGACCGTTGGCCGGTCGACCGACCGGTCGACCGGAAGGTCAAATCTGCCTAAAATAGCTGCCAATGGCTAGTTTATTTAGAGGCCAATAAAAACCCCATCTCTTTAGGGTTTTTGTTAAGGTTTTTACAAGAGAAAAATTTACAGTTTCCCAAGTGTTTTATACAAGATTCAAAAGAGTTTTTAAAGCCAAAAAGATTTCATCTTTAAATTGTTTTCAAGGGTTTGGAAAATTCACAGAAATATAGGTTTTTGGGATATTGCTTTAGATCTTCATTTCTATCATATTGCAAGTCTTTTCCTAAAGATTTTTCTTTGTTGTTTGATTTCCAAAACACCTTGATTTTCACTTGAGCTATCATTCTATCCTATTCTATAGGATCATTTGTTTTGTGGAAAAAGAGATAGTTTGTGGTTTTTGTAACCACCAAGTTGTAAACCCCTTGCTTTGTGATATCCCTCTTGGGTAGAGGTTGATTTGGGTTAGCTCCCTCTTTGGTAGAGGTTGAGATTGTGCTTTGCTCCATCTTGGTGAGGTGGAGTTTGTATTGGTTTTGTACCCCTCTTGGGTAGAGGTGGATTGTGGGGCCTCGGTGGAGGTTGTATTTGGTTGAGAGGAGTTAGGTACTCCCGGTTGTATTTGTCCCAAAATCCTCATTGGAGGTTCCCTGTGTGGGAGTCCTATGTGGACTAGCGGATTGGAAATCTTTCTCGGTGAAGGTGGGGATGTAGAGCTGGGTGCTCGAACCTCAAAACACATCTTACTGTTTGCGTTTGATCGATTGACTCTCTCTATTTACTTTGTGCATTGTTTAATATTGCAATATCATATACTTGCTTGTGTGTTGTTGTAATTAGTTTTAAATTTCGCATTTAGTTTTTAGATTAGCATTATCACCTATTCACCCCCCCTCTAGGTGATTTCATCTTCTTCTCCTCCTCTTCCTTCCTCTTCTTCTCTTTCTCCTCTTGCTCCCCCACTTCCCTTCTCCTTTTCTCCTTCTCCAGCTCCTCACTCTTCTTTTTCCTTCTCTCCTCCTCCTCCTTCGCAGCAGTGGCTGCTCTCAGCAGCTCTTCTTCTTCTTCCTTCACATTTAATTTCTTTTGCTGCTTTTTAAATTTTCTTTTCTCTCTTCTCTCTCTTCTTTTTTTCTTTAATTCAACCTTGCGAGCTTTTATATCCTCCATATTTTCAATTTTTTCTTTCTAGCTCATAAATATATACTCTTAAGAAATCTTTTTTCTTCTTCAAATTTTCTATTTCATCAGCTTGTTCATCCCTTAGTGCTGGCAAATAATCTTCAATAGTTGGTTCTTTTTCACGCGTTAGTTCATCAACTATTTTAACAGGCTCTGGTTCTGTTTCGGCCGGGATGTTAGCTTCAATATTACTTCATCTTCTTCATCTTCTTCATCTTCTTCTTCAACATGAAGACCAATCATATTTTTTTCATCATTTGAAATGTTGGTCATTCGACAAAAAATCTGAAAAAAATATAAACTACAATCTTAGACAAATCTTATAATTATACACAGATGAATAAAACTTTTACTAGCATAGCTATCAAGTAAACTGTGATCTTGGTCGCAGTCATAAACATTAAATCAGATAAGTAAATTCATACTGCGATCGTAATCATAGTACAAATCAATGAAATAAATATAACCACGACTATGATCGCAATTTATTTATAACGAGCTATCAAGGAACAGCAACCTTTGTCGCACACCGTTGAACTTTAATCAAAGGAACGCGACAATGGTCGCACTCCATTAAAAAGTATAAAATTATAATGAACAGTATTTGGTCGCTAACTATTAAAAACTTACCATATCTGTGTTAATATCATTTAGATCAATTTCAGCAAGAGCTCTGCTAATGTTTTAGAGGTCCCATCTTATTGCTCGTGGGGTTTTGTCCTCCAAACTAAACATCAGCTCAAAAATAACATCACTTTCACAGAGCCAACACTACAAAATGTATTATTACATTAGTTTACATAAACATTGTCAATATATAAGCAAATTTCAATAGTGTTTGCCAACTATGATTTCATACATACAATAATTTATAAGGAGCATCCTTGCAGCTCAAATGTTATATGCCTGAAGATGTTCATTGACTCAATCAGGAATTGCCAAACAGCTTTAGCCCTGCATATTGTCTTCATCAGCTGCATATTGACAATTAGTTTTACTATATACCACTACACCGTGTATTTACTGCCGAAAAAGAATAGAGTGGTCGACATATATAGGATGATTATTATTGTAAAGTCTTGAGCTGCAAGCCTTTATCTGTCTCTTATAATTTCATTTAAAGTCATTTGCTGCTCAAGCTGTTCATCCTTGGTCACATCTAATTCAGTCTTTCTTCTTTTCTTAACCAAAAGATCATCTAAAACTTTTTTCAATGGATACTTTCGTGATTTTCTTATATTAGGAAAATAATATTTTATAACCCCCTTGTCCTTCATTGTACATGTCTTATTCATAATAAAATCCGCCCCATTGATAGGTAGACCAAAAGTAAGGGCAACATTCTCCACTGTTAACTCAATTTGTTTGCCCTCCAATCATAAAGGTTCTTCTATCTCTATCATACTATTCTACAATTTTCAGCACACTAATATTTGATTTTAGACTTTTTTCAGCACCAAATTCCTCATTGTAGAAGGCCATGAAGATTGGGCCAAACGGGGTCTTCTTCATCGCATCTACAAAATCGGCCTGAATATGCTTTTTAAATTTTCTTATGAATTCGCACATAGGTTTTAGGCTCGATCTCATAGGACGAACTCAGTTCTTACTTACCTATAGATCCAGAAACATTAAAAACATTTGTATAAAATACGAGTCGTAGTACATTAAAATATAATTTGAAAAGAAAAAAAGACTGCGACCTTTATCGTAATGGTTTTTAATAATCTATAATACACTACGACCACGGTCGCACTGATACTGCGACTGTGATCGCAATTTTCTAATTAAATCAAATATTTTATCAATGATATCATTTGTTTCTTCATACAACGACCAGGGTCGCAGTGTCCAATTAAGCTAATTTAGTAGAATATAACACACTGCGACCATGGTCTCACTGCAATTTTTCAATTAACCCAAATAATTTACCATGAAGGGGCTTTTGTATCATCATACTGCGACCAGCGTCGCAATATTCAATCAGGCTAACATAGTTTAACAGACTACGATCATACCCCCAGAAAGAGAAAACGAACGGCAATACTACGACATCAGTCGTAGAGTTTTAGTAAAAAATATTAAAAAAACGGACGTGAATAATTTTTAAAAGTCTGCGACCAAGATCACATAAACCTAAGGCGCTAATTCAGATAACTGCGACCCAAGTTGATATAAAAGGGAATGAAAAAAACTTTTGACCTTGGTTGATGTGTTAAAAAATTAAAAAAAACTCTAAAATAAAACTCTTTTTATCTTAAACTATAAACTTGATTTAAGGTTTTACTGTAAAAAAACAGTTTTAAACTGCATAAATATACTTATTTTTTATGCTTACCTCTTTAAATCATAAAAAAACGAATCTTTCTTTATTATTTGCGACCATGGTCGCAAGTTTTCAAAAAAAAATATTTAACTATTTTTTTTTTAAAAACTGAGAATCTTGAAAATTTTAAAAAATCAAAAAAGTTCCTAAAAAAAAGGTAAAAAGGTAATCAAAACTGAAAAAATATAACTATTAAAATTTACAAACCCTAAAAAAATTTCTGGGTTTCCCCATTACCTTTTCCGTGATTGATTTCTTTGGTGCCATCTTTAGCAGATATTTTTTTAAAAAACTAATTTTTTAACGAAAATGATCGGAATTTTGGGAAACAATAGCACTAATTTTTTCAGAGTGATCAATTGATAATTTCAGATCTGTAAATATTTTTGAAAGGAAAGGTTTTACATAGAGTTAAAGCTGTGAAGGAGGGTATTTTCGTCAAAGCGATTGTTGAAGTGACTGATACTAACTCGGGCGGGAATTTTTTTTATTTTTGTCCGCCAAAATTAATGTCAAATTTGTGGCTATTATGTTGCTGCGTCTCGCCAGCTGAGAAACTCTCTCAGCTGTCGGCTGAGGTACAGTAACCCCTATATATATGTGTGTGTGTGTGATGTGAAATATTATTAGCCACGTCATTCTACAATCTTAAAGGATAACCCGCTTATAGGAATAACTAAAATTACTAAATGCCCCTGCGGTAAATAATAGTAGATCTGAAATCACCTAGAGGGGGGGTGAATAGGTGATGGCTAAATGAAATGACAAAAATGCGGAATTTAAAATCTATTTAAACAATGAGCACAATTAAATAACTTGCAAGTGAATAAGCAATTTAATAGAGCAAGTAAGAGAGAGATAGAGTTTAGAGAAAATGTGGACAATCGCAAACACAAGGATTTTTTCGAGGTTCGAGCCACGCTCTACGTCCCCGCCTTCAACATGATGAAGGATTTCCACTATTGGTGATCCCACCGGATCCTCAATACAAGGACACACTTGTCGTATCTCTCAGTGTCGCAACAACACTTTGAAGCACACCCGCTCGCTTGAGGCCGATACCTCTACAACTTCTCACAATAAGAAAGGTTGATCACACTTGATCAAAAAAGGCTCACTTGCACAATCTTACAACCAATATGAAAGAGATGATACTATGGGATTGTGTAGTGCAAAAGTCTAAAGAGAAGCAGAGGATTGCTTCAAGAAGGGGTTGGAAATTTTTGCTTGATTGAAAATCTTTTTCTAAAATGCTAAGCTTTTGAAAACTTGGATTTTACTTGTAAATCTTGTGTATGATGTTTGTAGAAGTGTCCCACTATTTATAGGGGATGAAAAATGACCTACAAACCTCAAAAGAGTCGTTGGGGTGAATCCCAACAAAAAGCTGTCCAGAAAAATAAAGCTGTTGGAGTCTGTCAGAACTTCTGACAGCTAACGGTCGACTGGGCCGGTCGACCGCCAACGGTCAAAAATCCTACCGTTGGGAGGTCGGTCGACTGGGTCGGCCGACCGAGACCAAAATCAGAGAGCAAGTCTCTCTGTCGGTCGACCGAGGAAAAACAGAGAGCAACAAGTTGCGCCCGGTCGACTGGGTAGTCGACCGATGTGCACACATGCATAGTGGTGCATGTCGGTCGACTGGGTCGATCGACCGGACTCTGCCAGATTTGTTTTTCCAGAGTCTGCTAAAGAAAAAGGGAAATTTTGTTTAAAAGATCTTTGGTTAAGGATTTAAAAAATAGGGTTCTAGGACTTATGAAACTCAGAGTGTGATCATAGATCAACACCCAAAAATGTTTGAACTTTATTTGATGAAAATCCTTTTTGGTAAAATGGAAAATTGGTTTTTCTAAAACTGATTTTTCCAAACATGGTTTTTCCAAAACTAGGTTAGAAATTTTGTTATAAAAATTGTTTTGAAGCCATGAAGCAATACTAGATGTGTGTGTGTGACAATCCCAAGTATTCTACCTCTATCATCTAGGTTTTGACAAAATCATCTAAAAATACTACAAAAAGAAAATTATAAATCTTGAAATCTTCTTCTTGAATTATTCTGGAGCGCTTCTACTGTGCTAGGCTAGGAGATCCAAATCCTTTGCGGCGTCCAAAAGCGTGAGTCTTGAGTTGGAGCCGTCAAATCAACTTATTATATTTTCCTGAAACTTATATAAACGAAATTGTTAAAAAACATAACTAAATATAGTTTGTTATTATCAAAATGTCGGGCTAATGGCCTTTGGGCTAACAATCTCCCCCTTTTTGATGATGACAAAACATATATAGTTATCACCAATATTTTGGGTGGAGACTTCAAGTGAAGTTTTCCCTCAACACATGCATATATAAAAGAGTCACATAGAGACATACTCATGCATATATGAAGGCATGTAGGATATGAAATGAGTCACATGCCAACGGAATAAAATGGACATAAGGTAATCAAACACATAAAAAGAGAAATCATATGTCATACAATAACTCATGTCCAACAGAAATAAAAATACACATCCATAAAATACTAACACATGTGAAAAGTCACCTAGAAGGGGGGTGAATAGGTGACAATGCTAATCAATGGACAATTTAAAAATTTAGATGCAACAATCACCCAACAAGATTAACAAGATGAATGAAAGCAAGTAAATATAGCAATGATGATGATAAGCAAGTAATAAGTGCAATGAAAGTAAAGTAAGGAGCGCAAGAATGTAAATCAAACGCAAACACAAAGATTTGTTATCGAGGTTCGAGCACCCAGCTCTACTTCCCGCCTTCCTCAGAAGGATTCTAACTACTTCCACTATCACAAAGATATCAAGAATACACCGGAGTACCCAACTCCACAATCTCAAGTACAAGCAATTTCTGAGTAGTCAAAAGACCACAAACTCTCTCTTGCAAAAATTCTCTTCCCTTACAAGGTCCTTAGAGAACAATGAGTATGATTTGAAGCTCTTGAGTGTAAAGGGAAAAGAAAATGAAATCAGAGAATTCTTGAAAACACTTCAGAAAATGAAAGAGAATTTTAGCTCAAAAACCAAGAAACCAAGCTCTTTTGAATGCCTTAAACTCTTGAAAATTTTCTTGTAAAATTGGTAAATGAAACTCTCCCCAAACACCCCTATTTATAGGAGAGGGCTAGGGTTTACGGATAAATCAGATTTAAGGCTAATCATGTCGTATTAATTTCAAAAAATATCCCTTAAACCAATTTTAAACACTAAAAGACAAAAATAAAACAGCTCAGAAAAATGCCCGTTACTGTTCAAACGGCTATTCCGGTCGACCGGTCGGTCGACCGCCCTTTCAAAAAAAGAGCCGTTACAGGCATCCGATCGACCGCCCGGTCGACCCAAAAATCCAGAGAGCAAAACTGTTACAGTCTGGTCGACCGTGCGGTCGACCGGCAAACATGCACACGGATACGTGCACCTGCCAGAACCACGGTCGACTTGAGCGGTCGACCGGCCAAACCTGACATAGTCACGGTCGACCGGTCGGTCGACCGGATCAGGTCAAAAGTCAAGATTCAAACGAAATTTGAAGAGACTTTGATTTTTATAAAAAATATTTTAAATAGGAATAAGTATAAAACATAAAAATTGATTTGTAGGCAGAGGATTTTGTATTAAAATAATTTTGTATATTTTATAGGAAATAAACTTAGAAATAATATGTGTGCAAAAATGTGTGTGATTGAGCTTCAAACCTATTCATTATTCTTTAACAAAAATTCTAAAACTATAAAACTAAAAACAAATCTTGTAGAGCAATCTTCAAGTCTTGAGCCATGCTATGCCTTGCTAGAGCCTTCTCTTCTATGTTCCTTCCTTGATGTGCAATATGCCTTCTTTGCTTCATGAACCTAAAGTTGTTGCAATAGCTAAGCAATGGCCTCCAAGTATGGTACTTAACCTGAAACTCATCTTAAACAAACTTATTAGTACCAAATAGCTCTTATTTGGTTTGTCATCATCAAAACTCAAAACAAATGGAGGGTGTAACCTTTTGGGCCAACAATCTCCCCATTTTTGATGATGACAAAACAAATAGGCTATAGACAAAAATATAGGGGAGGAGAAAGCTCCCCCTCAAATTATGCTATCATAAAAACAATGTAAGGTGCAAGCAAAAACTTATGGGATAAAAAACCATGAAATGAAATGCTTGCAAAAACACTTAAACTCAAAACATGAAATTCATAGAAACACATTAGAAAACAACAACATGTTATAAACTCATATGGAACCAAAACCATATGAACCTATAAAACTATCATAAAAACTCATTCTCCCCCTTTTTGTCATACATCAAAAGGGTTAAGAAAACATTTTTATTCAATAACACAAACATTAGGTTCACCACAAATGTAAGAAAATCTCGCAAAATCAAGTGGTTTAGTGAAAATATCGGCTAGTTGCAAATCCGTAGAAACATATTCAATATCTATGTCTCCTTTCTCAAAATGATCTCTAAGAAAGTGATATCTAATCTCAATGTGATTGGTCTTACTATGTTGATTTGCATTCTTAATCATGTGTATAGTACTAGTATTATCACAAAATATTTTTATATGATCAAAATGCAAATCAAGATCAAGGAGAGTATGTTTCATCCAAAGGACTTGTGCACAACAAGCCCCCGCGGCAACATACTCCGCCTCGACGGTTGAGAGAGCTACGGAATTTTGTTTCCTAGAGGACCATGAAACAAGACAATTACCAAGAAATTGACATGTCCCACTAGTACTCTTTCTATCTACTCTACAACCCGCATAGTCGGCATCCAAATAACTCGTCAATGAGAAATCTCCAGTTTTCGGATACCATAGACCCATTCCAATTGTGCCCTTAACATAACGAATAATACGTTTTACCGCAATAAGATGAGACTCTTTAGGACACGATTGAAATCTAGCACAAAGACACACACTAAACATGATATCCGGCCTACTTGCCGTTAAATACAAAAGACTTCCTATCATGCTTCTATATAATTTAATATCAACATTTTTATCTTGGTCATCCTTATCAAGCTTGGTTGTAGTTGCCATTGGAGTGTTGCAAGCCTTTGATCCTTCAAGTCCAAACTTCTTTACGAGTTCCTTTGCGTACTTGGCTTGACTTATGAAGGTTCCATCTTGCAATTGCTTGATTTGGAGTCCAAGAAAGAAATTAAGCTCACCCATTGAAGACATTTCAAATTCAAGTTGCATTACCTTTTCAAACTCCTTGCATAAAAGCTCATTAGTAGAACCAAAAATTATATCATCAACATAAATTTGCACAATTAAAATGTCATTATCAACATGCTTAGTGAAAAGAGTTGTGTCTACTTTGCCTTTGACAAAATCATTTGAAATGAGAAAACTAGAAAGCCTTTCATACCAAGCTCTTGGAGCTTGTTTCAATCCATACAAAGCTTTATCAAGTTTAAAAACAAAATTGGGATGAACATGATCAACAAAACCAGGAGGTTGAGCAACATAAACTTTTTCATTAATAAAACCATTTAAAAATGCACTTTTCACATCCATTTGAAAAAGTTTAAAATTTTTAAAAGATGCAAAAGCTAGTGTCATCCGTATGGCTTCAAGCCGTGCTACGGGTGTAAAGGTCTCCTCAAAGTCAATTCCCTTAACTTGAGTGTAACCTTGGGCCACTAACCTAGCTTTATTCCTAATTACATTTCCGGACTCATCCATCTTGTTTCTAAAGATCCACTTAGTACCAATTATTGGTCTATCGTGGGGCTTAGAAACAAGGTGCCAAACTTGGTTGCGCTCAAATTGATTGAGTTCCTCTTGCATGGCTAGCAACCAATATGAGTCCGTCTCGGCTTCGAGAATGCTTTTGGGTTCAAAATGAGAAATGAAAGCAAAGTTACCACATAGGTCATGGAGTTGGGAGCGAGTTGTTACCCCTTTAGATGCATCACCTAAGATGAGCTCCTTGGAATGATTTGTAGCGTATCTCCAAGCTTTAGGAAGCAGTTGAGTGCTTTCCTCTTTATCCTCTTGAACATCACCAATAGTTTCTTGCTTTTCTTCTTGAGCGGGTGAGCCCTTCAAGGATAGTCTCTCCATGTCTTCACCTAATGGGTCAATCTCTACAACATTCTCAACAACCACATTAAATTCTTCAAATTTAACATGCATAGATTCTTCAATGGTAAGAGAAGATCTATTGAATACTCTATAAGCTTTACTAGTTGTAGAATATCTAACAAAGATTGCTTCATAAGCCTTAGCATCAAATTTACCCAAATTATCCTTAGTATTTAAAACAAAACACTTGCATCCAAAAACTCTAAAATATGCAACATTAGGTTTTCTAGAATGATACATTTCAAAAGATGTTTTGGAAGAATTTTTGCACAAATAAATACGATTTGAAATATAGCATGCGGTGTTTACGGCCTCGGCCCATAAATATTGAGGGAGGTCATATTCACTTATCATTGTCCTAGCCATCTCTTGTAATGTTCTATTTTTCCTTTCTACAACTCCATTTTGTTGTGGAGTCCTAGGACAAGACATTTCATGCTTGATTCCCTTTTCATCACAATAAGTCATGAAGAGTTGGTTAACAAACTCACCACCTCTATCACTCCTTATTCTCAAAATCGAAAAACCTTTTTCCTTTTCAACCCTTTTTCGAAATGTTTTGAAATATGAAAAAGTTTGATCGTTGTGTTCCAAAAAGAAAACCCAAGTAAAACGGGAGAAATCATCAACTAAAATAAATGCAAATCTACTACCATTTAAACTCTTAGTTTTAGTTGGTCCAAAAAGATCCATATGAATTAGTTCTAAGGGCCTAGTAGACATGATATCCTTGATTGGTTTGAAGGAAGACTTGGTTTATTTTCCAAGTTGGCATGCACTACAAATGCGGTCTTTCTCAAACTTCAAGAAAGGTATACCCTTTACTAAATCCTTAGAATTAATCCTAGCAAGATGGTCAAAAGATCCATGTCCTAATCTTCTATGCCAAAGCCAAGAATTTTCATCAAAAGCATTCAAGCATTTAGTAGAACAATCTAAATTAAGCATGTCAATGATATAAACATTATTATCACGAAAACCGGTAAGAATACAATCATTGAATTTAACATCAAAAATCTTGCAAGAAGTATCATCAAAAAACAACTTTAAGTCCACGGTCACAAAGTTGACTAATACTAAGCAAATTATGTTTTAAACCATCAACTAAGATAACATTCTCAATAATAGGAGATGCACCAATTTGAATGTTACCTATACCGATGATAGTTCCTTTGGAGTCATCCCCGAAGGTGACGGTGCCACCTTCCATGTACCTTGATAGGGTTGTAAAGTTGTTGATGTCCCACGTCATGTGTCTTGAACAACCACTATCAAGGTACCACCGCTCCCTACGTCTTGGAGCTTTGGTGTGTACCTACATCAAATAATTTAAGACTTGATTTTAGTACCCACATTTTCTTGGGTCCTATAGGGTTAGTGCCATGAATCCAAACAAGATTATTTGATCTATTTAGTTGGTCATAACAAAACTTAGCTAAATGTCCATTTTTACCACAATAAGTGCATCTATACACTCTACCATATTTAAAAGCATAGTGAGTGTGTGATTTGTGAGCATGTGAATTGTGAGCATGAGAAACTTTAGCATGTGTAGTGTGAGCATGAGGAATTTTATCATGTGAAGTTTTAGCATGAGTAGTGTGCTTTTTAGAAAACATGTCCTCAAGTTTCTTAGTGTTAAAAGTACAATCATTTAAAACTTTTTCAAAATCATTCATTTTAGATTTAAAAGAAGAAATTTCTTTTTCATCAATCATAGGAGATTTTGCCTTACAAGAAACCTTGTAGGCACTAAATTCTTTTTGCAAGGAAATGAGATTAGAAGAAATATCATCTTTTTCTTTAGAAACCATAGCAAGTTGATTTTTAAGAAAGGCAACTTCTTTTTGCAATTTTAAGCATTCAAGTTTCTTATTATCATAAGTTTCAGAAAGTTCAACAAAGGCATGTACAAGAACTTCTTTACTTAATTCATCATCTTCATCATCAAGAGATTGTGGGGTTACCTTTGGTGTGTTTGCCATGAAACACATGTTTGCTTGGTCCACCTCGTCATCGGACTCGCTTTCCGAATCCCAAGTTGCCTTGTATGCTTTCTTTTCCTCCGGCTTCTTTGGCTTGAAGGAGGAAGTCATCTTCTTCTTGAACTCTGGGCAATCCGCCATGATATGTCCGGGTTTTCGGTAATTATAGCAAATGATTCTTCTCTCCTCTTTACCTTCAAATTTCTTTCGGAAGTTGAGCTTGTTCTTCCGGTACAACCTCTTGACATTTCGCACAAGTAGTGTAAGCTCCTCATCTTCTTCTTCGTCTTCTTCATCGTCATCAAGGGTGGATGAGGACTTGAAGGCTATGGATTTCTTCTTTGAAGTAGCGGCTTCTTCTCTTGCCTTCTTCTCCATCTCATGGGTCTTTAGGTTCCCAATGAGACTAATGAGGTCCATCTCGTCTTTGTCGTTCAATTCTTTTAAGGTGGTGGCCTTTATCTCCCATGAAGAAGGAAGAGCCCGAATCACTTTCCGCACCTTTTGATCGTTGGAGATGTCATCACCTAAGGAAGAAAGAGCATTGGTGATTTTAGTAAACCTTGTAATCATACTATCAATTGACTCATCATCAATCATTTTAAATGACTCATATTGGGACCTCAAGAGATCTATCTTAGCTCTCTTGACTTGTGAAGTCCCTTCGTGTGTGACCAATAAATGTTGCCAAATCTCATAGGCGGATTGGCAATGAATTACCCGTGTAAGGTCATCCTCATTCAAGGCGGTTAATAGGAAATTTTGGGCCTTGGAGTTAGCCTCATATTCTCTAAAGGTGAAGTCGGTCCAAGTGCTCTCATCAATATCGGGTACTACATAGGGTTTGGTCAAGGACTTGGCTACTAAACTACCCAAAGATTGCAAAAATATAGTCATCCTAACCTTCCAAATAGGGAAATTTAGTCCATCAAATTTAGGAGGGGTTTTAATGTTATAGGCCATGCTTACTAGTGTATGAGTGTATGAATGAAAATGTTGATTAGCAAATTTTAAGGATCTCTCTATGGATGTTAAGCCAAACCTTGAGTCCAAGCTCTGATACCAATTGAAAAGTCACCTAGAGGGGGGGTGAATAGGTGACAATGCTAATCAATGGACAATTTAAAAATTTAGATGCAACAATCACCCAACAAGATTAACAAGATGAATGAAAGCAAGTAAATATAGCAATGATGATGATAAGCAAGTAATAAGTGCAATGAAAGTAAAGTAAGGAGCGCAAGAATGTAAATCAAACGCAAACATAAAGATTTGTTATCGAGGTTCGAGCACCCAGCTCTACTTCCCCGCCTTCCCCAGAAGGATTCTAACTACTTTCACTATCACAAAGATATCAAGAATACACCGGATTACCCAACTCCACAATCTCAAGTATAAGCAATTTCTGAGTAGTCAAAAGACCACAAACTCTCTCTTGCAAAAATTCTCTTCCCTTACAAGGTCCTTAGAGAACAATGAGTATGATTTGAAGCTCTTGAGTGTAAAGAGAAAAGAAAATGAAATCAGAGAATTCTTGAAAACACTTCAGAAAATGAAAGAGAATTTTAGCTCAAAAACCAAGAAACCAAGCTCTTTTGAATGCCTTAAACTCTTGAAAATTTTCTTGTAAAATTGGTAAATGAAACTCTCCCCAAACACCCCTATTTATAGGAGAAGGCTAGGGTTTACGGATAAATCAGATTTAAGGCTAATCAGGTCGTATTAAGTTCAAAAATATCCCTTAAACCAATTTTAAACACAAAAAGACAAAAATAAAATAGCTCAGAAAAATGCCCGTTACTGTTCAAACGGCTAGTCCGGTCGACCGGTCGGTCGACCGCCCTTTCAAAAAAAGAGCCGTTACAGGCATCCGGTCGACCCAAAAATCTAGAGAGCAAAACTGTTACAGTCAGGTCGACCGTGCGGTCGACCGGCAAACATGCACACGGATACGTGCACCTGCCAGAACCACGGTCGACTTGAGCGGTCGACCGACCAAACCTGACATAGTCACGGTCGACCGGTCGGTCGACCGGATCAGGTCAAAAGTCAAGATTCAAATGAAATTTGAAGAGACTTTGATTTTTATAAAAATATTTTAAATAGGAATAAGTATAAAACATAAAATTGATTTATAGGCAGAGGATTTTGTATTAAAATATTTTTGTATATTTTATAGGAAATAAACTTAGAAATAATATGTGTGCAAAAACGTGTGTGATTGAGCTTCAAACCTATTCATTATTCTTTAACAAAAATTCTAAAACTATAAAACTAAGAACAAATCTTGTAGAGCAATCTTCAAGTCTTGAGCCATGCTATGCCTTGCTAGAGCCTTCTCTTCTATGTTCCTTCCTTGATGTGCAATATGCCTTCTTTGCTTCATGAACCTAGAAGTTGTTGCAATAGCTAAGCAATGGCCTCCAAGTATGGTACTTAACCTGAAACTCATCTTAAACAAACTTATTAGTACCAAATAGCTCTTATTTGGTTTGTCATCATCAAAACTCAAAACAAATGGAGAGTGTAACCTTTTGGGAAAACAACATGTCCACTACAAATACATGTCCATAAAATAAAGTACTACAACTCAAAATACCAAAATACAAAATATAACAATATAGCCGAACTCAAAAGTCTCTCCCCCTTTTTGACATCATCAACAAAGGGAAAATCACTCCTCATCCTCCAAATCATCCTCAGACGAGCCGTCCTCATCGCCCTCAGCAACCTCCTCATCCTCATCATCCTCATCATCATCATCATCATCCTCCTCAGAATCAATCGCAGCAACAGCTGGCTGGGGTGCCAGAGGAGCGGTAGGAGTCCTGGCCTAAAAAGGAGGGCCGGAAGAAGGAAGCGGTCGAGCATATGCCGTGGGATCCAGAGCTCGCATCTCATGCCTCACAATAATGTGCCAAGTTGTGACTCCATGTACCGGATGGAATCAGTAAAATAGCCCATGTCATTGCGACGGCCAAAGTAACGTGCGGATATCTCCTCATGATACGCCGCTATCTCCGCAGAAATATGAGTATGGTGCTGCTGGATCTCAGCAGATATCTGGGTACGATGCTCCTGCAACTCAGCAGATAACTGAGGTCAGTGCTCTCGTAACTCACAGGACAAGAAAAAGTGGAGATCAGATGGAATGGAAGATCCTGAAGCAGAAGAGGAACCTGGGACATGAGCAGCAGGAGGAAGAGGCTGCTGTTGGGGAGCAGGATGACGCATCCCAATACGCATCCTCTTTAGAAGTGAGCTGTTTATGTCAATAGAGGGTTCAGAGGGCCTCACAGAGGATAGATCAAAGTTAAGCTGCTTTAAAAGATAGGAAATGTGCATCCCATAAGGCAAGTGCCTAGTGCGGACATGAATGTGATCAGAGGTCATGAACGAAATGATAAGCTTGTGGATGTTAATCTTAATACCTCGCAGAAGGCAGTAGACAATCAATGGAACTGATCCCCTAGCATGGCTAAACTCTCCTGATTTGGGCAGGAGGTTATAGAAAACTATTTTGGCAAGGACCTGGGCAATGAGAGTATAATATCTCACTGCTTCATTTCTAACCAAACCGGGGTTGTCATCCCCATGAAGCAAAGTAGACGCGGTGAGGGCAGACTCACCGGCCGAATACTCAAAGTCATGAAGGTCTAGAGAGTAAACATCAACTCCCTCACAGGAAAGATACAAATGATGAGCAAACTCTTGGAGAGAGATGTCAATGTCTCTTCCAAGGACTCTAGATCTAATCCTGTTTGACTCAAAAGTTAGGTTTGTATAAAAAATAAGGAATAAGGGAAGTGTATACAGGTTCCCTAATGGTAATGAAATTTTCAAGGGAATTATTCCTTAAGATGTGTGCTAAATTTAAGTGTTCAAAATCATTGATTATGACACATTGTCCGAAAATAATAGTTTTTTCAGAAAGGAGATTATAACGATTCTCAGCTTGAGGAGACACAAAGAGGGGTTTGGGTTGGGTTGAATGAGTAGGGGCTTTGGGTTGGGTAGATTTACCCTTCTCAGTCCTTGATCTTTTAGACATTTTTAGGAAAAATTGAACTAGGGAAAGATCCACAACAATAATCAAGATAAAGGCTTGATCTACACAAAATGAAAGCTAGATCTAGACTTAGAATATGAAAGAGAATAAGTAATGAAGCAAGATCTAGGAAACAAAGCTTTTACCTTGACAAAGATGGAGAAACAAGGAGACAAACCCGAAAAACCTTGAAATAGACGGAAATCCAAGCCTGAAAGTGAAGATCCAAGCAATTTTAGAGATGATTTGAGGTTGGATTAAAGTGGAGAGGGTTGGAAAAAGAGTTTTAGGGTTTTTGATAGGAGAGGGAAGGAGAAGTCGGCTGGTGAGAAGAGAGAAATGAGAGATTAGGGCTTTATATAAAGTTGGGTAAAAACAGACTTTCCGTCGCCCGGTTGACCGGTCCGGTCGACCGGCGCAAACAGAGAGCAAACCCACTTCAGTCGGTCGACCGCTCCGGTCTGCCGGCAAAAGAAGAGTTAAAAAAATTCTCCAGGCTAGGTCGATCGACCGCTCCGATCGACCGGTCTTGCCCAAAACTGACAGTAAGTAAACCAGTTAAAAAAAAAAATTATCTTAAATTTAAAATAACAGCAAAAGGTTGATTCTCATTAAAAAGGTGTTTAAACATATTTTAGCTCATACTAGTTATGAAAGTCAACAAAAATTACACATATTTTTACTAATTAATTTTATTTATAAATAAAGCAAGATATTAGAGATGTTGAAGCCGAATACCCCGTGAAGGGTTCTGAACTTCTCCTCGATATTCCTCTAGATAAGAGTTGAGGCGCGCAATTGCCATCTCAATTTATTTGCTTTAAAATGTTTTAAATAAATCTTTATTTAGTTTTGACAAAATACATATACAACAAAATCTAGACATGTGGACAAAGAATTATATGGCATAAGAACATGATTATCTATATAGCATGGCAAATATACAATTACAATAGAAAAGCAAGTTTACACTATATATCAACATAACACAAAGGTAAACTAGCAATCCTATGCACATATAAAAAGAAAAACTTTTATGTGGAGAAATTACCAAACCAAGGGCATTCTCCAAAAATAGGTGCCTCTATGATAGCGATGCAAGCGACGATATGTTCGTTGAGCGTTGATGCATCCACCACCCGGGCACCATCTCCCCCTAAGTCTTGGAGGAAGATGACCCACCTGTATCAATTAAATTCAGTGTGTCTTTTGGTACCCATATCTTTTTGTGTCCTTTAGGGTTAGTATCTTGTTGAACCCAAACATGTTTATTTGACATGTTTAGCTTAGCAAAACAAATTTTTTTCAAATGGCCTTTGCGGCCACAATGAGTGCATATATAAATTCTACCACTACCATACATGAATGCATGTTTATGTGTGTGTGCTTGTTTTCGTGCATGTTGATGGTGAGTTTGTTTCCCTTGGGTTATTCCTTTGGGAAACTTAGATGCAAATTTGTTTAAATCAAAAGTACACTTCTTAAGAGTTGAGTCCAAAACATCAACTCGTTTTTGAATTTCTAAAAATTCATTTTTGTTACAAGATAAAATAGGGCTTTTTCCTTTACAAGTTAATTTATAATTTTCAAAGTCCTTTTTCATCTTTTCAAAAGAATTTTCTAGCTCATTTTTCTCTTTTAAAACATGTTCAAATTTATTTTTCAAGGAATCATTTTCCTTTTTCAATTTCTTATTTTGAGATTGTGAAATCTCATATCTATGTTGTACCTCTTCAAAAAATTGTGCAAGTTCATCCATAGTTAATTCATCATCATCTATGGAGTTTTCAAGATATACCTTTGATGCAACCTCCCCATGTGCCATGAAGCACATGTGTGCGGCGTTGTTCTCCTCTTCAGATTCTGACTCCGTGTCATCCCATGTGGCCATCATAGCTTTCTTCTTCTTTGGCCTATTCTTTGAGGTTGAAGCTTGAAGAGCAGGGCAATCAGCGATGAGATGTCCGATCTTCTTGCAATGGAAGTAAGGACCCGGCTCCTCTCTTTTCCTTTCAAACCTTCCTTGAGGTTTCCCTCTTTAGAAGTTGCTTTGCCTCCCCTTCTTGTAGAACATCTTGCCCACCTTCCGGATGAGCATGGCAAAATCCTCATAGTAGTCTTCCGATGAGTCTTCCTCGTCATGAGTGGATGGAGTGGCTTTGAAAGCGAGGGCTTTCTTCTTTGGCGCCTCCCTTTCTTCTCTAACTTTCATCTCCATCTCATGCGTTTTGAGATTGCCGATGAAGCTGGAGAAGTCCATCTCCTCCCTATCGTTGAGCTCCTTGAGGGTAGTTGCCTTAACTTCCCAAGCTTTGGGAAGAGCTCGAATGACCTTCTGAATCTTTTGGTCATTATCAATCGTGTCACCTAAAGAAGATAAAGCATTTGTTATTTTGGTGAAACGGGTGAGCATGTCATCAATGCATTCATTCTCAAGCATATAAAAGTTCTCATATTGAGAACGAAGCAAGTCAATTTTGGATCTCTTGACTTGGGACGTTCCCTCATGAGTCACAATTAGCACATTTCAAACCTCAAATGCAGATTTACAGTTTATGATGCGAGATAGATCATCTTCATTTAAGGCTTGTGTCAATGCATATTGAGCCCTAGCATTAGCCTCATAGTCCTTGGTGGTATCCTCGGACCATGATCTCTCATCGGTGAGAGGTTCTACAAATTCCTTGGTAATGGCCCTAGCTACTCTAACTCCTAAGGATTTAAGAAAGAGGTTCATTTTGACCTTCCAAATGGGGAAGTTCAAACCATCAAACTTGGGTGGGGACTTGATGCTAGAAAGATCAATAGATGCCATGAATACAAAAGTAGAATGCACAACAATTAATAATGCAAGAAATATATATAGCCAAATATGAGGATCTCCCTAAGGTGGTTAAACCAAAAGCAAGGGTTAGGCTCTGATACCAATTGAAATCACCTAGAGGGGGGTGACTAGGTGATGGCTATATGAAATGACAATAATGCGGAATTTAAAAACTATTTAAACAATGAGCACAATTAAATAACTTGAAAGTGAATAAGCAATTTAATAGAGCAAGTAAGAGAGAGATAGAGTTTAGAGAAAATGTGGAGAATCGCAAACACAAGGATTTTTCCGAGGTTCGAGCCACGCTCTACGTCCCCGCCTTCAACACGATGAAGGATTTCCACTATTGGTGATCCCACCGGATCCTCAATACAAGGACACACTTGTCCTATTTCTCAGTGTCGCAACAACACTTTGAAGCACACCCGCTCGCTTGAGACCGATGCCTCTACAACTTCTCACAATAAGAAAGGTTGATCACACTTAATCAAAAAAGGCTCACTTGCACAATCCTACAACCAATATGAAAGAGATGATACTATGGGATTGTGTAGTGCAAAAGTCTAGAGAGAAGTAAAGGATTGCTTCAAGTAGGGGTTGGAAATTTCGGCTTGATTGAAAATCTTTTTCTAAAATGCTAAGCTTTTGAAAACTTGGATTTTACTTGCAAATCTTGTGTATGATGTTTGTAGAAGTGTCCCACTATTTATAGGGGATGAAAAATGACCTACAAACCTCAAAAGAGTCGTTGGGGTGAATCCCAACAAAAAGCTATCCAAAAAAATAGAGCTGTTGGAGTCTGTCAGAACTTCTGACAACTAACGGTCGACCGGGCTGGTCGACCGCCAACGGTCAAAAATCCGACCGTTGGGAGGTCGGTCGACTGGGTCGGCCGACGGAGACCAAAACCAGAGAGCAAGTCTCTCTGTCGGTCGACCAACTCGGTCGACCGAGGAAAAACAGAGAGCAACAAGTTGCGCCCGGTCGACCGAGTCAGTCGGCCGATGTGCACACATGCACAGTGGTGCATGTCGGTCGACTGGGTCGGTCGACCGGACTCTGTCAGATCTGTTTTTCCAGAGTCTGCTAAAGAAAAAGGAAAATTTTGTTTAAAAGATCTTTGGTTAAGGATTTAAAAAATAGGGTTCTAGGACTTATAAAACTCAGAGTGTGATCATAGATCAACACCCAAAAATGTTTGAACTTTATTTGATGAAAATCCTTTTTGGTAAAATGGAAAATTGATTTTTTAAAACTGATTTTTCCAAACATGGTTTTTCCAAAACTAGGTTAGAAATTTTGTTATAAAAATTGTTTTGAAGCCATGAAGCAATACTAGATGTGTGTGTGTGTGACAATCCCAAGTATTCTACCTCTATCATCTAGGTTTTGACAAAATCATCTAAAAATACTACAAAAAGAAAATTACAAATCTTGAAGTCTTCTTCTTGTATGATCCTGGAGCGCTTCTACTGTGCTAGGCTCGGGGATCCATATCTTTTGCGGCATCCAAAAGTGTGAGTCTTGAGTTGGAGCCGTCAAATCAACTATTATATTTTCCTGAAACTTATATAAACGAAATTGTTAAAAAACATAACTAAATATGGTTTGTTATCATCAAAATGTCGGGCTAATGGCTTTTGGGCCAACAAGATCTATATTATTTATTATTATTTCTCCCTTTTTCTAGTTTCGTGCATTGTCAGATATAGATTTGAGTTTTGCAGAGAAAGTCTTTCTAAAACTAGCTCGAGCAGGTTAGTTTTTTTTTTTCTTTTTTATTTATTTTATTATTTTTCGCAATTTTTCATCAAATTTTTTTTAGGTAAACTAGATGATGCTGCACCTAGTTTAAGTTTTATAAAACAATTGCGACTAAGGTCACCGTTTTCTAATTAATAATGTTACAGTTATTTTTGTAATTGTAATCTTAGTCGTAGTCTTTAATTCCATTAGATGTGCGACCTTTGCTGCAATCCTTTAATTTATTAAAGTTATCATATGGTCAATAAATTTTTAAGGACAGTGACAAAGGTCGCAGTATTTAATAAAATAAGTTTTTATGATATTTATAGACATCCTAAAGGATGCGACTATGGTTGCTATTTTTAACAATTAATGTCACAATTCTCTTTATAACTGTGATCTTAGTCGCAATCTATAATTACATCAGATGTGCGATATTTTCTGCAATCTTTTAATATATTAAGGACTGTGACAGAGGTTACAGTATTACAAAAGAATACTTTGTTGTAATATTTATAGACATCCTGAAAGATGCGACTACGGTTATGTCTTTTAGTCAATAATGTTACTTTTATCTTTATAACTGCGACTTTATTCGCAATCTTTAATTATTATATTTCAAATGTGTTATTTTTAATTATTTTTTTATTTAATTCAATATTTATTTTGGTAGGAAATGAATTTCCATGGAGAAATATCTGGACGCATAGTTATTTTTTTAGGACAGTAATTTGCAACAAATGATGAAGCATACAACTTCTATGATACTTATAAAAGGAACAGAGGTTTTAGTTTGAGAAAAAAAGAATAGATAAGTCACGGAGGCCTCCCCATAAAGTTATTTGTGGATGAGTTTTTTGCTAGGTTAACGATAGCATGTTGTGGATAACATGTTGTGAATGAACTTTTTATTAGGTTAAATGTAAAAACCGTGAATAAAGACTATGACTATCGTCGTATTTTACTTATAATTTTATATATTTATTCATCACTGTGACTGTTGTCTCTTTTTCACGCATGAAAAAAACATTGTATTTGTGTTGCACACTGCGTCCGTAGTCACAGTTTTTTAATTTGTGATATATATAGTGAAATATACTGATTTGAAAAGATTATGACCATGATCGTAGTATCATTTGTTTATATAATTAATTTTGCACTGCGACTATGTCACAATTTTTAACTTGATTGAATATACAACGATCAAACTGTTTTTGTCAGGACTGTGACCATGGTCGTAATTTCATGTATGAATATAATTAATTACAGTCGCAGTTTTTTTAGTTGAGAGTAATTATTATTTGAGTATTATGACCATGGTCGCAGTTGAGATGCAAAACTAATAACTTTTTATTTATAATCACAGAGTAGACTTATATTTTTTTGTAGTAAATCATTATGTTTCTTATCATATGACAACAATATTTTTGTTCAATATATTAGGTCCGCGATCATGATAGCAATATTTATAAAACCACTTAGAAGTCCTGTGATTATTGCGATGCATGAAAGAAATATATTTTACATGAATTTTAAAAATATGAAAGATCAGTTTTCGGATAGAAGTAAATTTTATTTATAACATAATATGGTCAGAAAGAGACCTTACAAAAAAAAGCATTAAAAGCTATTAAAAAGATAAAAATAAGGTGAATATCATAAAATCCTAGTCCTCGTCGTCATCATCATAAGCAGATTCGTCGTCTTCATTCTTCTTATCTTCTTGTTCATTATTTCTTTCCTCATCTTCTCCCTCGTCGACCAGCTCGTTATCCTCTTCGCTTTCTTCATCTTTTGAGGGCACTTTGGTTCGTTGATAAGCTCCCAGAATGGATCGTCTGTATCAAGCTCTTCTTTCTATCCATGTCAAGAAGAATCTTCAGAGGATGTGCCCAAAGAAAGCACGCCTTCAGGATCAGAGGACATACTTTCATCAAGCATGTCTTTGTAAAGTGGCAGAGAAATAAGTTCCTCCTCACTAGGCCCCATGAAAACTACATCATCCTCATGAAGAAGAGGATCAGATAAAATATTATTTGATGTAGCAAGATAGTCAAAGAAGTAAAGTCCAGACTGCTATCAATTCACTAGAATCCCTGAAAGAAAGAGGATCGGTGGGAGAATGATTAAAGTTGAAATCTAAGTGTTCAGAGGAAGAAGATGGGAAAGACATGATTTAAGAATAAATTATTTCAGAAAGGTGGGAAATCAAATTGAAAACGAAGAACATAAATTTCTTTTTTAGATATGAGATATTTATAATATATTAGTTACAAGCATAATAAAAAGGCTAATACTGTGAAACTACGTAAATAGTAATAATAAGTGTTATAGGTAACGGTTGAGTATTCGAAGAAGTGATAAAAAGAAATTAAATATTTAATTGAAGCAGTTATGGCTAGAGAATCCAAAGAATCCCCTTTTTTTCAGAGGTGTATTATGTGAACTACAAATTAGCTTTTTATAGAATATTTTCCTATATTTTTAGATTTTGTATGATGTACATCTTTCCTTTATGGGGATTAATTTTAGTGCACCTCTTTTTTCGAGATTGTTGCTGTATCATGGTAGATAGAATATTAATTACTTCAATTAAGTCAAAGTAATTAAAATAATTACATCAATTAAGTCAGAGTAATTAATATAGTATATTATAAGATCTGATAGACGCGAACTGTTCTCACGGCTGCAGAACTAATCTACTTTGTTAAGTCTGATCATTGCTAGGACTGTGAATTTTGTTGCATTTTATAAACGATCAATATTATGTTGCATATGGCATGCGAATAAGGACTGTGACTATGGCTGCAGTGCTTAACGATAACATATTTTATCTATTATTTTTATGCAAATAAGGAATGTGATTAGTGTCGCAGTTGTAATATAAGATTAGAAGTTATGTTATATTAAGACTGTGACCATAGTCGTACTGTAAAAAGGTCTACGGTCAGGAACGCACTAAGATTGCAAGTTTTGTTATATTATGACTGTAACACCCTGCTCCCCGGAGTACGTATCACCGTATCTGTACGCGATACGACGTACAAATTTGATTTGACCTCTGTAGTATTCCGATTGACCTGATTTCAGTTTCAAAACTCATTTTCTAATATTTGAGATTTTTCAGGATTTTCTGGAAATTTTCTGGATTATTTTGGAAAATCTCCGTAGTCGGTGTCGGCCGATACCGATTACCGGCCTTCCGATTTTTATTTCACAAATGGAGTAGAATTTTGAGAATCCGCTTTCACCGTGTGCCTTAGAATCACGTGAGCTACGGTTGGGTATTTTTGGGGATTTTTCTGAATTTATCGAAAATCCGGCCAAATCGGTATTCCCCGTATCGGCGAGACATTCCGGGATTTTTAGTTTGCAAACCAGATAGAATTTCTTCAAACCGTCTTCATATTACGACTCAGCGTAATATTCTCTATTTTCTGTAATTTTTAGACACCGTTCAGAGTTGATCGATTTTTGACCCTATTAAATAATATTAAATTATTTTATTTACAAATCTTTTTCAAATTCCTTCTTCTCCAAGCCTCTTTCTCCACCGCCTCTGTCAACTCAAGTGAACCCATTTAAAAACCCCCACCGCCATATCTCTCTCTTCAGTAGAAAGCCAATCTCTCTCTTTCTCTCACTTCCAAAACCTCTCCCTCTCTAACCTCTCTCTCTCCCTTCTCTCTTCTCTCTCTATCCCTCACCCTGTCCCTCTCTCCTTGTGGGCGGCAGGCCACTGCCGGCCTTGCCGCCGGCGCGCAGGGGCGCCCCGGTGGCCGGCGCGCCACCGGGCTCCGCCTCCGGCCACGCGGCCGGTGGCCGGCCGCCACCGCGCCACCGTGGCACCACCCCTTCTCCTTCTTCTTCTTCTTCTTCTTCTTCTTCTTCTTTTTTTTCTCTTTTCTTTTCTTTTCTTTCCTCTGTTACTTTTCTTCTCTCATTCTATTCTCTCTCTCTCTCTCTCTCTCTCTCTCTCTCTCTCCTCTCCCGGAGACCGAGCCGCCGCCGCCGGCCGGGACCGCCGCCGGCGGGCCCACCCCCTGCCGCCGGCCAGCTGGACTGGCCGGCCACAGCGCGCGCAGCAGCAGCTCTGCTGCTGCCGCCCTTGATCTTCTGTTGGGTTCACACCCCTTAACGGGTTGTGAACCCGAGCCCCAAAACCCAAATCCCTTTTTACCCATTACCCAATAAACCCCCTATCCGACCCGATAACCCGATACAACCCATACCCATTTCATTTAAGTTATGGGTTCGGGTTATTGGCTCCAAACCCGACCCATTAACAGCCCGAACCCGCTCCAGAACCCATTACAGGTAATTTTACAGAAAACCCCCTGTGATATTTTATTAATTGCATTTAAATTATTTATTTACATATTTAAACCCATTTTATTCCTTTTCATATTCGGGTGATATCGGGAGCATCCGGACTCCGATTCGGGCGATTCTGGATCCGTTGCGATCGTGGGAAAGAGAGCTACAGGACTATAGCCAGTTTGTGAGTGTTTTCTTTTTTTAAATTTTATTTATTTATTCATGTTTATTAAAGTAGTGAATGATTACTATAGTTACGAAACCGTAATTATGGGTTAAATACGAGAACTGTTAAATTCTTCACTTAACCCGAGAAAAAGTATGTGTTAAACCTAGACATTTATCTGGAGGATCAATTAAAGAATCACTAGACACGTCACTGCATGGATAACTAGTATAGTTCCACACTAATGCTACATGGACACGAAGACACGCGTACTTCATTATGCGGAATCTGGTCACTATTACCCAGTCATCCTGACCGACCCACTGGTACACTAAACACCATAGTATATGTAGACATCGGTTACACCTCTCACCCTTACCTGGATATTGAGATTCACGATACTGAAATTCGTGTACACGGTTAGACCAATGCACGGACTACCGCGTTTCCTGTTATGTCATGTTTACCTATCACGGTTACACGTGCATGTCATGTTTACATATCACTGCTACACGTGCATGTCATGTTTACATATCGCTGCTACACGTGCATGTCATGGTTACCTATCACTGCTACACGTGCATGTCATGTTTACATATTACTGTTACACCTGCATGTTATGTTTACATATCACTGTGACACATGCATGTATGGTTGTCATATGGCTACTCGTTCATGTTACCTGTATTATTGTTCCATTGTATCAGATACATGGTATATGCTTGGTTCCCGTTACTGATATTGTTAATCCCGTTACTGGATACATGTTCCCGTTACTGATATGGATATTCCCGATACTGGACTTGAGAGCTGTTGATATGCTATATGTGGACTTCCACATCTATTGATCCCGTTTCCCGTTATATTGTTCCCGTTATATTGATCCCGTCATATTGTTCCTGATATGCTATCAATAGAGCCCTGGTCCAGTTATCATGTTACCCGTATCACATATTGTAATGGTAGTTGTTACATGGTATATTTGACATATCAAATCATAAAGTTAACTCGGGTATGGGGGAGACTTGACGGTTGATTAGATCTTATCGGGTGATGTACTGGATCCATATTGTTAGTCCCACTGCAGGGGACGGTAGTGCTACCTACCACTAGCTCCATGAGCTCCCGTTACTTGTTTCGTGCTCCCCTCCTAGCGGAGGGCCCTGGTCTTAGCAGCCAGGGGTCCGTTTAAGGCCGTGATCCCGGGTATGCACGGGATACATCCACCCGATAAGAACTCTTCGACCATGGGTTTCCAATTAACATAATAAAACAGTATACACAATAGTGACGTCGGGAATACTTGTTATTTGGTTACTCTCTCGTTTGGATAATGGTACCCGTAGGCCATGTCCGGATGGGTTCGACTGGAGTGCGGGCTCCAGTATGAACCGCCAGTGGTATGGGACACTGGAAGAGAGTAATTAAAATAGCAGGTGGTACTGATCGCTACTATTGTATAAATGACATGACTTTGACATGACCTGCCTGCTACATGTATAGTTGTACTTGTTACTGTTCCTTACCTGATACATGTTCTCTATTGTATAGTTGTACTTCTTGTTGTACCTGATCATTTATCCGATATCATGTTACACGTCTATTTATTACTTTACCCGATACATGTTACACTTTCTGTAGTAGCATACTATTCATGCATATGTGCATATATTCTATTTTATGTATATCTTGCATACATCATTACTATCTATGCACTACACCGGATACTGGTTAGGTAGCATATGCCCATCTGCATATTCACTGTTATCACAGCACCACTAGCATGTACACTCGTCATCACTAGATAACATTATATATTCTATAAACTGGATAAGATTATAGACATGACCTAATAATAACCGGCTAGATAGTGATGGTAATAAAAGATGACCTGTATATATATATTTCTATTGCTTACATATTTATCTTTCTACTGCTTATGATATCTTTATTATATGGTATCACTAGTCCCACATTATGTATTATATATTAGTATCGTGCTTGTATTACTATTGTATATATTACTGCCTCCTTCATTTTACCACTCACTAGGTCGCTTTCTGACGACCCTGGGTTTGCATGCCCAGATTGGAGATCCGAGTTACCATAGCTTCAGAGAGTGCCTTGGAGTCACATGGGAGATTCCGCATCAGGACTATTCATAGGTATTTTAGTGCTTTATTTCTGTTATCTTATTTACCCTTGTTTTCATATCTGTTATGATCGCTGACCTCTTTCTGCAGGTATTCTTGTACTTATTTCATGCTGGACCTCATATCCATATGGAGGTATTGTACTGTACTGAGGCTTAACGTACGCGTGAGCGTGTTTTCACCTCGCGTATGTACGTCGCCATAACGTCTCCGTATCCTTGGGATCGGGGCGTTACATAGTGGTATCAGAGCCTAGGTTCACACCTGGTGTGGGTAACCACCTGGGTCAATCTACGGGCTCTTACCAACAGTACAACCAAATTCAGATTAACTGATCTGTATCTGAATTTGGGATTCCAGCAACGAGTACAAGAATACCATGACCTTGACAATTCATTCCTTGACCCGTTTAGATTCCTTACTTCCTTCTAGTTGTCCAACAGAACAGCCGATTTTTCTTCTCACTTTCCTTGCATCGTCTTACTGCCCATCCATTCGGATTAGTTCGCTACCATATTTCTTCATCCCGAGTTCCTTAAAAATAGCAGAGTGCGCAGCGGAAGTGTCGTGGACCCGTAACATTTCAGCTTTGGGGTTGGAAATATTGGTCTCCCACTTGATTTGAAATTGCGAGGACGCAATTTTTTGTAAGGTGGGGAGAAATGTAACACCCTGCTCCTCGGAGTACGTATCACCGTATCTGTACGCGATACGACGTACAAATTTGATTTGACCTCTGTAGTATTCCGATTGACCTGATTTCAGTTTCAAAACTCATTTTCAAATATTTGAGATTTTTCAGGATTTTCTGGAAATTTTCTGGATTATTTTGGAAAATCTCCGTAGTCGGTGTCGACCGATACCGATTACCGGCCTTTCGATTTTTATTTCACAAACGGAGTAGAATTTTCAGAATCCGCTTTCACCGTGTGTCTTAGAATCACGTGAGCTATGGTTGGGTATTTTTGGGGATTTTTCTGAATTTATCGAAAATCCGGCCAAATCGGTGTTCCCCGTATCGGCGAGACATTCCGGGATTTTTAGTTTGCAAACCAGATAGAATTTCTTCAAACCGTCTTCATATTACGACTCAGCGTAATATTCTCTATTTTCTGTAATTTTTAGACACCGTTCAGAGTTGATCGATTTTTGACCCTATTAAATAATATTAAATTATTTTATTTACAAATCTTTTTCAAATTCCTTCTTCTCCAAGCCTCTTTCTCCACCGCCTCTATCAACTCAAGTGAACCCATTTAAAAACCCCCACCGCCATATCTCTCTCTTCAGTAGAAAGCCAATCTCTCTCTTTCTCTCTCTTCCAAAACCTCTCCCTCTCTAACCTCTCTCTCTCCCTTCTCTCTTCTCTCTCTATCCCTCACCCTGTCCCTCTCTCCTTGTGGGCGGCAGGCCACTGCCGGCCTTGCCGCCGGCGCGCGGGGGCGCCCCGGTGGCCGGCGCGCCACCGGGCTCCGCCTCCGGCCACGCGGCCGGTGGCCGGCCGCCACCGCGCCACCGTGGCACCACCCCTTCTCCTTCTTCTTCTTCTTCTTCTTCTTCTTCTTTTTTTTCTCTTTTGTTTTCTTTTCTTTCCTCTGTTACTTTTCTTCTCTCATTCTATTTCTCTCTCTCTCTCTCTCTCTCCCTCTCCCGGAGACCGAGCCGCCGCCAGCGGGCCCACCCCCTGCCGCCGGCCAGCTGGACTGGCCGGCCACAGCGCGCGCAGCAGCAGCTCTGCTGCTGCCGCCCTTGATCTTCTGTTGGGTTCACACCCCTTAACCGGTTGTGAACCCGAGCCCCAAAACCCAAATCCCTTTTTACCCATTACCCAATAAACCCCCCTATCCGACCCGATAACCCGATACAACCCATACCCATTTCATTTAAGTTATGGGTTCGGGTTATTGGCTCCAAACCCAACCCATTAACAGTCCGAACCCGCTCCAGAACCCATTACAGGTAATTTTACAGAAAACCCCCTGTGATATTTTATTAATTGCATTTAAATTATTTATTTACATATTTAAACCCATTTTATTCCTTTTCATATTCGGGTGATATCGGGAGCATCCGGACTCCGATTCGGGCGATTCTGGATCCGTTGCGATCGTGGGAAAGAGAGCTACAGGACTATAGCTAGTTTGTGAGTGTTTTCTTTTTTTAAATTTTATTTATTTATTCATGTTTATTAAAGTAGTGAATGATTACTATAGTTACGAAACCGTAATTATGGGTTAAATACGAGAACTGTTAAATTCTTCACTTAACCCGAGAAAAAGTATGTGTTAAACCTAGACATTTATCTGGAGGATCAATTAAAGAATCACTAGACACGTCACTGCATGGATAACTAGTATAGTTCCACACTAATGCTACATGGACACGAAGACACGCGTACTTCATTATGCGGAATCTGGTCACTATTACCCTGTCACCCTGACCGACCCACTGGTACACTAAACACCATAGTATATGTAGACATCGGTTACACCTCTCACCCTTACCTGGATATTGAGATTCACGATACTGAAATTCGTGTACACGGTTAGACCAATGCACGGACTACCGCGTTTCCTGTTATGTCATGTTTACCTATCACGGTTACACGTGCATGTCATGTTTACATATCACTGCTACACGTGCATGTCATGTTTACATATCGCTGCTACACGTGCATGTCATGGTTACCTATCACTGCTACACGTGCATGTCATGTTTACATATTACTGTTACACCTGCATGTTATGTTTACATATCACTGTGACACATGCATGTATGGTTGTCATATGGCTACTCGTTCATGTTACCTGTATTATTGTTCCATTGTATCAGATACATGGTATATGCTTGGTTCCCGTTACTGATATTGTTAATCCCGTTACTGGATACATGTTCCCGTTACTGATATGGATATTCCCGATACTGGACTTGAGAGCTGTTGATATGCTATATGTGGACTTCCACATCTATTGATCCCGTTTCCCGTTATATTGTTCCCGTTATATTGATCCCGTCATATTGTTCCTGATATGCTATCAATAGAGCCCTGGTCCAGTTATCATGTTACCCGTATCACATATTGTAATGGTAGTTGTTACATGGTATATTTGACATATCAAATCATAAAGTTAACTCGGGTATGGGGGAGACTTGACGGTTGATTAGATCTTATCTGGTGATGTACTGGATCCATATTGTTAGTCCCACTGCAGGGGACGGTAGTGCTACCTACCACTAGCTCCATGAGCTCCCGTTACTTGTTTCGTGCTCCCCTCCTAGCGGAGGGCCCTGGTCTTAGCAGCCAGGGGTCCGTTTAAGGCCGTGATCCCGGGTATGCACGGGATACATCCACCCGATAAGAACTCTTCGACCATGGGTTTCCAATTAACATAATAAAACAGTATACACAATAGTGACGTCGGGAATACTTGTTATTTGGTTACTCTCTCGTTTGGATAATGGTACCCGTAGGCCATGTCCGGATGGGTTCGACTGGAGTGCGGTCTCCAGTATGAACCGCCAGTGGTATGGGACACTGGAAGAGAGTAATTAAAATAGCAGATGGTACTGATCGCTACTATTGTATAAATGACATGACTTTGACATGACCTGCCTGCTACATGTATAGTTGTACTTGTTACTGTTCCTTACCTGATACATGTTCTCTATTGTATAGTTGTACTTCTTGTTGTACCTGCTCATTTATCCGATATCATGTTACACGTCTATTTATTACTTTACCCGATACATGTTACACTTTCTGTAGTAGCATACTATTCATGCATATGTGCATATATTCTATTTTATGTATATCTTGCATACATCATTACTATCTATGCACTACACCGGATACTGGTTAGGTAGCATATGCCCATCTGCATATTCACTGTTATCACAGCACCACTAGCATGTACACTCGTCATCACTAGATAACATTATATATTCTATAAACTGGATAAGATTATAGACATGACCTAATAATAACCGGCTAGATAGTGATGGTAATAAAAGATGACCTGTATATATATATTTCTATTGCTTACATATTTATCTTTCTACTGCTTATGATATCTTTATTATATGGTATCACTAGTCCCACATTATGTATTATATATTAGTATCGTGCTTGTATTACTATTGTATATATTACTGCCTCCTTCATTTTACCACTCACTAGGTCGCTTTCTGACGACCCTGGGTTTGCATGCCCAGATTGGAGATCCGAGTTACCATAGCTTCAGAGAGTGCCTTGGAGTCACATGGGAGATTCCGCATCAGGACTATTCATAGGTATTTTAGTGCTTTATTTCTGTTATCTTATTTACCCTTATTTTCATATCTGTTATGATCGCTGACCTCTTTCTGCAGGTATTCTTGTACTTATTTCATGCTGGACCTCATATCCATATGGAGGTATTGTACTGTACTGAGGCTTAACGTACGCGTGAGCGTGTTTTCACCTCGCGTATGTACGTCGCCATAACGTCTCCGTATCCTTGGGATCGGGGCGTTACAATGACTATGACCATGGTCACATTGCTAATATGTTTTCTTGATTATATTTTTGAATGTATGTATACTATAGCCTTGATCCCATTTATAATATACATTGAGAATAAAAAGCATTTCTTAGTACTAAGTCTGACCACAATCGTAGTTCATTAACAATTGCATGAAATATTATCCAACCAATCTACAAATATTGTGACAGTTACGAAGATATCTAATTTATAAAATTCTTCAAAATAAATCATTAACCATTGTATTTCATTATTTTTTTATACTATACATTTGTAATACAAAAAATATATATACGGTTGTGTGACATAAAATTTTATTTTCCTATTCATTTTAGTTTCTTTTATTAAACCTATATAAATTGAAAATAATGCAAAAATAAACAATAAAAACACAATATATTACAACCAATTTTTTAGGTTCACGCATGTTTTTTACCTTTTACTGCTGCTGTTTTTTTTGCTCATCATCTTGACCCAATCTTTTTTCCTCTTTATATTTTTGATGTAGGTGAATTAGGAAATTTATAACTACAAATAAATGCAACAAAAATTTCTCTATAAATTATAAAATTTTCGGTAAAATTTTGTTGTATATGAGTTTTTGCAAGGTAGAAGTAAAAATGGTGTATTTTGGTCAACTTAATTGAAGGTTCTTTAGGCGGGATTCTTATTCTTATTTTGGTCAACTTAATAAGGCAAATGGCACAAGAAGGAATATTCATAGAAGAAAAGGATCTAGTATGGCATTGCATGGCTCAAGACTTCAGTTTGGCTCAAGAGACTTCATTAGTTTTGTTTTTAGTTTTATAGTTTTGTTAAAGAATAGTGGATAGGTTGAAGCTCAAATACACACACATAAATTCAATACGTTTGTTTTTTGATTTAATCGGTTTTGAATTTCAAGTACATATATCGGGTTTTAGATTTGAACCAGATTTAGTTCTGCTGATCTGCTTGACACCCTTTATAGTTGTTATCATAACTTTTTATTCTTATATTCAAATAATATGATTCAAATGACATTTCAAATATAACTTTCAGATATAAATTTCTTATTCAATAATCATTTTCAGATTCAAATTTTAAAGATGTCAAATATTTGGTTGAACTCTATTCTTATTCTGAAAACAGCTTACAATTTCTATTTTGATACCTGTCAGTGTTCTATTGATATCTTTCTAATCAAAAATTATATTGAGTTGATTTTAGTTGCATTAAAAAGAAGACTTAAAGATCTACAAATTGTTCCTATATACCTTATTCTGAATTCGAACGTTTGTAGCCTGAAAAATATGCTCAAAGTTGACTAATCTGCCAGATTGGTAGTAATGGCTAATTTTCTGGAGGCTGATTTTTAACATGTTTTCAAAATGTTTTTAAGTTTAAATAAAACGTGGTTAGCTGTATTAGAGGGTCAATTTCTTCCTCTTATATTCAGGTAAAACTTTTCTATGTTTACTCTTCCTCAATCCTATATAAAGGATTCATTAGGATAGAGGTTTACACAAGCATTGGCAAAATATTCAAAGTTTTCAAAGGCTTTCAAAAGAGTTTGGTCCTTGGTTTTTGTGCTGAAGAATCTCTCATTCCTAGAGTTTTAATTTTAAAACTCTCTCTAGTTCTTATTATTTTTCACTTACAATATTTGAGCTTCAATTCTAACTATTGTTCTATAGGATTCTTGTAAGGGAAAGAGGCTTTTGCAAAAGAGAGTTTGTGGTCTTTTGATCACCAATAATACTTGTATTCGAGATTGTGGAGTAGGGTACTCCGGTGTGATTGTAACTCTTTGTGAAGTTATAGTGGTTAGAAATCCTTCTGGGAAAGGCGGGGACGTAGAGCTGGGTGCTCGAACCTCAGAAAAATTCTCGGTGTTTGCGTTTGGTTTACTTGCTCTTATCTCTTGCATTATATTCTTGCTTCAATTATTTGTTTTAATTAATTGCTTCAATTACTTGCTCTATATATATTCATTGCTTTATTCACTTGTTGCATATTCACATTGTCAATCAAATACTCATACAACAAGATTGCATTGCGCACCTCTAACTCTTATCAAGAGGAATTACGAGGAAGGAGTTCAGAGCCCTTCACGGAGTATTCGGCTTCTAGTCTTATTTTGGGTTGATTGTTGCATCATAAATTTTTAATTGTGCATTGATTAGCATTATCACCTATTCACCCCCCCTCTAGGTGATTTCAATTGGTATCAGAGCTTGGACTCTAGGTTTTGGCTTAACATCCTTAGAGAGATCCTAAAAATTTACTAATCACCATTTGCATTCTTTCATTCATACACTAGTAAACATGGCCGACAACATTAAGACCCCTCCTAAGTTTGATGGACTCAATTTCCCTATTTGGAAGGTTACGATGACTATTTTTCTACAATCCTTAGGTAGCTTAGTGGCTAAATCCTTGACCAAACCCTTTGTTAGACCCGATAGTGAGAAAAGCACTTGGTCTGACTTTACCTTCAAAGAATATGAGGCTAATTTTAAAGCCCAAAATTCCCTTCTCACCGCCTTGAATGAGGATGATCTTATACAGGTTATACATTGCCAATCTGCCTATGAGATTTGGCAACACTTGTTGGTCACACATGAGGGGACTTCACAAGTCAAGAGAGCCAAAATAGATCTCTTGATGTCCCAATATGAAAGTTCTAAAATGCTTGAAGATGAGCCTATTGATTCTATGATTACAAGGTTTACTAAAATTACTAATGCTCTTTCTTCTCTAGGTGATGAGATAAGCAACGACCAAAAAGTGCGCAAAGTGATACGAGCTCTTCCATCATCATCGGAGATCAAGGCAACCACTTTAAAGGAGTTGAATGATAAAGATGAAATGGATCTCATAAGTCTTATTGGAAACCTTAAGACTCATGAGATGGAGAACAAGGCAAGAGAAGAAGTGGTACCTCAAAAGAAGAAGTCCATAGCCTTCAAGTCTTCCTCCACAATCGACGACAATGAAGAAGATGATGAGGAGCTATCTCTCCTAGTAAGAAATGTGAAGAGGTTGTACCGCAAGAACAAACTCAACTTTAGAAGGAAATTGGAAGGGAAGGAGGAGAGAAGAATCATATGCTTCAATTGCCGCAAACCCGGGCACATCATGACCGATTGTCCCGAGTTCAAGAAAAAGGTGACTTCCTCCTTGAAACAAAAGAGGCCGGTTGAAAAGAAAGCATACAAAGCCACTTGGGATTCGGAAAGCGAGTCCGAAGATGAGATGGACACGGCAAATATGTGTTTCATGGCAAACACACCCAAGGTAACCTCTCAACCTATTGATGAAGATAATGAATTAAGTCAAGAAATGCTTGTACATGCCTTTGTTGAACTTTCTAAAAGCTATGATGATAAAAAGGTAGAATGTTTAAAATTAAAAAAGGAAATTGCTTTTCTTAAAAATCAACTTGCTATTGTTTCACAAGAAAAGGATAAAATTTCTTCCAACCTTGTTTCAACAAAAAGAGAATTTGAAGATTATAAAGTTGCTTGTAAAGCAAAATTTCCAAAAGTTGATGAAAATGAATTTTCTTTGTTAAAAACTAGAATTGTTGATTTTGAAAATGTTTTAAAAGATTATGCTTTTAATACTAAGAAATTAGAGGATATGTTTTCAAAGAAGCACACATCACTTGTTAAGAATGATAAAACAAACCATGCTAAAAATGCTCATCATGTCAACACTTCACATAACACTTCTCATGTTAAATCCACTCATGCTCACAAGTCACATGCTAGTAAGCCACACACTCATTATGCATTTAAATATGGTAGAGTTTATAGATGTACTTATTGTGGTAAAAATGGCCATTTAGTTAAGTTTTACTATGATCAAATTAATAGAACAAATAATCTTGTGTGGATTCGTGATACTAACCCCTATGGACCCAAAAGAAAATGGGTACCAAAGACCACCCCTATAGTATTTGATGAAGATGTAGGCTCTCACATCACGTGAGAGTGGCGATACCTTGGAGTGGATGCGTTCTGTGCTTAAAGAAAATAATTTGGATGCATCACTTTCAAAGGGAGTTTGGTGGGAGGACCACCTTGGTTTGGAGAACTAGAGAGGTGCCTTCATCGGTTTAGGTATCGATCTCTAACTCCCGTTTTATATTTGCATGCTTTTCATAGCATGTCATGTTTATTGATTATTATGATTATGCCATGTTAGTTAGATTAGTAATATACATGTTAGTTATTTGAGACACCCATGTTTAATATGGACTTATATATTTGTGTTCTCATTTTGTTTTAAACTAATATGTATGTCCTAGATCTAATGCATATGCATATACATAATGATCATATGGATGTTGATTTATGTCTTGTTTTATGCTTCATGATTTGATTACATGTTTGGATGTTAGTTTTCATTAAACTAGGATATATATAGTGGGCCACAAATAGATCATTATATGTTTGTGCTTAAACGTTCATGTGCTAGTATACTCTAGTTTTGATGATTCATGAATTTTAAACTTGTATTCCCCATTTTGGACATGTTTTATGATCATGTGTTTTCACTTCATGTATATGTTTATTTTGTCAAACTTTAAGATATACATGTATACCCCTTGGGTCATTTGCTTTTCATGAAAATCTTTATTATGAACTCAATTGTGTTTAGGGATATGTATGTATACCTTTTATTTTGTCAAAACATACATATGCCTTGAAGTATAACTTGCTTTTTAATAAAAAATCGTCAAAATTAAATTTTCATGATTTTCATGTTTTCATATTTAAAAGAATTTCAATTGAGCTTGATTGCATATTTTCATGATAATGTGTTTCACATATATCTTGTACACTCACCTCACTTATTGTTTTCTCATGTTTTTATTTTTATGAGCATGATATATGCTTTATGGACTTTGAGTGATCATGTGATCTACATGTTTTTCATGAAATATATTTTATTCCTTACTTGAAGGATTTCGTATTAGTTTACAAATTTTACTTTTAACTAGTTCGTTTTCTTCACATGGTAGAGTTTTCAAACTATATCTATTTACTTTCAAATCATAATTTTTGAAAACCCCTACCTTTTAAGGGCGGTTGGTTGGGCGACCATGCCTTGTATGTTATTATTGAAAATCATTTTAAAACATGTGCATGAAATGGGTGGTAGGTTATATGAGGTATACACTTGATCTTATTATCGTTTCAATTGGTATCAATATTGACATTCTTTTTGTATACTCATATATGTTTAATTTGTGCTCAATAATATCACAAATTTTAGTTTTGCCAAACTTGATTTTTAATGAATATCATATTTAAATTGATTAGTTTTCAATTGGTATCCTAATACAAGCTTATGTATCATTTTATTTGGTATTTCATAAAGGGGGAGAAATTCGTATTTTATCTCTCAATTGTCATTTGGTTTACCTTTGTTTTCCACTCAAATACTTTATGATGAAAAATGATTTAAAGAAAAATTAATATGGATTTTAATTTGGTATCATATGAAAATACTTACAATTGGTATCAAGATGCTTATTTGTTTACTTTCTATTGGTATCAAGATGCATGATTTTTAATTGTTTATTTACAAAAAAGGGGGAGAAGTATTTTGTTGTTTTTATACTTCGCTTAATGTTTTTGTTTTATTAATAAGAAGAATTTTTTTTATATTGATTAGCTTTCAATTGGTATCATGATTCACTTATGTTGATATTTTTTTTGGAAGAATATGTTTTATTGCTTACTTGGACCCCTTTGTTGATGATTGACAAAAAGGGGGAGAAGTATTTGAGTTCATATACATATTTATACAAGAACATAGTTTGGTTAGTTTGGTTTTTTATTGGTATCAAGAGCATTATTTCAGAACATGTTTATGTAAAGATTTATTTTGGTATTAAAAGCTTGTTTTATGCATATCTATGCATTGTCATTATTTATTGTTGTTTCCTAACCCTTTTTGATGTATGACAAAAAGGGGGAGAAGTATTGGTGGTTTCATGTTTTGGTTTCATGTGTTGTACATGTTTAACTCTTATATGTTTTTTATATGTTCATGTTTCATATTTTATACTTGATAATATAGCATTATTTGAGGGAGAGTTTTTATATCCCTTTTGTACCTTGTGTTATAACCTATATGTTTTGTCATCATCAAAAAGGGGGAGATTGTTGGCCCAAAAGGTTACACTCTCTATTTGTTTATAGTTTTGATGATAACAAAATACTTAAGAGCTATATTGATACTAATGAGTTTGTTTAAGATGAGTTTCAGTTAGTACTATTTTGAAAGCAATTGTTTAGCTCATTGCAAGACTTTCTAGGTTCATAGAGCAAATAAGGCAAATGGCACAAGAAGGAATGTTCATAGAAGAAAAGGTTCTAGCATGGCATTGCATGGCTCAAGACTTCAGTTTGGCTCAAGAGACTTCATTAGTTTTATTTTTAGTTTTATGGTTTTGTTAAAGAATAGTGGATAGGTTGAAGCTCAAATACACACACATAAATTCAATACGTTTTTTTTTTATTTAATCGGTTTTGGATTTCAAGTACATATATCGGGTTTTGGATTTGAACCAGTTTTAGTTCTGCTGATCTGCTTTACACCCTTTTATAGTTGTTATCATAACTTTTTATTCTTATATTCAAATAACATAATTCAACTGGCATTTCAAATATAACTTTCAGATATAAATTTCTTATTCAATAATCATTTTCAAATTCAAATTTTAAAGATGTCAAATATTTGGTTGAACTCTGTTCTTGTTCTGAAAACAGCTTACAGTTTCTGTTTTGAAACCTGTCAGTGTTTTATTGATATCTTTCTCATCAAAACTGATATTGAGTTGATTTCAATTGCATTAAAACGAAGACTTAAAGATCTACAAATTATTCCTATATACCTTATTCTGAATTCGAACTTTTGTAGCCTAAAATATGTTCTCAAAGTTGACCAATCTGCCAGATTGGTAGTAATGGCTAATTTTCTGGAGGCTGATTTTTAACATGTTTTCAAAATTTGTTTAAGTTTAAATAAAATGTGGTTAGCTGTATTAGAGGGTTAATTTCTTCCTCTTATATTCAGGTAAAACTTTTCTATGTTTACTCTTCCTCAATCCTATATAAAGGGGTCATTAGGGTAGAGGTTTACACAACAAGCATTGGCAAAATATTCAAAGTTTTCAAAGGCTTTCAAAAGAGTTTGGTCCTTAGTTTTTGTGCTGAAGAATCTCTCATTCCTGAAGTTTTAATTTCAAAACTCCCTCAAGTTCTTTATATTTTTCACTTATAATATTTGAGCTTTAATTCTAACCATTGTTCTACAGGGTTCTTGTAAGGGAAAGAGGCTTTTGCAAAAGAGAGTTTGTGGTCTTTTGATCACCAAGAAATACTTGTATTCGAGATTGTGGAGTAGGGTACTCCGGTGTGATTGTAACTCTTTGTGAAGTTATAGTGATTAGAAATCCTTCTGGGGAAGGCGGGGACGTAGAGCTGAGTGCTCGAACCTCGAAAAAATTCTCAGTGTTTGCGTTTGGTTTACTTGCTCTTATCTCTTGCATTATATTCTTACTTCAATTATTTGTTTTAATTACTTGCTTCAATTACTTGCTCTATATATATTCATTGCTTTATTCACTTGTTGCATATTCATATTGTCAATCAAATACTCATACAACAAGATTGCATTGCGCACCTCTAACTCTTATCAAGAGGAATCACGAGGAAGAAGTTCAGAGCCCTTCACGGGGTATTTGGCTTCTAGTCTTATTTTGGGTTGATTGTTGCATCATAAATTTTTAATTGTGCATTGATTAGCATTATCACCTATTCACCCCCCTCTAGGTGATTTCACCAATATGTGGCATAGATTGGGCCACGTCACCGCCGGCTGAGGAACTCTCTCAGCTAGCGGTTGAGGTATAGATACCTTATATATATATATATATATATATATATATATATATATATATATATATATATATATATATATATATCAGAAATATGTATATTTGCTGACAGCTGAGAGTCTCTCTCAGCCTGCGGTGGCGTGGCATATTATTTATCACACCAATAAGTTGTGGCCCGCTTATTGGAATAAGTTAAATTACTAAATGCCCCTCAGTAAAAGGTACTTGTTCCATTATTATTTATTATTATTATTATTCTCCCTATTTATTCTACCGTTCGTTGTTAGATTTATATTTTCCTTTTCCTGTCATAAAGTTGTTTCTGAAAATAGCGATTTTCGGATCAAGTTTTTCTCCTTTTTTATTTTTATGTCGACGTCAGAGCAATCCTATTCCCTGCTAATTCTGGTCACAATCGTAAGCGATCTCTATCTCCTGACTAAATATGGACCATATATCATCTGGTTTAACTTCCTCTCAGAATATTAAAAGTATTGAAGAGTTAAGATCTTTGCATGCTGATCAAGATGTTTTTATTTTATTATTTTTTCCCCACAATTTCTTGTATGTAGAAGATTTTGTGTAGCGTATATGAAACTGTGACCTAGGTTTTGTTTTACAGAACAATATAATCACTTTTACTAAAATCTTTTTTTAGAAACAATTTCACAGTTTTGTTAAATGCGATCTCAGTCGCACTTATTTAATTTAATACACTAAATTTTATGAACTGTGACCACTAATTTAATACACTAAATTTTATGAACTGCGACCACGATCACAGTTTGTATTAAAAATATTTTTTCAGTTGTCAAAACTAGCTTTATAACTGCGACCTTAGTCGCAGTTCTATTTTTTATAGTTCTGACACGTGTCCAGGTCAATTATATCTATCTTATACGCTAAATTTTAAGAACTACAACTTAAGGTCGCAGTACATACTAATGAGAGAGTTTAAAAGTATTATTCACGTTTTTTAAAAACCTGGCCAGACGAAAAACTACGACTACGATCACAGTCTTTTATTCAGAAGTTACAGATTACTTTACATCTGCGACCTTGGTCGCAGTTTTAGTTATTACAGTTTAGACGTGTGATTTTCAATTATTTATTTTTATTTAGTTCAACAATTTATTTTGTAGGATCTGAATTCACATGGAGAAATGTTTGGAAGCTGAAATCTTTTTAGGGAAACAGTTTTTCACGGACGATGAAACATACAACTTCTATAATTCTTATGCAAGGAACGGAGGTTTTGGCGTGAGAAGAAAAGGAATAGATAAGTCACGGAGGCCTCCTCATGAAGTTATTATCAGAATATTTTATTGCAATAAGGAGAGTGTGAAGAAGTTATGTGACAAAAGACAAGATGGGCTTACAGTCAACCGTCGAATCGACACTAGAGTAGCGTGTCCTGTTGAGATGCATGTGCGTCTTTATTTTTTATTTGACAGAAGATCTTGGGTTGTCACCAAGTTTGTTGATTCTCATTCACATGAAGTATCAAGCTCGGATAAGGTCCATCACTATTACTTTCACCCGACACATCAATCCAAGATTAGCAGAAGCATTTAAGCAATTTGGTTAATGTAGGAATTCGCCCTTCAAATATTTTCTGTGTCATTAATGAATGAACCACAGAGAAGATTGTGAAGAAGTAAGCCCGCAACAAGTTATTGATTTTACTCGTCACCGTAGAAGTAACATTGGTCATGAGTTTATTTCGATCATCAAATATTTTCAAGAAAAAGCCGAGTTCGATCCAGAATTTTTCTTTATCAGTGAAGTTGACAATGCAAACACACTTAGAAGCATTTTTTGGGCTGATGGAAGAGCAATTTTCTCGTATTTGAGTTTTTTTAATGTGATTATTTTTGACACAATATACAAGACTAATCACTTGAACCTGCCATTTGCTCCATTCACTGGAGGGAATCATCATCGGCAGTCAATTTTTTTTGGCTGTGCATTGTTTGCGGATGAACAGAGGGATACATTTGTGTGACTATTCAATAAATGGCTCAGATGCATGCACGGAGTTACACTAAAGATGATTATTACTGATCAAGATGCCCAGATCGATGATGCCATCAAGATGGTTTTTTCAACTACTCGGCATCGGTACTATTTTTGACATGTACAAAAATATATTGCCGAGCAACAAATCCTGATGACGAACAAGAATGGAGAAGATTTTGTCTCTATTTTTCATCTTTGGTACATCTTCTGTGATATAAGCACATGTGAGGAATGATGGAGATTGATGAATGGAAAATATCATTTAGAAGAAGAAGAAGACAGTTGGTTGTTGAAGATGTACAGATTGCGTGGAGACTTGGTTAATGCATATCTCAAGAATATTTTCTGTGCTAGAATGACAACCAGTCAGAGGTCTGAGAGTATTAATTCTTTCTTTGATATTTTTTTGAATGTAAACACGAAACTAGTTGAATTTGTCCACCAATATGATAAAGTTGTCACTGCCCATCGTAGTTTTGAATCTCAACAAGACTTTCGGAGTTTGAATTCTATGCCCAATTGTACATTGAATGCATACCAGATGCAAGTTTCAAAGTTGTATACCCTGAAAATTTTTCAATTGTAATGACACTCTTTTCAGAAGAGTTAGAACACGATGGACCCGGAGCAAAATATTTGGTTGGTGAATTTTTAGAATCAAAATACACTTGGGAAAAGGTCAGTTATGAGAAGTTTGATGAACTTGATGTGTATTGTAGTTGCTTATTATTCGAAACAGAGGGTATCCTTTGTAAACATATTTTGTATATTTTGTGCCGCAATTACGTTACAAATATACCAGAATCCTATATACTGCAGAGATGGAGGTTAGATGACGTTATAAAAACGTTGCAATTGAAAATGGTATTGGCCTTTTCCCATTCAAGGCACTCGAGGGACGGCTAGACTGTGGACACTTCGTTCCAAATTTAATGCAATTCTTGAAATGGTGGTCGATTCTGATATCCATCTTTCAAAGTTTGATGTTATTTTGAAAAGATTTGCTGAAGAAACTAGTAATGAATACAAAATTAGGTCAATAAATTATCAATCATCACAGTTTAAAATAAATATTGATTTCAGTGGATCCGTCGTTGATCTGCGGGATAGTGAAAAATTGACTATACGCGATCTAATTGATTCTGTACCAACCAAGGGGAGGCCTAGAGGTGCATCAAGGCTTAAGTCTGGTTTTGAAGATTCTCTATCACAGAAGGAAGTGAAGCATCGAAAATGTGAAAACTGTCAACAGCTCGGCCATTCAGAACTTGTTGTCCATTATTGGTATGAAATTAAACCTGTTATATAATTTAATTTAAAGTTTGATGTTTCAAATTCTTACCTTTCATTTTAAATTGCAGAGGAAGTAGTTTCATGTTGCGGCTATCTGGAACGAATAAAGTTTTCATTTTTACATCTTCAGTGCGACCATGGTCGCATTGTTAAAGAAAGAGTCATCTCATGTACTGCAACTTGGGTAGCAGTATAATCACATTTTTTGTTCCTTTTCAAGTATTTCCCATCTAATGTTCTTTTGTAAGCTGTTGTTTTCTAAATTTCACTTCGATAATGTTGGCCTATATGTTTTCTTTTTAGTTCATTGACATAGACTGCGATCAGAGTCGCAGATCATATGACTATATTTGACAGCGACTTTGATCGCAAATATGAGATTTACAATGAGAAGTGTATTTTCATAACTGTGACCAGAGTCGCAGTTTATCATTTCACGGGAAAAATTTTGTTGCTTTTCAAGTGTCCCCCATCTCTTGTTATTATAATTACATTTGAATACAGCTGAGATATTTCTTTAAAAATCTACTGCGATAATTTTCCGTATATGTTATGTTTTAGTTCACTGAACATAGACTGTAACCAGGGTCGTAGTTCATATTTGACTATTAGACATCGACTTTGTCGCAGTCTACAGCAGTTACAGAAAGAGCAATATATTTTCATAACTGTGACCAGATTCACAGTTTAAATTTCATGGGAAACTTGTATTGTTTAATTCTCAAGTTTGAATGAAATATTACATTAAGTTTTTTAATTATATTACCAGTTTAATATGCTGAGATATTTCTTTAAAAATCTACTGCGATAATTTTCTGTATATGTTATGTTTTAGTTCACTGAACATAGACTGTAACCAGGGTCGTAGTTCATATTTGACTATTAGATATCGACTTTGTCGTAGTCTACAGCAGTTACAGAAAGAGCAATATATTTTCATAACTGTGACCAGATTCGCAGTTTAAATTTCATGGGAAAATTGTATTGTTTAATTCTCAAGTTTGAATGAAATATTACATTAAGTTTTTTAATTATGTTACCAGTTTAATATGCTGAGATATGGTTATAATTAAATTGTATATTGTGAAAATTAGACCTTTTTTAAATTTTGCACTGTGACCTTGGTCGTAGTTTAGATTATAATATTAAATTAGCCATTTATTTATCTCCAGTCACTGATATTATTTTTTTAATAAATTGTGACAATAGTCACAGTGTATCCCATCTTATTTAATTTTAACATTTTTCTGGTTTAGAGATTGGATCACATTGTTGACATGTAAGTTCGATATAGCCTATTAAAATTTACCACCGTAGTTCCATATTCCAACAACCATAAGAATAAAATTAGTGAAAAAGTGCCATCAGTAAAACTAAAATTAAGTCAAAAATATTTATAATTAACACAATTAACATTACAAAAAGGCTTAAATATTTATAAAAAATATAATACATATTTAAAAGTACTAATCTAGTCATCCTCATCATCACTATCATAATCAGATTCATCATCTATATTATGACTGTATTCGTCTTCCGTATCGCTTTCCTCCTCTTCCTCCTCATTACCGCCACTCTCCTCTTCGCTTTCTTCCTCTTCATAGCAGTATTTTGGTTCATCAATGAACTCTTAGAACGTGTGATCTGTATCAAGTTTATCCTCTGACCAGTAGCGAGGGAACGATTCAGAACTATGCATCCAATCATCATTAGATGATTGGCTTCTTTCTAGTGAAGATGGTGGAGCAGACATTTTTGAATCTTTTTCTGAAAATTAAAAGAGACGAATTTCAAAAATGTAATTTAGTCTGTTTGTTATCCTCTAATGGAGACCCTTTATATATAAATAATTCAAGAATTCCCAAAGGTTTATGTTCTCAAACGACGTGAACATGACGTAAATTTATTATCTGTCTTTTTTCAAAAAGTACATACTTTCTAGGTGATTGTTCAGTTTTCGAAAACAGGTAAAAAGTTAATATATTTTTACATGTAGTTACTTTTTACTTTGAATACGCAAGACTATTATTATTTTAGTTTCTTACGATAGAAAAAGACAGGGAGGATCATGTTTACTTTTCTTTAAATTAATTATTTTAATAAAATTTAAAACATATATCATTATGTGTATAAAAATTTTGGAGTTCCGAATTGGGTAATGCGACAATGGTCGCAGTGCGATCTGAAATATGATTCATTAACTGTGACCGCGATCGCTATCTCAGTTACGTTAATAGAATACAAATAAATAGATACATTTTTTTACAGACGAAATTATGCATACTGCGACCATTGTCACATTATAAGCAAACGATACAACTTCCCAGTTCATGACTGTGACTTTGATTGTAGTACAAATTCTGAACTCATTATTTATTTTTAATATCACTGTGACCTAAGTAACATGCACTCTGTTACATCTATAGAATGAAAATAAGGAAATCTCAGTGGATTGTATAAAAAATGAATAAAAATGTATACAAATTACATTAATAAAGCTAACAGACCTGCTTTACAAATAGGATACATTTATAATAAAAAATGATGTATATGAATTAATTAACAATATTATAATTAAAAAATTAAGTCAATTTTCAATCTTCAATTACCATCCTTCTTATAAATTCTATTTCTTCATCCCAACTTTTCTCTTTGTCTGTGAGTAACATGTATGCAAGTTCACTTCTTAGTCTCTATACAGTGGCCGCCGTCGCAGTATAAGCTAGTGATGGAGTTACAAATGCTATACATTCGATGTACTTGTATACATATACAACGCAAACAAAACTGAAAATTGTACAGGAAAATCATTACATGAGATTAGATTTTTGTACTAAAAATAAGCAGAAAATATGTTGAATAAATATCATAAGAAAAAAACACATGTTTGCATGTTGGGGACATCTTGCGTATTTTATATATGTTCTTTTCATCCTTTTATTGAAATCAATTTCAAAAATTTGTAATTACCTTTCTTTCTGCAATGTCAAAAGAATATCAATATTAATCAAATTAAATGCAAATATTCAGTAATTGCAAGATTAAAATCAACTCACTATTGTTCTTGCATCTGTTTAATAAAGCTTTAATATATTACTTGTTTTTTCTACTGGAACCAAAGAGTTATAAAAAATCCACTCTTGTGTTTGGTAATCAAATACCAATAAGGTCCAATCAAATTCAGCTTCCTTGGCACTGTATTTGTGATTGATCGGGAAGAACATGTACTGCACATCACTTCTCCAGTTTTTCAACAACTGATTGATGAAATAATCTTCCAGATCTCTATTTTTAGACACAACACCGTGCTGTAAAAACCAAAACAAATTCAAACATTTTTATATTTAATAATGAAATACAATCAAAATATCAAAAATGACATGAAAAACAAATCTTATATTTTTAATTACTAATTTGGTAGCAGTTTGAATGATTCTGCCTAAAATAATATAACTGCGACCAAGGTCGCATTGTGGTTATTGTTAATTATATTTTTGGCTGCGACTTAGATCGCATTCATCAGAATTCAGGAGTAATTTTTAAGGTTTACTTGGTAACTGCGACTGCGACCAAGGTCACAACCAGCATTATTCAGCTTCTTTTTAAGATTATTTAGCAAGTGAGACTGCGATCAAGGTCAACTGGCAATATTCAGCTTATTTTTTAAGTTTACTTAGCAACTGATCGGATTGTGACCAAGGTCATAGACAAATCATTATGCCTTATCAGCAGTAAAAGCGACTAGTAGAATTCTTAACCATCAAAATTTGAAAGTACTACATTAATTATTAAATTGATGTTTTAATTAACTATAAAGGAGAAAGTAGATGTTTACCTAAGCTTCACTTCAAAAGAATATACTTTTTAATCCTTTTTTCTTCTCTAGATGCTTCATATGAATTATATTGGCATCTAAATCTTTACTGAACATCAGGTCCTCAATGTCATTTTTTGCAACCATTATTCTGTTGTCAGTATCCTGATATGCAATAGAACTGTAAGGAAAAAAAATTAATAATTAGATTGTTTCAATATAAATATCTTATATTTTTATGTAATTTTATAAAATTAATTAATTTACTCAGATGAGGCTTTATCAAAAAAAATTTTATGAGAGCTTGTCGATGTGGCTGCAGAATTCTGTATGCAGCGGTTTCAGTCAATTTCCTGATTTTTGGCTGAGTGTCTGAAATATGTTCATTGCCAAAACCAGTGACAGAAGTCTGAGACGCAGGCTATGGAAGAGAATCTTCATTAGTTTTCCTTTTTTGTTTTGGATAAATGAAGTCAGAGTTATCGTGATCTCTTTTAGTGCGCTTGCGTTCTTTGACTCCCCTTTCGATCCTTCCTTTAGAGTAATCCAAAACATTTCTTTTTAACGCTTGCTTCTGAGCAGGAGTTTGTTCTTGATTTTTTTCATCAGAAGCTTTGTCTCTATAGACTTTAAGTATCTGTTAAGTTAAATTTAAAGAAAAAGTGAGAAAATCTTCCCCAGCAATTCTTAGTTCGAATTCAGATCGCTTGAAATCCTCTTCTTTCTTTTTCTTCTGCTTCTCCATCTGCTCCCTCATCTTTTTTTGCTTATTGTCCTGTTGAATTTTTCTCTTTTGCTTTGTTTCATCCTTCTCTTCTCTATCTCGTCTTCCTCCTTCCTCCTCCTCTCCTCTTTTTTCATCCTCTTCTTCTCCTTCTCCTCCTGCTCTTTCCTCCTCTTTTACAATTTTTCTCATCCTTTTCCTGCAACTGCCTCTTCTTCTCCTCATCTTCCTTCCTCTTCTTCACTTTCTCCTTCTGCTCTTTCCACCTCTTCTCCTTTTTTAGAATTTAATGATTTTTTTCCTCCTCTTCCTGCAACTGCCTCTTCTTCTCCTCCTCTTCTTTCCTCTTCTTCTCTTTCTCCTCCTACTTCCGCACTTCCCTCCTCCTTTTCTCCTTCTCCAGCTCCTTCCTCTCCTTTTTCCTCCTCTCCTCCTCCTCCGTGCAGTAATGGCTGCTCTCAGCAGCTCTTCTTCTTCTTTCTTGACTTTTAATTTCATTTACTGCTTTTTAAGTTTTCTTTACTCTCTTCTCTCTCTTCTTTTTTTCTTTAATTCAGCCTTACGAGCTTTTTCATCCTCTATTTTTTCAAATTTTCTTTCTAGCTCATAAACTTATGCTCTCAAGAACTCATTTTCCTTCTTCAAAGTTTCTATTTCTTCAGCTTGTTCATCCATTGGTGCTGGCAAATAACCTGCAATAGTTGGTTCTTGTTCACGCATTGGTTAATTAACTATTTCGACAAGCTCTAGTTCTGTATCGGCCGAGATGTTAGCTTCAATATTTACTTCTTCTTCTTCTTCTTCATCGTTTTCTTCAACAGGAAGACCAATCATATTTTTTTCATAATTTGAAATATTGGCCATTCGACAAAAAATCTAAAAAAAATATAAACTGCGATTTTAGATAAATCTTATAATTATATCGCAGATGAATAAAACTTATACTAGCAGAGCTATCAAGTAAACTGCGATCTTGGTCGCAGTAATAAACATTAAATCAGACAAGTAAATCCGTACTGCGACTGTAATCGCAGTACAAATCAATGAAATAAATATAACTGCGACCATTGTCGCAATTTATTTATAACGAGCTATCAAGGGAACTGTGACCATTGTCGCACACCGTTGAACTTTAATCAAAGGAACGCGATAATGGTCGCACTCCATTAAAATGTATAAAATTATAATGAACAGTATTTGGTCGCTAACTATTAAAAACTTACCATATTTGTGTAAACGTCATTTAGATCACTTTCAGCCAAAGCTCTGCTAATGCTTTGGAGGTCCCATCTTACTGCCCGTGGGGTTTTGTCCTCCTAACCAGACCTCGGCTCAAAAATAACATCCCTTTCGCAGAGCCAATACTGCAAAATTTGTCATTATGTTAGTTTACATAAACATTGTCAATATATAAGCAAATTTCAATAATGTTTGCCAACTATGATATTCATACTTACAATAATTTGCACGGGCATCCTTGCAGCTCAAATGTGGTGTGCCTAAAGATGTCCATTGACTCAATCAAGAATTGTCAAATAGCTTTAGCCCAGCATATGGTCTTCATCAGCTGCATATTGGCAATTTGTTCCACAATATACTACAACACCATACATTTACTATCAGAAAAGAATAGAGTGGCTGACATATATAGGATGATTATTGTTGTAAATTCTTAAGCTGCAAGTCTTTATTTGTCTCTTATAATTTTATTTAAAGTCACTTCCTGCTCAAGCTGTTTATCCTTGGTCACATCTAATTTAGTCCTCCTTTTCTTGACTAGAAGATCATCCAAAGCTTCTTCAATGAATATATTTTCGTGATCTTCTTTATATTAGAAAATATTATATTAGGAAAATAATATTTTATAACCCCCACGTCCTTCATTGTACAGGTCTTATTCATAATAAAATCGGCCCCATTGATAGGCTGAGCAAAATTAATGGCAACATCCTCTACTGTTAATTCAATTTGTTTGCCCCCAATTAGAAAGGTCCTTATATCCCTATCATATTAGTCTACAATTTTCAGCAGACTAATGTTTGATTTTAAGCCTTTTTCTGTATTAAATTCCTCATTGTAGAAGGCCATGAAAATTGGGCCAAACAGTGTCTCCTTCATCGCGTCTACAAAATCGGCATGAATGTGCTTTTTGAATTTTCTTATGAATTCGCACATAGGCTTTAGGCTCGATCCCATTGGAGGAACTTTCAGTTCTTGATTACCTATTAATGTAGAAACATTAAAATCATTAGTATAAAATATCAGGTCGCAGTACATTTAAATATAATTTGAAAAGAAAAAAAGACTGCGACCTTGGTCGCAATAGTCTTTAATAAACTATAATACACTACGACTAAGGTTGCACTGATATATTACACTGCGATTTCGGTCACAATTTTCTAATTAAACCAAATAATTTACCAATGATATCCTTTATTTCTTCATACAGTGACCAGGGTCGCAGTGTCCAATTAAGCTAATTTAGTAGAATATAACATACTGTGACCATGGTCGCACTACAATTTTCCAACTAACCGAAATAATTTACCATGAAGGGACCTTTGTATCATCATACTGCGACCAGGTCACAATATTCGATCAGGTAACATAGTTTAACAGACTACGACCATACCCCCAAAAAAGAAAAAAGAACGGTAACACTGCGACATCAGTCGTAGAATTTTAGTAAAAAAACCTTAAAAAAACAGACGTGAATAATTTTTAAAATAAATAATTTTTAAAAGTATGCGATCAAGGTCACATAAATCTAAGACGCTAATTCAGATAGATGCGACCCAAGTCGACATAAAAGGGAATGAAAAAAAACTTTGACCTTGGTCATTGTGTTAAAAAACTAAAAAAAGTTCTCTAAAATAAAACTCTTTTTATCTTAAACTATAAACTTGATTTAAAGTTTCAGTGTAAAAAAATGGTTTTAAACCGCAAAATATACTTATGTTTTATGCGTAACATAAAAAGCAAATCTTTCTCTCTTATTTGCGACCATGGTCGCAAGATCTCAAAACAAAATATTTAACTATTTTTTTAAAAAACCAATAATCTTGAAAATTTTAAAAAATCAAAAAAATTTCGTAAAAATACAGTTCATCAGACACTTTTAATTTAAGTTACGTTAAAATAGGAATATTTCTGAAAAAAAAGGGAATCAAAACTGAAAAAATAATAACAATTATAATTTACAAACCCTAAAAAAAATTTTTGGGTTTCCCCATTACCATTTTTCGCGGAAGATTTCTTTGGCGCCATCTTTAGTAGATATTTTTTAAAAAAACTAATTTTTGAATTAAAATGATCGCAAATTTTAGGAAATAATTGATCGGGATGGAAATAGCATTCGAAAACATGCGTATTTATGAAATCAATGAAAAAGCTCGTATGTGCTAATGTTCCCTCGATACTTCCGTTATAGCATTGGCTCAATGGGTCGAATCCACGGGGACGGGAGGCAAAAGAAGCATTAACAGTCTTTATTTACGTGTTATGTTAACAAGTCTTCTTTGTTAAAAGAATTAGAAAAAGGAAAGGAAAAAAATCAAGCATGTGGTAGGTGGAGAGATGATGAAAGCAATCTAAAAATAAAAGAGAAGTGGTTTGGAAAATAAAATAGAAAAGAAGATGAAACGAAGATGAACTAAGAAGGTGGTGAAAACAATGAAGAAAATGATAAAAAGAATTTTGGAAATTGATTTTTAAAATAAGATAAAAGAAAACCCATGGCTATTAACTACTAATTGCTCCACTAATCATACTAACCTCTTAGTGATAGTTGCCTCACATGGATTCTTAGCCATCACTAACCCTTGGCTTCAAGAGACGATACAGAGCATAACCCATAAGATTGTTCTTCTACATACAAACAATACATCCATACCACTAACAAGTTGCAAGCTACTGTTAAATCATCAAAACCGGTTAGAGGTGAGCATGAAATAAAGAAGATATTGCAAGTTAGCAAGTTAGTGGGTTAAATGTTAGAAATGTTAGAATGTTAGAATCCATCATCATGAGTCATCAATGGCTCTTGCAAGAGCAAGGCCTTGTAGAGGCTATTAGATTCATGTGGATTGTCAAGTAAGTCATTAGATGGTTAGTGGTTAGTAGTTAGATTGTCATGAGAAGAAAAGTTAGCTAAGAATCATGTAGAAGATGGAGAAGATTACATTAGAGAAGAAAGGAGGCACCTTTACATAGATTGTCACTATCTATTATATCAATCCCTCTCTATCTCTCTCTAAATCTCTCAGCCCTACTACAAGATCTAAAAACAAAATACAAATACAAAAGAAAAGAAAAGAAGAACACCTATACTATCGTACACTAAAATATAGAAACCCTATCCAAAAATCAAAATCTGCTTCGTTTTGGGTCTCTACAGGGGTTTTTATAGGCAAAGGGGCCTTCTAGAAGACGAGATGGGGCCACGCGTCGAAGATCGACGCATGGCTCTACCCAATTGCCGCGGATCCGTAGCTATTGCCACAGATTCGCGACAAAACCAGGGAGTTACTCCCTGGTTTTGGCGAGGACTTGCTATATCTTCGAGGACCTTCATGATACATCCTAATTATGGTATTTTTGCTCGAATATTCATCTGATGTGCGCAAAGATTTAGATTCAATGCATCTTCTAGATGTTCTCTTACTTGGTCTCTAAGAAATCTGGAATTAATTACCCAAAAAGTGGGGTTAATTAAGCTCTTATTACTCCTTTACCCTTAAACTCTTGATTTATCTACAAGGGAGACCAAAACACGGTTTAAACCGACAATTTATTTATAAATCTGTAGGAAAATGCGATATAATAATGCAGAATTGTAAACTAATCAACAATAGAACTAAATTTTTTGGATTGATCAACTGATAATTTTAGATCTATAAATTTTTTTGAAAGGAAAAGTTTTACATACAGTAAAAAGTTATAAGGGAAGGTATTTTCGTCAAAGCGATTGTTGAATTGACTGATACTAACTCGGGTGGAAATTTTTTGGTTTTTGTTCGCTAAACTTAATGTCAAATTCGTGGCTATTATGTTGCCACGTCCCGCCGGCTGAGAAACTCTCTCAGCCGTCGGCTGAGATACAGTAACCCCTATATATATACACACGCACAATAATTAATTGGATTACAATGATTGCACTAGTTGTACATGGGATTAGATTAAAACAGCTATACCAGTTGTACACAGATTACATTCCAGCGAGGAGATCGACTCAGAATATCCCTGATAAGCAGGATATGGTTTTGACTAAATTCAAAACCATTCCTTATCTTCATCCTAATATCCTCACTCGAGCTCAAGTGGTTGTAAACACACATTGAGCTTGTGAAGCAGATCCTGAACCCGAACTGAAGACTAGGCCTCGGTGAAAAAATCAGCAACTTGAGAAGAACTAGGCATGTGACAAAAATGTACTAGCCCACATCCCACAATACCACGAATAAAATGAACATCAATTTCTACATGCTCGCTGTGATGATGGGAGATTAGATTTTTTTTAGCCAGGTGAAAAGCACTGATGTTATCACAATATCGAATGGGAGGTGCTGTTGATCGGATGCAAAGGGTCTGAAGAACATGAAGAAACCATAAAATTTCTGCTTCTATGCTTGAATGGGAAACAACAACTTGTTTCTTTACTGTCGAAGATAATAAATCTGGCCTAAGACAGACAGCAAAACTAGTAATAGACCGCCGATCATCAGGACAACTAGCCAAACAGAGTCAAAACACATGAAAATGAAGATACCCACGAAGATAAAGATGGGTGCACCAATAAAATCGAAGGCCCAGGTGTAATGGACCTTTAACATAACGTAATGTACATTTGGCAGCAATTAGGTGAGCTATTTGTGGATTCTGTGTAAACTGACAAACTTGTTTAACAACATGAGCAATATCGGGACATGTCATGGTAAAGTACTGCAGAGCTCCCACAAGTTGTCTGTAGCCTGTGACATCCTGAAGTGGCTCACCATCATCCCGACTAAGATAGAGCCTGGAGCAATATGGTTTTTATTGTCTTGGTTTCGGTTAGGCCAAATCTGTCCAACAATTCAACAACATACGTGTCTGAGTCAAGGAAAGGGAGTCTGCTGAGTGATGTACCTTCATACCCAAAAATAATGTAGCTGCCCAAGATCTTTAAGATCAAACTGAGAGCCAAGAGATCAAATCAAGTTGCCAACAAGAGTCTTGTTACTACTTATAACAATAATATCATCTACATAGACGAGAACTAAAAGAATATGGTCTGATTGCAGTCGCATAAATAAAGAAGCATCATAGGCACAATTTGAGAACCCAAGACGAGGAAGATACGAACTGAATTTATGGTCCCATATGTGAGAGGCCTGTTTCAGCCCATAAAGCGCCTTATGAAGCTTGCAAATATAATCAAGGTGCTTCCTGGTGGCTGTGAAGCAAAGATGGTCTCAGAAATTTCACCTTGGAAAAAAGCATTTTTAACATCAAGTTGTCATAGCTATTTGGACATATATATTGCAAATTGTTACTACATTCCTACATTTATTCTGTAATAATTCTATAACTCACTTGTCTTAATGCCTAAATTCATGCAGGATATGATAGAGAGAATATAAGTATAAATCCTATCCAATTAAATTCAAAACTTCAAATCAACGGGAATCTATTCAAATCTAGAGCTTCTAGAAGCCATCTTATCTGAAGACCAATATACCAGATGAACTAATCTATGTTTAAATTCAAACGAAAAATGAATTTTTGAAGATCCAATCAATTTCGCTGAATATAAATGGATATCTCATATTTATAGAAGACAAATTAAATATCCAAGAGGATAAAAAGATAGAGAGAAGATCAGCGGATAAGATGAAGCAATCATATTTCGAGATAAGGAGAAAAATTCAAAAAAAATTAGAGTTCTAAATAAATTTAGACTCAGATTCAAACTAGATACATTTTAGCATTTTGAGCATAACTTTCGCTACTGAAACTAAAATCTGATGATTCAAAATATTTTAAAAAGAGAACTTAAAGTTCTATAATTCTTAAGTTGACTACTATTTCTAATTCCATCATTTGATAAGTAATATTCAGAAATTAATACACCAACAAGCTGTAAATCAAAATTGAATTTTCACATAAAATTCTGAATAAATTAAATGAAGTTTGGAGATAAAAGGAGGATTCAAATTCAGAAATAGCTTACTCTCCAAATCAAGAGATAGGATATTATTTTAATTCTAAAGTTCAAATTTAAGTTCTAAAGATGGTTGCACAACTTCTATTAGGAGTCTATCCACTACTTCTACTATAAATAAAGGGGTAGAGCATAGAGAAAATCACATCTTCTTCTCAGTACAACTCCAGAGGAGAGGACTCCACAACGTAACTCTAGAGAAAGTTTTAGGGTTAGAATTCTTCTTTGTCCATTGTACTTTAAGTTTGAGAGAGAATTGTAGAGAGAAGACAGAGTACTTGTATTTGATGGTTACAGCTTCAATAAAGTGTTGACCCAAAGGTTATAATCCTCAGGTTATGTGTTTTGATGATAACAAACTATATAAAAGCTATTTGGTACTAATAGAAGTTCAAGAATGAATTTCAAGTTGGTACAGGTATAGATGGCTTAATTATCAAGCATGGGATATTAGGCTCTAACTCAATCACTGCTCAACATCAAGTTTCAGAGACGCCTGCTTGTAAACTCATCTTGTAGATAATTTTTTTGTTAAAGATTAGTATATATGTTTGAAGCTCAAAAAAACACACACACACACACACATAAATTGCACGTTTTTCAAAAGAATGTTTTTAGCTTTTGATTATCAAACCTTTATAAAATATACTTTGTTTTATAATCAGTATACTTAGTTTTCTATATTTCAAAAACCTTACAAAAATCTTTCCAAAATAAAACATATTTTCAAAATGTATTTTAGGCTAGTTTTCTGTTTTGACCAAGGTCGATCGATCGGGCGGTTGACCGTGCCTATTATAGGCCAGAACGGTCGACCGCACGATCGACTGGAGTTCTGAAAATTGGGGGTGTGCACGTTCCTGGTCGACCGGGCGGTCGATCGGTCCCCGTTGTGGTCGACCGGGTGGTCGACCGACTGTAAGCAGGTTTAGCCTCGGTTTGTCATGGTCAACTGACCGGTCGATCAGAGGGTTAAGGTCAGATTTTTTGAATCTGCCGGTTGACCGGCCGGTCGACCGCCAGTCTACCTGTTAGGCAAAAACGACTATTTTTAATAGACTATTTTAAAAATATGTTTAAATTTAAAAAACGTGGTAAGCTGTGTTCGAGGGTCAATTTCTACCTATTTTATGCTTGTAAAACTATTCTATGTTTGCTCTTCTAAAACCCTATATAAAGGGGTCATTAAGGTTGAGTTTAATAATAAAATAAATTCAAAAATCAAAGTTTTGGGATTTCAAGTAAAAGAGCTTTTTGTTTTCAGTTTTGTGCTATTATTTTCAAAAGTCTTCTTCGAGTTTTGGTTCTTAAAATCTCTCTTCTATTTTTAAATTTCACTTACAAAATCTTGAGTTTCAATCTTATATATTATTATCTAGGGTTTTGTAAAGAAGTATTTTCAAGTGAGAGTTTGTAGTCTTTTGATCACCCAATGCTTATTGTATTATTGCTATGCTACCTCTGGACTAGAGGAGTGTGTTAGGGAGTTGTGTACTCCATAGTGGTTGTAATTCCTCTGGTGGAAAGTTTTAGTGGATTGGAAATCCTTCATGGTGGTGAAGGCAGGGACGTAGAGTGGTGGCTTGATCCTCAAAACAAATCTCTATGTTTGCGATTGATTTCTTGTCTCTCTTATCTACTTTGTATTCATTCACTCATTGTCGATCTATACTCATTACAACAAGATTGCATTGAGCTCCTAAAACTCTTATCTAGAGGAATCGTGAGGAAGAAGTTCAGAACCCTTCACGGGATATACAGCTTATAATCTTGCTTTGAATGATCGTTTGCATCATCTCATTTTTATTTTATATTGAATATAAAATTGATTAGCCTTACACCTATTCACCCCCCTCTAGGTGTAATTTCAATTGGTATCAGAGAAAGGTCTCCAGTTTGGTTTAACATCCTTAGAGAGATCCTAATTTGCTAATCATTCTATTAATTTCTTCATTCATCCACTAGTAAAAATCGCCGACTGTATTACGACCCCTCCTAAGTTTGATGGCCTTAACTTTCCCATATGGAAAGTTAGGATGACCGTATTTTTCCAATCCCTAGGAAGTCGGGTGGCAAAGGCGGTAACCAAACCCTATAGTGCACCTACCGATGATGATGACACTTGGTCCGATATTACCACCAAGGAATATGAGGCTAATTCAAAGGCTCAAAATGCCTTGTTTCTAGCCTTGAATGAGGATGACACTACAAGGGTCATTCATTATAAATCCGCCTATGAGATTTGGCAACACTTATTGGTCACTCATGAGGGAACATCACAAGTCAAGAGAGCTAAAATTGATCTCTTGTGTTCTCAATATGAAAACTTAAAAATGCATGAAAATGAATCTATTGATGATATGATTACAAAGTTTACTAAAATAACTAATGATCTTTCCTTGTTAGGGATGAAATCAACAATGATCAAAAGGTTTGGAAGGTCATTCGTGCACTTCCACCGTCTTAGGAAGTCAAAGCCACTACATTGAAGGAGTTGAACGACAAAGATGAGATAGAGTTTATTGGTCTTATCGGCAACTTTAAGACTCATGAGATGGAGAGAAAGGCAAGAGAAGAAATGACACCACAAAAGAAGAAGACTATCACTTTCAAGTTTACTCTCGTTATCTCTAACGATGAAGAAGAAGAAGATAATGAAGAACTATCTCTCCTCGTAAGAAATGTAAGAAGAACATACAACAAAGCAAAGTATAACCATAGGAGACGATGGCAAGGAAAGGAGGATAAGAAAAATCATCTACTTCATTTGTCGGAAATCTGGACACATCATGGCCGAATGTCCAGATTTCAGAAACAAGCTATCTTCTTCAATCAAACAAAAGAAGCCATTCATGAAGAAAGCTCTCAAAGCCACATGGGATTTAGAAAGTGAATCCGAAGAAGAGGTGGACACAACAAACATGTGTTATATGATAAACACATCCAAGGTAAATTCTGAACCATCTATTGATGATTGTGAATTAACTAAAGATGTTATAGTAAATGCATTTGTAGAACTTTCAGATAATTATGATTCATTAAAGAAAAATTTTCTAAATATGAAAAGGAAAATAAGTTCTTCAAAATAAAGTTATTACTCTTTCCAAAGAAAAAGATGATTTGTCATCCACTCTTTTATCAACACAAAAGGATTTTGTGCATACAAGGTTTCATGTAAAGCTAAGTGTTCCAAGACTGCTGAAAATGAAATTTCTATGTTAAAAACTAAAATCAACAATTTGGTAAATATTTTAAAGAAATGTGAGTTTAATAAAGCTAAATTAGAAGACATGTTTTTCAAGAAAAATGCTTCAAAGAAACACATTCGTACTACACATGCTCGCACTTCTAAATCACACACCAAGCATGCTCATACACATCATGCTTTCATGTAAAGTAGAATTTATAAATGTACTTATTGTGGCCGAAATGGCCATCTAGCTAAATTTTGTTATGATCGTATAAATGGTACTAATAATCATGTTTGGGTTCGAAGTACTAATGTCATAGTATCCAACAAAATATGGGTACCAAAGTCAACAACTCCATTATTTGATGCAGGTACACACCAAGGATCCAAGACGTAAGGAGCAGTGGTATCTTGATAGCGGTTGCTCAAGGTATATGACGTGAGACATTAACAATTTTGCAACCCTATTAAGGTACGATGAAGGTGTCACCGTCATCTTTGGAGCTGATTCCAAGGGCAAGATTACCGGTATAGGTAACATCAAGATTAGTACATCTCCCTTAATTGAAAATGTTATTTTAGTTGATGGTCTTAAACATAATGTACTTAGTATTAGTTAACTATGTGATCATGATTTCAAAGTTATTTTTGATGATTTTTCTTGTAACATTTTTTATTGTAAAACCAATGATTGCATCCTTTCCGGATTTCGTGAAAATAATGTCTATATTATTAATGTGTTAAATCTAGATTGCAAAGCTAAATGTTTAAATGCTTTTGATGAGGATTCATGGTTTTGACATAGAAGATTAGGCCATATATCTTTTGACCATCTTTCTACAATCAATTTTAAGGAATCAAAGAAGGGTATTCCTTACTTGAAATTTAAAAAGGACCGCATTTGTGATGCGTACCAACTTGGGAAACAAACCAAGTCCTCTTTCAAACTAATCAAGGATATCATGACATCTAGGTCATTAGAATTGATCCACATGGATTTGTTTGGCCCTACTAAAACTGAAAGTTTAAATGGAAATCGCTATGTTTTTATTTTAGTTGATGATTTTTTCCGTTTTATATGGATTTTCTTTTTGGAACATAAAGATCAAGTTTTTTTGCATTTTAATATTTTTCAAAAAAGGGTTGAAAAGGAAAAAGGTTTTTCGGTTTTGCGCATAAGAAGTGATAGAGGCAGTGAGTTCATCAACCAATCCTTCATCACTTATTACGAAGAAAATAGAATTAAGCATGAGTTGTCTTGTCTTAGAACTCTATAACAAAATGGAGTCGTTGAAAGAAAGAATCGTACTCTTCAAGAAATGGTTAGGACTATGATTAGTGAATACTGGTGATCGGGTCGGAACGAGCACTAGAAAATGTGTGTTTTATGAAATCAATGAAAAGCTTGTATGTGCTAATGTTCCCTCGACACTTTCATTATAACATTGGCTCAACGGGTCGAATTCATAAGGACAGGAGGCGATAAAAGCATTAACAGTTTATGTTCACATCGGTTGTTAACAATTTCTTCTTTGTTAAAGAATAAGAAAAAGAAAATAAAAGAAAGAAAATTCAGAAGTGATAGGTGAAGAAAGAGATGAAATGGTGATGTGAAAATAAAAGAGAAGTAGTTTGAAAAATAAAATAGAAAAGAAGATGAAGCTTGTGGTAAAGAAAATGAAAACAAAGGTGAACAAAGAAGATGGTTAAAACAACGATGAAAAGATAAAAGAAGAGTTTTAAAATTGATTTTTAAAATAATGTAAAAAGAAAGGAGAATACTATAAAAGAAATCTCATTGTTTCTAATTACTAATTACTCCACTAACATGCTAACCTCTTAGTTATAGTTGCCTCACATAGATCCTTGGCCATCACTAGTCCTTGGCTTCAAGAGATGATACAAAGCATGACAAATAAGACGGTTCTTCACATTCAAACTTGCATCAAGAGCAAGCTATTACAAACATTAAATCATCAAACCATTAGAAGCAAGCATGAAATAAGAGAGTTAGCTTGGTTAACAAGTTAGGATGTTAGATATTAGAAACCATCATCATGAGCCATCAATGGCTCTTGCAAGAGCAAGGCCTTGTAGAGGCTACTAGATTCATGTGGATTATCAAGTAAATGGTTAGATGGTTAGTGGTTAGTAGTTAATCACCATGAGAGAAAAATCTAGCTAAACATCAAGTAGAAGATGGAGAAGATTACATTGGAGAAGAAAGGAGACACCTTTACATAGATTGTCACTATCTATTATATCAATATCTCTCTATCTCTCTCTGAATCTCTCAGTCCTACTAAAAGATCTAAAAAGGAAATGGAAATACAAAAGAAAAGAACAAGAACACCTACACTATACTACACTAAAAGATAAAAATTTAGCCTAAATCCCAAATCTGCTCCCGTTCTGGGCCTCTGTAGGGGTATATATAGGCGAAAGAATCATCTGAAAGGCGAGACGGGGCCACGCGTCGAAGATCGACACGTGGGCCAACCAAATTGCCGCAAAAACGAGGCTAATGCCGCATTTCTGCGGCAATACCAGGGACTTAGATCACTGGTTTTTGGCGAGTGATTCCCGTCGCTTCTAGGACCTTCTTGGTATACTCCATTTCGGGTATTTTCAACCGTATATTCGTCTGACGTGCGCAAGGGTCTAGGTTCAATATATTTTCTAGAAGATCCCTTACTTGGCCTCCAAGAATTGCGAATTTAATTATCCGAAAATGGGTTTAATTAAGCTCTTATTACCTTTTTTCCCTCCTCATCTTGATTATCTGCAAGAGAGACCAAAACACGGTTTGGACCGACATTTTATTCAAAAATCAGTAGAAAAATGTGATATAATAATGCAGAACTGTAGACTAATCACACCCCTACACTTATCTTTTGCTCGTCCCGAGCAAAACAAGAAAAAAAACTATCCTACAAATGTCATTACATCACTTTTGCAGGTGATGCGATTGCACTGAGCGTGTGTAACAAGCCGCTAAACCTCTAAGTTTTCACTAGAGGAGGAGTTTTGTCTCTTGAGGGTTTTCAGCAAATTGCACCCACAAAATCCATAAAGAAAGAAGATAAATGTTAGTATTTTGAAAACATATTTTGAAAGAGAGACAAATTTTTAAAATATTTTTGCAAAAATTTAAGCGATTTAAGATCATAAGTCCACCAAAAATTATTTTCCCTTAAACTTAGTCTCTATACAAGATCTTGTCTTCAATTAAGGTAAAAATTTAAAATTGGATTAAAAATTTTATCCTTCATAAAACCTAAATAATATACACTTTATGATAGTAAAGATTTCTAGGATTTCAACTTTAACCATCAAGCCATATAAATATATATATGTGTATATATATATATATTTCTTTTTCTTCTTTTTTTTCTTTTCTTTCTTCCCCTAGTTTTCTTAGCTTTCTAGTTCACCTGGGTTGTGAGCCTTTAACCGATGACTCCTAGACCAAATGGTTCTTAGGGCACCAGATGAGAAAACATCCATCGAGTTTAAGGACTCGAGTAAATAAGGCCACAAAACTAAGGGGGATTATTTGTTTTTTTACCACCGTTAGGCGTGAATAATCATGCTTCTTGAGGCATAATTATCTAGCTTAAAAAGTGATTTTTTTTGTTCGTATATATTTTTTCTTTTTATTTATTTCTGCTTTATAGTATGTTAGGTCTTTGTTTCCATCCCAAAAATTGTGTTTGTGTGAGGTGCATACTATCTAAGGCAAAAAATTCAAGATAAAATTATCTCTTCAATCTTTTATGCTTAACCTATAATTTAAAACAAGATTATTATTTCAATTAGGTTTAAGATGTTATAACGTAAGGTTTCCTTAATTTCTAAAATCAACTTAATTTTCTTTAAAATAGATCAAAACTTTGTCTCTTACTTCAAAAAGTTTTTAAAGAAAGAAAAATCCTATACAAAAGGGAAGAGTTCTAAAAGTATCCTAAAAGAAGTGAAAAAGAAAGAAATCTAAAAAAAATTTATTTTAGTAAACCCTCCCCCACACTTATCTCATGCATTATCCTTAATGCATCGTGAATATATATATGCATGAACCAAATAAAGAAGGAAGGAAAAATCACCTCAAGGTGGTGGTTCCAGTGGTGGTCTGATTGGTCCACGAAATGCGACCCAATCCAATTTGCGTGGAGTGTAGAGGAACCTACCAGAGACCTCTAAAATACAACCCACTAGAATGATGTATATATGGATAATTTTTATTAAAAAATTTACAACATCTAATTTCCAAAATTTGAAAATAATTTCAGAGTCAATATTATCAATACCCTTGTTCCAAAATGGAGGGTGAAAAGATGGAATGATTGATTTGAACTCAGAAAGTACAGAAACTAATACTGACTAAGGGAAGTGACTGAAATCAAGTAACGGTTCTGGAGTCAGAATTGGTTCAGGAAGTGGATCCAAGTCAAGAAGTTGAAACTCAAATCCACATTCATTTCCCCCCAATGGAATGTGACTTTCTAGGATTGGTGATTCAAGTTCAAGAATGACAGGTATGGAAATCAAATCTGACTCTAAAATGTTGCTCAAGTTGGATAACAAAATATGAGTCAATAGTGATTCAGGAATTTAAACTGGATCACAAATTTAAGGATCGAAGTCACATTCTTCTCTTAGTTTAATTCTTTTCGAAAGGAAAACTTGCCAATTTGTCAATGAGACTTTCAAAAGTATGAAATTGGTCAAGTTCAATATGTTGATCATAAAAGATTGGTGATTCAATTTCACGATGGATTGGCACATGATCCAATGTTGACTCAAGGAAAAAGCCTGAAATCAGGTAAAAACACCTCAGTCATTATTGAATCAGGAAGTGAAATTGAATTACCAAGTTGAGGTTCAGAATTATATTCTTGCTCAAGTTCAATTTCAGGAAAAGGATAACTTGCCAAAATATCAACATGTTTCTCAATATTTTGATGTTGGTCAAGTTCAAATGGGTGAACAGAAATTGAATCTTGATTTTTAAAATAACATGATTATTTGACTCTAACATAATGGTTAATGACATCAGGAATGGTCAAGGAATGAGAATGGAGAGTTTTGACCATCATATCTATGTCATGATTATGAGCGATTTGAGCCTGAGTCATGGCTTCAAGAATCTTTTCATAGTCGATTGGTTCATCGTTTTGTTGTGATTGGACTTGAAAAGAAGAAGATTTGTTTTGAAAATTATGGTGAAATCGTGAGTCCATCAGATTTTTTTAATTGTCGTTCGGACTCACGCATACTTATTTCTAAGATTGATGGTTTTTTATTTTGAACTGGTGTGACTGAGCATGAATTTTGGTTTTGAAAAAATTGTGAGTCGAACTTGTGCTGTTGGGACTCAAGCAAGGCGTCTATACTCTTTTCTAGCTCAGACTTTTCTTCAATTGGTTGGTCTAGAAAATGAGTATAGGATGCGAAATCGGGGAATGAATATTGTAAAAATTGTGGACAAGGTGGACGTGGTGGACAAGGAGGTTGAAAATTTGACTCGGGGGAGGTGAATCCCTATTGACTCTGTGAAGAGTTGAAATTATTTTGAAAATTATGGTCATAAGATTGGGGGTATGGGTTGCATTGATTCAGATAAGTCTAACCCAGTGTATTTGGTTGGTCATATTGTAAAAGTCAGATTGAAATTATCCAAGTCAAATGGGGTTGGTGTGGAATATGGATTCATGTTAGGATTGAAAGAATTATTGTTGTTTAATTCCATATCACAAACAATCACAAATAAGAAAGAAAAAACAGACAAACAAACAAAAAGAAATAAAAAAGCAAAACCAATACTACACTAGGGTTAACCTAAACCCAGACGACTCCTAACTAGGCGATGACCCGGCAGAGGTTGTTGTTAGAATCCGAACACAAGCTAATCAGTCAGGTAGGGATAAAATATGGTGGGAGGTATCCGTGCGTAAGCAACGGGTCTTAATTACGCTAAAGGTATCTTTGAGGCATAATCTCTTAATCCCCAACCTTAGACACCGATTTCATAAGAGTTAGATTCAAAACAAGTTCCACCCTCGGTCAATCTCTTAATGAGTCCGAGATGTCTCTAGGGGCCAACGTCTATCAATTTTTATTAGGGCTTGGATTGTGTGAGTGGAGAGGTGTTTTTTATGTTAAGGAAGGGTGATGAAATCCCTACCTTATCTTGTATGAGTTTTATCCTTAATTTCAATTCGTGCAAGTATTCAATATAGAAAAAAAATTACACAAAGCAAATAAATCACCCACGTATTTGTCCTATGCTATATGCATTGTCATATGTACACCTCAGTCCAAATCATAACAACAGAACAAAATACAGTATATTGGAATTGAAATTAATACGTCCCTAAATGCAAATGTCTAAACCATTTTAAAAGCATCCAAATACCATATTTTTGTTCTTTAACTATTGCAGTGTGTAGGCAATCGATCAAAAATTTAACAGCAGAATATATTAATATATGCAACTTGCAAAGTCCCTGCAAAGGACAAAGGTCAAATGCCACAATATTGCCACGTTTTCGCAGCTTTTCTTTGCTTTCTGCGGAAAAAATAAGGAAGCGGAGCCCCTGCTTTCTAGAGCAAGGATATGCAAGCAAAAGAAGAACTCTGCAATGTTCAGTTTCTACAAAAATTAACCTGCACACCAAAATAGAGCAGAAATTGTTAACAAAATCGTGAGTCTAAACCATTCCCATCCCTGACAACGGCGCTAAAAATTTGATCGGAGCGGAACGAGCACTCGAAAATGTGTATTTATAAAATCAGTGTAAAAGCTGATATGTGCTAATGTTCCCTCGATAATTTTGTTATAGCATTGGCTCAACGGGTCGAATCCACAGGGACAGGAGGCGATAGAAGCATTAACAGTTCTTATTCACGATGGTTGTTAACAAGTCTTCTTTGTTAAAAGAATGATAAAAGTAAAAGAAAAGAAAACTGAACGTGATAGATGGAGAAAGCGATGAAAGCGATATGAAAATAAAAGAGAAGTGGTTTGGAAAACAAAAAGATGATGAAACAAAGGTGAACTAAGAAGTTGGTGAAAACATCGATAAGAAAATGATAAAAAGGTTTCGAAAATGATTCTTAAAACAAAGTGAAAAGAATAAGGAATGCTATGAAAGAAATATCATGGTTTCTAACTACTAATTACTCTACTAACATGCTAACCTCTTAGTTATAGTTACCTCACATGGATCCTTAGCCATTACTAATCCTTGGCTTCAAGAGACGATACAAAGCATGGCAAATAAGATGGTTCTTCACATTTAAACTTGCATCAAGAGCAAGCTAATACAAACATTAGATCATCAAACCACTAGAATCAAGAATGAAATAAAAGAGTTAGCATGGTTAGCAAGTTAGCAAGTTAGATGTTAGAACCCATCATCATGAGCTATCAATGGCTCTTGAAAGAGAAAAGCCTAGTGAGCTACTAGATTCATGTGGATTATCAAGTAAGTGGTTATATAGTTAGTGGTTAGTAATTAGTCACCATGAGAGAAAAATCTATCTAAACATCATGTAGAAGATGGATAATATTACATTGAAGAAGAAAGGAGACACCTTTACATAGATTGTCACCATCTATTACATCAATATCTCTCTATCACTCTCTGAATTCTCAGCTATACTACAAGATCTAAAAAGGAAATGAAAATAGAAAAGAAAAGAAAAGAAGAAGAACACCCACACTACATTAAAAGATAGAAACCTAGCCTAAATCCCAAATCTGCTCCCGTTCTAGGCCTCTGGAGGGGTATATATAGGCGAAAGAAGCATCTAGAAGGCGAGACGGGGCCACGCGTCGAAGATCAACGCGTGGCCCTACCAAATTGCTACGGAACGTGGCTAATGCCGCGTTTTCATGACAATACCAAGGACTTAGGTCCTTGGTTTTTGGTGAGCGATTCCTGTCGCTTCTAAGACCTTCTTGGTATACTCCGTTTTGGGTATTTTCATCCGTATATTCGTCTGACGTGCGCAAGGGTCTAGGTTCAATGTATCTTCTAGAAGATCCCTTACTTGGCCTCCAAGAATTGCGGATTTAATTACCCAAAATGGGTTTAATTAAGTTCTTATTACCTTTTTGCCCTCCTTGTCTTGATTATCTATAAGAGACACCAAAACACGGTTTAGACCGATATTTTATTCATAAATCAGTAGGAAATATGATATAATAATGCAGAACTGTAAACTAATCAATAGGCTTCCTTAATACTTATGGGCCGAGGACGTAAACACCTCATGCTATATATCAAACAGAATTTATTTTTGTAAAGATTCTTCTAAAACTTCTTTTGAAATCTATTATTCAAGAAAACTCAATGTTTCGTATTTTAGAGTTTTTAGATGCAAATGTTTTGTTTTGAATATCAAAGATAACTTGGGTAAATTTGATGCTAAGGCTTTTGAAGCTATTTTTGTTGGGTATTCTTATACTAACAAAGCTTATAGAGTATTCAATAAATCCTCTCTTATAATTGAAGAATATATGCATGTTAAGTTTTAAGAATCTGATACTTTTGTTAAGAATGTTGTAGAGATTAAAGATATGGAGAAAGTATCCTTGGAGGACTCACCCACATAAGAAGACAAGTAAAAACTTAATGATTAAGTTTAAGAGGATGAAGTGGAACCACTCAACCACTTTTAAAAGATTAGAGATAAGCTACAAGTCATCCCAAAGATCTCATCATAGGTGATGCATCATAGGGGGTATCTACTCGCTCCAAACGCCATAATTTGTATGGTCATTATGCTTTAATTTCCCATATTGAACCCAAAAATATTCTCGAAGTTGAGGGTGACTCATATTGGTTACTTGTAATGCAAGAAGCGCTCAATCGGTTTGAGCGCAACTAAGTTTGGCATCTCGTTCCTAAACCCCGTGATAGACCAACGATTGGTACTAAATAGATTTTTAGGAACAAGTTGGATGAATTGGAAAATGTTATTAGGAATAAAGTTAGATTAGTGGCATAAGATTACACCCAAATCGAAGGAATCGATTTTGAGGTAACATTTGCACCTGTAGCATGGCTCGAAGCTATATGGATCACACTTACTTTTGCTTCTTATAAATATTTCAAACTTTTTCAAATGGATGTCAAAAGCGCATTTTTAAATGATTTTATTGAAGAGAAAGTATATGTTGAATAACCTCTCGGGTTTGTTGATCCTATACATCCAAATTTTTTTTTCAAACTAAATAAAGCTTTGTATGGTTTAAAACAAGCTCCTTGAGCTTGGTATGAAAGACTTTCCACTTTTCTTCTTTTAAATGGCTTTGTTAAAGGTAAAGTAGATACTACTTTGTTTACTAAGCATGTTGATAGTGACATTCTCATTTTTCAAATTTATGTTGATGATATAATTTTTAGATTTACTAACGAAATACTTTGCAAAGAGATTGAATCATGTATGCAGAATGAGTTTGAATTGTCTATGATGGGAGAGCTAAACTACTTCCTTGGACTCCAAATCAAGCAAAGGAGTTATAAGATCTTTATAAGTCAAGTAAGTACACAAAGGAACTCATCAAGAAATTCAAACTTGAAGGGACAAAGACTAGCAACACTCCCATGGCTACCACAATCAAACTTGACAAGGATGAACAAGGTAAAAGTGTAGACATAAAACTTTATAGAAGCATGATTGGTAGTTTGTTGTATTTAACGGCTAGTAGGCCGGATATCATGTTTAGTGTATGTCTTTGTGCTAGATTCTAATTTTGTCTTAGAGAGTCCCACTTGATTGCGGTAAAACGCATTATTTAATACCTTAAGAGCACTATTGGAATGGGTTTATGGTATCCGAAGACCAAAAAATTTTTAATGATGAGTTTTTCGGATGTTGACTATGCAGGTTGTAGAGTGGATAGGAAAAGTACAAGTAGAACATGTCAGTTTCTAGGAAATTGTCTTGTTTCATGGTCTTTCAAGAAACAAAATTCTGTAGCCCCCTCAACCGTCAAGGCGGAGTATGTTGCTATTAGGGCTTGTTGTGCATAAGTCCTTTAGATAAAACATACTCTCATTGATTATGATTTGCATTATGATCATGTTAAAATATTTTGTGATAATACTAGTACTATTCATATGACTAAAAATACAAATCAATATAGTAAGACTAAGCACATAGAGATTCGATATCACTTTCTTAGAGATCATTATGAGAAAAGTGATATTGAAATTGATTATGTTTCTACTGAGTTTCAACTTGCAGATATTTTTACTAAACCACTTAATTTTAATAGATTTTCTTTTATATGTGGTGAACTAAATATTTGCATTATTGATCGATGAGTTTTCGTGGTTGTTTACCCTTTTTGATGTATGACAAAAAGGGGGAGAAGTATGAAAGTATAGGTTTGTTTTGATGTTTATCTCATATATGTTTTCATCTTTTTGATGTTTATCTTCATATATATTTCATGTTTTATACTTAATAATAGAACATCATTTGAGGGGGAGCTTTTACCACCTTCTTACATTTTGTTTTCTAGTTTATATGTTTTGTCATCATCAAAAAGGGGGAGATTGTTGGCCCAAAGGCTACAATCTCCGGGTTATGTGTTTTGATGATAACAAATCATATAAAAGCTATTTGGTACTAATAGAAGTTCAAGAATGAATTTCAGGTTAGTACAGGTATTGATGGCTCAATTCTCAAGCATAAGATATTAGGCTCTAGCTCAATCACTGCTCAATATCAAGTTTTAGAGACGCCTGCTTGTAGACTCATCCTGTAGATAATTTTTTTGTTAAAGATTAGTTTATATGTTTGAAGCTCAAACACACACACACTCACACACACATAAATTGCACGTTTTTGAAAAGAATGTTTTTAGCTTTTGATTATCAAATCTTTATAAAATATACTTTGTTTTATAATCAGTATACTTAGTTTTCTATAGTTCAAAAACCTTAAAAAATCTTTTCAAAACATAACATATTTTCAAAATGTATTTTAGGCTTGTTTTCTATTTTGACAAAGGTCGGTCAACTGGGCGATCAACCTCGCCTGTTACAGGTCAGAACGGTTAACAACATGGTCGACCAGAGTTCTGAAAATTGGGGGTATGCACGTTGTGCACGTTCCTAGTCGACCGGTCCTTGTTGCGATTGACCAGGCGGTCGATCGACTGTAAGCAGGTTTAGCCTCGGTCTATTACGGTCGACCGACCAGCCGACCGGAAGGCAAACGGTCAGATTTTTGAATCTGCGGGTCGACCGGCCGATCGACCGCCAGTCTGCCAGTTTGGCAGAAATGGCTATTTTTTTAATAGGTTGCTTTAAAACATGTTTAAATTAAAAAAACGTGGTAAGCTATATTAGAGGGTCAATTTCTACCTTTTTTTATGCTGGTAAAACTATTCTATGTTTGTTCTTATAAAACCCTATATAAAGGGGTCATTAGGGTTGAGTTTAATAACAACAAAAAAAATTCAAAAATTAAAGTTTTGGGATTTCAAGTAAAAGAGCTTTTTGTTTTCAGTTTTGTGCTATTATTTTCAAAGTCTTCTTGAAGTTTTAGTTCTTAAAATCTCTCTTCTATTTTTAAATTTCACTTACAAAATCTTGAGCTTCAATCTTTTATATTATTCTCTATGGTTTTGTAAAGAAGTGTTTTCAAGAGAGAGTTTGTAGTCTTTTGATCACCCAGTGCTTATTGTATTGTTGCTATGCTACCCTGGACTAGGGAGTGTGTTGGGAAGTTGTGTACTCCATAGTGGTTATAATTCCTTTGGTGGAAAGTTCTAGTGGATTGAAAATCCTTCACGGTGGTGAAGGCAAGGATGTAGAGCGATAGCTCGAACCTCGAAACAAATCTCTTTGTTTGCGATTGATTTCTTATCTCTCTTATCTACTTTATATTCATTCATTCATTGTCGATCTATACTCATTACAATAAGATTGCATTGAGCACCTCAAACTCTTATCTAGAGGAATCACGAGAAAGAAGTTCAGAACCCTTCACGGGGTATACGGCTTTTAATCTTACTTTGAGTGATTGTTTGCATCATCTCATTTTTATTTAGCATTGAATATTGAATTGATTAGCCTTACACCTATTCACCCTCCTCTAGGTGTAATTTCATAAAGGTTCTTCTATTCTTTTCAATTTAGTTTTTTTGTTTGATTTAGTCGCTTTGTTTACTTTTATTTGCTTCTTTTATGCATTCTTTTTAATCATATCTCCTTTATAACTTAGATTAGGGAGAGTTTCAAAACAGATAAGAAAAGAAGAATTATCTTTAGAGTGACACTAGATATAATCTTCGTTAAAGATAGTTATTTGAGAGTGATAGCCAATGGAACTATCTCACTTCTCCTCATCGTTACTTAACTTAATTGACTTGCTTTCCTTTAATTAATCAAAAATATGTTTTTTTTTATTTTCTTTTATATTTTCTTTCTAACTTAGTAATTTAAACAACAACACCATCTTCTTCTGCCATCTTCTTCTTAACTTAACATTTTTATTTTCTTTTTATAAAACTGAGAAGATAAGTATTAACTTATTTTTGGTAAATTAAAAGAAGAAACTTACTTAATTACTTACATCGTTGTCCCTCCCTGTAGATCACGACCCACATAGTCACTTTCTATAGGAGTAGCATTGAGAACTTAGCACTTTTCTAAACGCGGTATTTTTTTGAGCAAATTTGGCTCATCAGTAGCCCCCAGTTAAAGGTAGTGGCCAAAAAAATGAGGCAAATAGTCCCTGGTTTGACAACTGGACTGAAGGTTTCTAAATAATCAAGACCCTGAAATTAAGAATATTCTTTGGCTACTAAAAAAGCTTTATATCGCTCAATACTGCCATCTGCTTTAATTTTAACTTTAAAAACCCACTTAAAACCAATAATATGCTGAGACGGAGAGGGTGACACTAGTGACCATGTTTTATTTTTGATGAGGGTGTAGACTTCCTCTTGCATAGCAGCATGCCACTGTGGGTATTGAAAAGATTCCTTAAAAGTGGATGGCTCCTCAGGACCAAGAGCAGCAAGGAGGGTCGTTGGAAGATGATAACGAGATACATAAAGTGCCTTTGGATGACGAGTACCATCTTATAGACGAGTCACCATGAGATGAGTGCGCACATGAGCTGATGCAACATGAACCAGGGAATCACTAGGAGAGTCTTGACTAGAGGGAGGGTCTAGGTCAAGAAAGGCAACTTGGGGTCATCCTTGGTTAGGAGGGGCAATGTCTATACCTTGCTGTTGTAACGCCCTGATCCCGCGGGTATACAGACGTTACTGTGACGTATATACGTAGGTCAAAAATACCCTCACATATATGCGCTAAGTATCATTACAGACAAGAATCAAAGTATGAAAGTACGTGGTGTATTATACATTCCAACATATGAGTATAATTACAAAGTTATCATCGGATGTGATACAATATTACAAGATTATTACATCACCGATAGGCACAAATGCGAGAATACAAAGAAATTTACATATATGAACAGTAAAAAGACGCTCCCAAGTTACAAAAGGAAAACTCGAGAGATGAGCAAGAGGGCGTGGAAGGATAGGGCTCTAGATGGTCTGCCGATGGTCCACGCTTCTGCTACACTTCTCTGATCAGTAACCGGGAGAATCCTAAGCTCCAAGCTCTGGAATCTGAACATGAAGATTCAAGGGAGTCAAAACTCCCCAGCGAGTGGTGTTACAAATTCCAAGTGGCGTGCAAAGATAACACACGCGTATCATAAATCTGAATCAGAAGCATGCACTGAAAACTGTGTCATGAGCATAAGCATGCAGGAGCAGATAAAGAGGCAGCAAGTAAAGTAAATATGGTAAAACTAGTTATACAATCCCAAATTATCGATTCATGAGGTTAGTACGTCGAATAAATAATCCAAACAAGAAAACCCTCATATATATACCATATATACCTAACATAATTGTATCCTGAGTTCATAAAACCTGGATTGACTCCTAAAATATGAAAACATTATAAAAGTGATAGCAAGCCAATAAAATCTATAATACTGAATACAAGCAAAACCAGCTATATAGGCCCGATTCATGACTTCATGAGATTAGTATATCGAAGGAATAATCCAAACAAGGAAACCCTCATATATATACCTTTATCCCATGTTGTCGTACTCGAGCGTATACAACCCGAGTTGCAAAATAGCATAACAATCTATTAGTTAGCATCTTTTATTATTATTATTACTCATCAAACCCATATATCTAGGTATGTGCCCTAGAGTTCCAACACATATACATCCATATACGAGTAAGTTGAGGTTGCTACCAGAAACTGATGATGAGACCAATGTGTTATGTTTACAGTAGGTCCCGTACATACCCGGGACCATGGCCTAAGATGTTTCAGTGCTGACCCAGAACCTGTCACTAGGCAAATAGGAAGGTGGGCCTTACATTATGCCTATTCAGGAATATAATATGAGGTAGGGAGTCAGCGCTCCCCTCGGATACCTGGAGGTCCTCAGGTAGATCCAGAAATTGGAGTTGTACATCATACCTAATACCACTGTAAACATATTCAACACTTGATGTTCATCAGTTTCCCTCTTACCCAATGTAAGTTGGCCTTTTTATAGTTTATTATTATTCAATTATCATATTACTGGAATAGAAGGAACAGGACAGGTTCAAGAGTTACAGAAGTAACAGGAGCACACAAGTACTAGAAATACAGGTCACTGTATATAATATAGGATATCGGGACAAGATTCCCGAAATATGATAATCACAAGACAAGTAGTAAGATGTCATGTGATAAGTGATATCAAACAAGCATCAGGTGATAACAAGCAGGGTCAAGTGATAGCATGTAGGAGTCAGGTGTCAAGTAATAGTACGTCAAGTATAAGCACAGTAGATATCACTATACAGGAAACAGTACTGATACAAGGGATCGGTATGCATACAAGAAAACGACACCGATATAGAGGATCGGTACGAATACAAGAAAAAGATACCGATACAGGGGATCAGTATGAATATAGGAAAATGGTATAGTTAGGATAACAATATAAATACAGGTTTCAAACCCTTCACAACCATCAAGGAAAGAGTAATAGTTGAATTGACAAATAGACAAGCGGGCATGCAAGCAAGCGTACATTCAAGTGAAGCTAAATAAGCTAGAGTGGGGCTAACGCACAATGCTAAATGCTATCACGCACGGTGTAGTTATCGCTCGCGGCAAAGCCACGATAACGTACATCAATCGCTCACGGCGTAACTACACTCGGACGGAGTTAACGATAGAGCGCTGGGCACTAGGCTCGCTTACCAGGCAAAGCATGAGAGCCCGGAGGCTGAACGCAACCTGAGAGTTGGGTATAGAAATCATGGAGCTAAACGCAGCCTGGAGGCTGGGTATATTACCTGCAGGAGATGTCAGTCCATGGAAGCACACATATAAATGTGAGAATAACTAGACGACCGTGGAGTAGTGAAGCCCGGAGGTTAATAGGGCCCGGAGGCCAAGTAAAGAGCCCGAAGGCTAAGTGACCACGAACAGTCGGCCATGCATGGTATAAGGCAGATATCGCAGCATATACTAGTCCAAAATTAAACTACACTATTACAATCATTCGCCACACTAGTACAATACAGTATAACGGTAAAATACACATGTTCACAATATACATGTAGACACCCACACTGGTACAAACACAACACACCGGTTATAATTACATGTCCATGATATAGTTACAATTCCACCAATAAACCTACACAATACATGTAATACAAATCACCCGTTGAAGCAGGGAAACCCAGAAAAGGCGAGAACACTCAACTATATCACGAAATATGCCACAAAATCCCAAAAAATTCAATTTAACGTGCACGCCACCAATATAATAAAATGAATAAATATTATTTTAGAGAGAGCTATTAGAGAGGAGAGAGAGAAAGAGAAAGGGAAAGGGAAAGGGAGAGAATGCATGAGAGAGAGAGAGGGGAGAGAGAATATGAAAGAGAAAGAGAGAAACAGGGAGAGAGAGAGAGGAGCTGGCCAGCCTCTGGTGGCCGACCAGGTGGCTACTGGCAGCGGCCCTAGCCGTCAGCGATCCAACAGAGAGAAGAGGGGGAGAGGGAGAGGGAGGGGGAGAGAGGGTAGAGAGAAAGGAGAAAGTACAGCAGAGAGAGGGAGAGAGTGGGAGGGAGAAAAGGGGAAGAAGAGGACTGGCCGGCCCTCTCCAGTTAGGGGGTGGCGGCGGCAGCTCTGACCACCGGCGGCGCCCCAAGAGAGAGGTAAGGAGAGGGGAAGGAGAGAATAAAGAGAGAGAGAGAGAGTGAAGGAAGAGATAGAGAGAGAAGAGAGATCTAGAGAGAGGGAGAGTTGGCCACACCGACGACTGGCCAGGTGACCGGCGGTGGTTCACCATCGTGACCATGGACAGAGGGGGGAGAAGAAGAGCAAGAAGAAGAAGAGAAAAAGTAGAGAAAAAGAAAGGAAAGGGAAAAGAAAAAGAAAAAAAGAAGAAAAGGAGATAGAAAGTTTTTTATTCTTTTTAGCGTAGATTTTTATTTTTTCTTTTATGTAATTTTTACTTTTCTTTATGTAACTGAGAGGAGAGACGAATTTAATGAAGGAATGAGAGTAAGCTTGTACTGAGGGTGACACTGGTATAAGTAAGTCTTTTTTCATTGTTATTTGAATCGAATCGAAATTTCTTTTTCTTCGTTACTCTTATTTTCGTTTACTTTCCTCTGATGTGTAACAATCCTAGTGAATTTGATAGCCTCGAGACTGCTTCGCCATTGCAAGTGCCCTTGATGGCCTATGGTGATGAACAACCATTCTTTTGCTAGTTTAGCTTTCCCTTTTATTCATAGTGTAGATCGGGAATGGGGAAGATCCTACATGCCATACTTGATCGCCTTCAACGACTAGGTAAGTCGTAGCTATGGATTCAAGGTATATGAGCAATGAAGAGGTAAGAATTTTTAGGTTTAACTTTCTTTTTTTTCTTTTAATTTTTAGTTTAGATCACTAACACCACAATCTCACAACTCTTTTATCACTCTTTTCAATTTCTTTGTATATATCTATTTTTTATTTTCTCCACCTTCTCAATCTACCACTTTCTTTCTAACTTAACTTTAACCTATTTTCCTTTTCTTTTAAAGAACTAAAAGAAGATCTTTAATCATTGATTGTAACTTAAAAGAGAACTTGCTAAAAAAGCTTCATCGCTAGTCCCTCCTTATGGATCACGACCCACATAGCCACTTGCTATAGCGGTAGAATTGAGCCCTTGCACTACTGCTATAAAGTTCTAAAATTCTATATTTTTGTGTTCAAGTAAAACCTCAATCAAATTTTGGCGCCGTTGCCGGGGAGGGACGGTAATTTTTCTCTTTTTAGATTTACATTTTTGATTAAATTTCTTCTTTGTCTTGGTGTATAGATTTAACAATAAGGAAATTTTTGTTGCAGTAGACATATAAGTGGCCCTGGACTCTACTCTAGAAATCAGAGCACAGAAGCCCTCAGATTTGCTACATTTCAGTGGCAATCTGAGTGAACTACTAACCTGTATTTTTGCAGGTTGGCTGAATTGCAAAGCTAAAATTCTCTAACTATTTACTTCCTTATTTATCTCAATATACATATTTTTAACCTCAACAGTAAAATAATGTTTGTTAAATGCTAAAAACGGTTTAGGCTTTGCATTTAGGTACATGTCTATTTCATTTACTTTTTTACATTACTGTTGAAGAGTGCTGGAGCAAAAGGTACGTATGCATAGCATATAGTTTAGGAAACATTCTTGGGTGATATTTGCTTGTGAATGTTACTTTTCTATATCTTGCACACATTGCACTAAATTGATTTAAGGTCTTGTCCTATAAACAAGATAAGGTGAGAAAGTCATTAACCTCCCTTAGCCCACAAACCATCTCCTCACTTACTAACCAGCCTAACTAAAACTGAGTAGACATTGGCCCTATGAACATCTCGGACTCATATAGGAGACTGATCTAGGTCCCTGATTTTGGTGCGTGGGTTCCTGTCACTTCAGGGACCATCCAGATATGCTCAGATTTAGTTAATTTCGTCCAGATTTGCGTCAGACATCTGCAAGGGTCTAGGTTCAATGCATCTTATAGAAACTCACTTGCTTGGTCTCCAAAAAATGCGAATTTAGTTGCCCAAAAATTGGTTTAATTAAGCTCTTATTACCCTTTTGCCCTCCTTGTCTTGATTATCTGCAAGAGAGACCAAAATATGGTTTAGACCGATATTTTATTCATAAATCAGTAAGAAAATGCGATATAATAATGCAGAACTGTAGAGTAATCAATCAGTAATTAGGATCTCTCTAAGGTTATTATGCTAAAATCTAGAGACCAAGAATCTGATACCAATTGAAATATACCTAGAAGGGGTGAATAGGTGTTTTGCTAATCAAATACTATTTTAAAACTACTTATGATGAATTATGAAAACGGTCACTCAAAATAAAAATTGAAGTCAAATTTCTCGTAAAGGGCTCTAGAACTTCTCCTCTTTTATTCCTCTAGATATTGAGTTAAGGTACTCAATTGCCTCCTTATTGAGATGAGTATTTATCGATAGTGAAAGTGATAGATGAAATGCAAGCAATGATATTAAGCAAGATGAACAACTATACAAGTATGAAATATAAAAAGCAATAGAGAGTAAGACACAAGTAACTGCAAACACAAAGAAATTGTTTTAAGATTTGAGCTACCGCTCTACGTCTCTGCCTTAACCTCTATGAAGCATTTCACTATCCTCTGAGGGATCTTCCACAAAGGGACCTTACACAAAGGAATTACTAGTTGGTCTACATAAGACCAGAGTGCACAACTCTACCAACTCAACCCTCTACACAAGAGATAGCACAAAGTCAATTGAGATTACAAAGCTCTTGGTGATCCAACAAGATCACAAACACTCTCTCTTACAACTTTCTATAGAGTAGAATATGAAGTATAGTTCAAGGAGTTAAGTGAGAGATGAAATTCAGTTAGAAAGAATAGAAGAGCTTTAAAACCAATGATTGTACTACAAAATTGCATCACTTTTACACATATATCCTTAATCATTCCTTTATTAATATTATTCTCTTTTTGATTATGGTGTGTAGTTACTTAAATGAGAGGGTAAAGATACGAGAAGTTTTATTTTATCTAAAGTTGGATTTTAAATTAAATTGAATCCAAAGGAGGAAAGGATCAATCTTCCCCTCCTAAATTCAAGTTAAAATTTAGAAGATAAAGTCCTAAAGATGAAGGGGATAAAGCTAATCCTAATAGAGATAAGGAGGATAATTCAAATTAAATAGAGTTCAAAATCAATTCAGACTCAGATTCAGACTATATAGCTTTTAGTATTCAGATCATAACGTTTGCTATAGATATTCAAATTCAATAATTCAAGATGCTACAAAAAGAAAACTTGAAGGACTATAATTCTTATATTTATTACTCTGTCTAATTCAGCCATCTGATGAGTCATATTCAGCGATCAACACGCGAACTTACTGCAGATCAGAATTGAATTCCCTATTGAATTAGGGAACCTTTTAATTTGTATCCTAGTGTGATAACTTTGAGATCTATTTAAAGAGCTGAAGTCTCTGATAATCTCTCGTGTCTCTACATCAGAGATTATAAGTTAGAAGTTTTCTTTAGTTTCTCTTTCAAATTTTTTTTATAATTTTTAGATTCTACTTCTACTTCTAATTCAAGATTTGTGAGAAGGAGTAGCCATTGTAATTCGAGGTGATAGATTAATACAAGGTTCTTTCGTTCCTTTCATATCTCTTTTTTTATTTACTTCATATATGCTTTTTCTTTTCTTTTTTTTTTTTACTTTCTTTTGCTTACCATGAATAGTTAGATTTTTCTCATGGCTTGCTAAGATATCACCACTATCACATTAAATGTCTAGTAGATAATCAGATTAGATCATATACATACCTACTCTGATTTTTATTCATGAAAACTCATTAGGATAAGCAATTAGGTCAAATATTTGCTAATACTTCTTAACTGTTTTTCTTAATCTATGCTTGATGAAAATCTTGATATTTTAATGTTAAACTTTGATTAGTATTATCTCAAATAGGGTTAAGATTTATTAAATACTTTCTAATAATTTTTCTTACTTTATACTTGATTGACAGCCTTGATATTATAACATTAAAACTTGGATGGTGTTATTTCAAATCATAACCTAGTTTCTATCCTATGTATCTTGCTTGATTTTGTGGTAGAATATCATGTTTAGGATTTGAAGTGAAGTAATTATCTATCTAGCATTAGCATGTATGGTGTTTGATTATCAGTAACCTGTGAGCCTTTCTTTTAGTTTAATTATTTATCCACATATATTTCATCTTTTCTTTTTTAAGTTCTTTAAACAGAGAAGATAATAGACAATATTACTGAAAAGCTTCCATCACATCTCTCCTTGAGGTTCGACCCATTTAGCTCTTGCTACATCGTTTAAATTGCAAAGATTAAGAGTTAAAACCAATCACATATACCTTTTGTTGGCCCAGAGGCCTTCCATTCTAGTTTTGATGATGATTAACTCATGTAGTTATGTTTACTAATAATCTTGTGATGTTTAGTTTCAGATCCTTAACTAAAATATTAGTAGGTGATTAGCTTCAACAAAGGTGTTTTGAAGCTTCTCACATGGTGATTCAAGAGCCCAAGCCACAAAGATCATATTTAGCACTGGTTGGAGTCAAGCTCGGTGGATCACGGTTTGGATCGAGTCGACTTGAAGATGGAGTTTGTCAAGAAGACTGATACCTAGTTTAGTTTTTGGTTTAGATCCATTTTTAAAGACTAGATAGTGTGATATGCTCAAGTTCACAACACACACACGTGTTTCTAGTTTTCAAGTTTATTGGTTTTCAGTTTTTGATTTAACCGATCTTGATTTTCATGAATAGATAGATTCAAAATAAGTTTACATGGTTTAATGTATATTAGATATGTTCTATATACATGTATGCTTCATATCTTAGACAAACTTATTTTGATATGCCTATTCATGTTTTTGGTGTTTTGGTATTTTGACAAAACATATTTGTGGATTTAAAGTCAAAAACTTGGATATATATATGTTTCATGTATATTAGATTATATCCATATACAACATGCTTAAAGCTTTTTAAATATCATGTTTTTATATTTTGAATGAGTTTTGGAAAAATCGGATTCCCATTTGAAAAATCCAAGTTTTAAAAAATACAGTTTTTGGTTTTCGACAAAATTTGTAAGTCACAAAAATGGTTCAAAATGTTTGAAAATTTGTGTTGAAATTTTTCACACAAGTTTGTATATCAATATATTATACTGAACTTATTTTTGTGGATTTTTAGAGATTTTATAGGATTTAATAGGATAATAAAAATCAAGTTTTTCAGTCCCTTAACAGTTTCTGCCAGGCTCTGGTGGTCGACCGCACGGCCGACCGGACCAGGAGCCAATCGACCAGAACGGTCGACCAGAAGTGTACACAAACATGCACGCAGCCAACCTTTTAGGCTGGTCGACTGAGCGGTCGACCGACTGAAAGCAACCCACTCTCGGGTTGCTCCGGTCGACCAGGCGGTCGACCGGCCAGAGAGTTGTTGCTCTCTGGTTCAGGGCCCGATCGACGGGCGGTCGATCGGAAGGCACAACGGTCGAATTATGACCATTAGCCGGTCGACCGGCCGGTCGATCGGGTGGTCAAATCTGACCATATTTGCAGCCAACATCTAGTTTTTTTAAAGGAGCTATAAAAACCCCATTTGAGAGAGGTTTTCTCTAAGAATTTTCAAGGCTAAAATTTCCTACTTCCTAAGAGTTTTCAGCAAAAAGTTTTTGAGTTCTAATTCCTATTTTCTATTTGTTTTCAAAAGTGTTTTTTATTTCAAAGAAAATAGTCTTTTGGGAATTGTTTTTGATCTAAAAATTCTATATCTTTTTAGAGAGTTTTCCAAGTGATTTTCTTTGTTAAAAACACTTTATTTTCCACACTTGAGTTTATCATTCTATCCTTTCTATAAGATCTTATTTTTGTTAGAAAAGAAATTGGTTTGTGGTCTTTTGATCACCAACTTGTAAACCCATATCATTGCTTGGCTTTGTGCCTTTCCCTCTTAGTGTAGAGGAGGTTGTGCAATTGAGTTGTATCTCTCAAGTGTGAGGTGATCCTTGTTTGGCCTTGTGCTTATCCCTCAAGTTGTGAGGTGATTGATCTTGGTGACTTTGTGTCTAGCCTCTAGTGAGAGGTTGTGGTTGTAAAGAGAGGAGTTGGGTACTCCTAGTTATTGTATTGCCCCAAATCCTCGGTGGAGGTTCCCTGTGTGGGAATCCTGGGTGAACAAGTTAGTGGATTGGAAATCCTTCTCGGTGAAGGTGGGGACGTAGAGCTGGGTGCTCGAATCTCGAAACAAATCTTGTTATTTGCGTTTGATCCATTGACTCTTACTCTCTCTCTCTCTCTCTCTCTCTCTCTTTACTTTGTGCCTTGCATTATTTCATATTATCATATCATACTTATATGCTTGGCTTGTTTGTGTGTGCCTCACTTGTGCTTAACCACGAGAGCTTCATATAGCGCCTCAACTCTTATTCAGAGGAATCAAGAGGAGTTAGTCCAGAGCCCTTCACCAGAAATTCGGCTACACTCGTTGGTTGCACTAAGTATATTTGCAATTAGTTTTTAATTTTCGCATTTAGTTCATTAGATTAGCGGTACACCTATTCACCCCCCTCTAGGTGTACTTTCAATTAGTATTAGAGCCTACAGTCCTGATATTTGGTTTAACCACCAAGGAGTGTGATCTTGGTTTTGCTAATCTACAATTGTATTTGCATTTACACACATATAGTTTGCTCTCATGGATAGCCCTCCCATGTTTGATATCTCTAGACTTGATATTTGAAAGGTTATGATGAGTTGTCATTTGAAAGCCCTAGGATATAAGGTTCACCTTGCCATTACCAAGGAAACCTACCTTACTGATAACAAGCATATAGAGGCCAATGCAATAGCCCTAAAGGCACTTAGAGCATCTCTTCATAAAGAATATTTACATGTGTTTTATTTACATGTGTTTTCTCATTATGATTCGGCTTTTGCAGTTTAGAGCATTTTAACTTCTCCCGAGCAACTAAAGATTATCGATAAGATGAGGAGATCTAGGAGAGACAAGTCTGACGAACATTGCTTCATGATCCAAGGGAATGACTCCCTGAGGTACAATCAAAATCTCAACTAGATGCTAGTTCTAGTTCCTATTGTAATGAGTGTTTAGAGGCACAAGCCATGAATGATGGACTTGCTAAAAATTGTGAAAATTTGATTTCAAAATATAAACTTTTGAAAAAGAAAAATCTTGCTTTAAAAGAAGAAAATAAAAGTTTATCTTCAGACTTGAGACTGTTTTGCAAGAAAAGGAAGAGATTTCAAGTGAACGTGACTCACTTAAATCCCAACTAGATCTTGCCCTAAAAGAAAAGGAATTTTTAAAAAATAAAAATGATTGTAATGATGTTTTGAAGAAAAATGAATCTTTAACTACAAAACTTGATTTTGTTATAAAAGAGAATGATTCTTTGAACATAAAAATTGCTTCAATTTCAAAGGATTTAGATGTTTGTTTAAAGAAAAATGAATCTTTGAAAAATGATATTGTTTCTCATGTTTACCATGCTAGTGTAGCTTCACCTAGCTTACCTATTGCATGTCCCACTTCTTCTTTAATTGAAAAATAATATATCTATGCTTAAAAAGAGTGTTGATTGTTTGGGCTCCACCTTGAGCCATTGTGTTTTGAGCCATACATGTTTGGAATTCATGTTTCGTAAGAAACAAGTTTCATATATGCATGCACACCCTCCACGGCATAAATATGCTTCACACATTCATACACATCACACATTGTATGCTCATGTGTACACTTGTACACATTGTGGACGTAAGGGCCACCTTACTAAGTTTTGTTATGATCGTATACATGATGAAAATTTAGCAACTAAATTTATTTGGGTTAGGAAAGGAACTAACCCCCATGGACCCAAAAGAATATGGGTACCAAAGACCACCCCTATTGTATTTGATGTAGGTGTGGGCTCTCGCATGACGTGAGAGTAATGGTGCCTTGAGGTGGATGCGTTCTGAGTTTAAAAGAGGACTATTTGAATGCATCACTTTCAAGGGGAGTTTGGTGGGAGGACCACCTTGTTTTGGAGACTTGGAGAGTTGCCTTCTAGGTTTTGGTAACGATCTCTAACTCCCATTTATGTTTACATGCTTTTATTTTATTCATTATTAGCATGTTTTGATGTTTATTGATTAGTATGATAAATGACATGATAATTAGGCTTATGACATACATGTTTAGTATTTGAGACACCCATGTTTATATGGACCCATATTTAGTGTTCTCACTTATTGGCCCAAGGTTACAATCACCCATGTTTAGTGTGTTTTGATGATTACAAAACATATTAGTTATTTGTACTAATATTGTTTACTGGTTAAGTGTGTTTCAGGGATCTAACTCATCTAGAAGGTTTATTCCCTATAAGCAAGTGTTTTGGACTCAAGTCAACTCAAATTGGGCTCAAGAATCAAGTATTGAAGACCTTATGGTGAAAAGCCCTCTTGAAGCACTTGTAGTACTTAGAACCAATGTAAGAATTAGATTGTTAAAGTTTGAGTTTTGGAAATTGGCTCTAGGATACACACACGTGTTTTTGTATTCAAGTTTTCATGGTCAAAACTTTAGTTTTATGCCTTAGTATATATATACATGACCCTAAGTTTTTACAAATATAAATATCATATTAAGATCATGTATGTATACTCCTTCCAGCATATTACTTAGCTTTCTTTACTTCAAAACATTTTTACAAAATTTCCCAAGTTCAAAATCCTGCTGATTTTCCTGTTTCAGGCAGACCAGCCGACCGGCACGGTCGACCGGCGCCAGTGCCAGGACGTGCACATTTGTGCACGTCTGTCGGCCGACCGCCCCGGTCGACCGACTGAAAGTAGTTGCTCTCGGGTTTTCTGGGTCGACCGGTCCGGTCGACCGCAAGAAGAAAGCTGTGTTTTTTCTTTTAGGACGGTCGACCGGACCGGTCGACCCGAGCCAACGGCTCTTTGCCAGCTGAGCTGGCGGTCGACCAGCCCGGTCGACCGCCAAGCCTGCAACAGCCCAACGGCTCTTTCCTCTTTTGTGCAATTCTGAAATCTGTTTTCCAGACTGCTTTTTGGCAGACTTTTTCAGGGTTTTCCAGATCTTTTTCAGAGCAAATAAGGTCTAAATAAATTATTTTAAACCTATTTTTCTCCCTATAAATAGAGGAGAAGACTCTCTTACAAGAGACCAAGAAAAATCCTCAAGTTTTCATTGTTTTCAAAAGAGAAGAAAAATTGTTTAAGGCTTTCATTTCCAATTCTTTTTGAGCTAGTTTTTCAGTTGTGTTTGATAGCTAATATCACTCTACAACTGAGGTTTTCTCACTACACTTCATAGAGCCAAAAATCCCTAACTCATTCTATAGTGAAGTTGTAAAAAGAGTGAGAGTGTTGTAAAAGAGCTTGGTGATCTTGTTACGATCACTCTTGTTCTTCTTCTTGTTCTTGTGGAGACACCTCTTCGGTAGAGGTTATTGTAATTGGTGGAGCTCGGTGCTCGGGTCTTCGGTAGACCGTTGTAAGCGTCCTCGGTGGATAGTGGAAACCCTTCACGGAGGTGAAGGCGGGGAGTAGAGCGGTGGCTCGAACCTCGAAACAAATATCTTGTGTTTGCGATTGCCTTGTGTCAATTCTTGCTTTTAATTTCTCTTGCACTATATTGCTTTCAATTACTTGCTTGTGATCTTGTTTCTTTCTTTGTGCTATTACTTCAAGCTTGTGATACTTGTGATATATTGTGTGCATCTCACTATTCATCCATCATACTTTGCCTTGATCGATCATATCTCATACAACAAGGTTGCATTGCGCCCCTCTAACCCATTTCAAGGGGAAGCCGGAGGAAGGAGTTCAGAACCCTTCACGGGGTATTCGGCTCTTAGTCTTGTTTTGAGAGATCGTTGCATCATTCATCATACTTAGTCTTAAAAAGATCATTAGATTAGCAATTACACCTATTCACTCCCCCTCTAGGTATTTTTTCAATTGGTATCAGAGCTTGAACTCTAGGATTTAGCTTAACAACCTTAGAGAGATCCTAATTTTGCTAATCACTTCATTCATTTTTCATACACTCTCACTTAGTAAAAATGGCCGATGGAATTAAGACCCCTCCTAAGTTTGATGGACTTAACTTTCCCATATGGAAGGTTAAGATGACCGTTTTCTTGCAATCTCTACGTAGTCGAGTTGCAAAGGCCGTGACCAAACCCTTTAGTGCACCCCCCGGTGATGAATCTACTTGGTCCAAAATTGAGACCAAAGAATTTGATGCCAATGCTAGGGCTCACTATGCACTACTTCAAGCCCTCAATGATGATGACATAGCTAGAGTCATCCATTGCAAATCCGCATTCGAGATTTGGTCACACTTGTTAGTCACACATGAGGGGACCTCACAAGTGAAGAGGGCTAAGATAGACCTTCTTCGGTCCCAATATAAAAACTTTTGCATGCAAGAAAATGAAACCATAGATGATATGGTTACAAGATTTACAAAGATCACTAATGGACTTTCTTCTCTAGGTGATGCTATCGACAACGACCAAAGAGTAAGAAAGATCATCCGGGCTCTTCCTCCTTCATGGGAAGTAAAGGCAACTACCTTGAAGGAACTCAATGACAAGGAGGAGATGGAGCTAATAGGTCTCATTGGGAACCTCAAAACCCATGAGATGGAAAGAAAGGCAAGGGAAGATATGGCTCCTTCCAAAAAGAAGACTATAGCCTTCAAGAGTCAATCCACACACTCCGACGATGATGATGAAGAAGAAGATGACGAAGAGCTCTCACTTCTTGTGAAGAACGTCCGGAGGATGTACAACAAGGCTAAATTCCAAGAAAGAAGGAGATGGCAAGGAGGCAAGGAAGAAAGAAAAATCATATGCTTCAATTGTCAAAGACCGGGACACATAGTTGCGGAGTGTCCGGATAAAGTAAAGCCCTCCACCTCCAAGAAACCACTCAAGAAGAAGGCAATGAAAGCAACATGGGATTCCGAGAGCGAATCCGAAGAAGAGATCGACACCGCCAACATGTGCTTCATGGCTAATGAAAGCACAAGCAAGGTAACCCATTCCACTTCTTTTGATGAAGAACTATCCATGGATGAACTAGGAGAAGCTTTTGTAGAATTGTCTCATAACTATGATTTTTTAAAGAAAAAGTATTTAAAAATGAAAAAGGAAAATGAATCTCTTAATCTTCAAGTATTTAATCTTTCCAAAGAAAAGAATGATTTGCTCTCTACTTTAGCTACTACTAAAAATGATTTTGACAAGTATAAGATTTCTTGTAAAGGCAAGACCCCACTAGTTGATTCTAATGAGATTAACATGCTTAAAGAAAGAATAGACTCATTAGGAATTGTTTTGAAAAATTGTGAGTTTAATAAAAAGAAGATAGAGGCTATGTTTCCTAAGAAACAAGCCCCTAAGAAAAATGTTCATCATGCTCATGCTCATGTTCATACCAAACAACCTTTACATCGTGGCAAACCCCCAAAACATGCTCACACTTCACACACACATCATGCATTCATGTATGGTAGAGTGTTCTCATGTTCACATTGTGGGCGTAAAGGGCACTTAGCCAATTTTTGCTATGATAGGCTAAATGCATCTCATCATAATGTTTGGGTTCGAAACACTAACTTTCAAGGACCCAAGAAAATTTGGGTACCAAAGTCAACAATTTTGTTAAATGATGTAGGTACCTTCCAAGGCCCAACGACGTAGAGGATTGTGGTATCTTGATAGTGGTTGCTCAAGGCACATGACTTGGGACATCAACAACTTTGCAACCCTATCAAGATACCATGAAGGTGGCACCGTCACCTTCGGAGATGACGCCAAGGGTAAAATCATCGGTATTGGTAATGTAAAACTTGGCACATCCCCTTTAATTGAAAATGTAGTTTTAGTTGATGGCCTCAAGCATAACCTCTTGAGTGTTAGCCAACTTTGTGATAAAGGTTTTGATGTTGTTTTTGGTAATGTAGCTTGTAAAGTAATTGATAGAACTTCTAATGTTTGTGTATTTTCTGGTTTTCGTGAAAGTAATGTTTATATGATTGATATGTTAAATATGTCTTGTAATATTACTTGTTTAAAAGCCCTCGATGATGACTCTTGGTTGTGGCATAGAAGATTAGGCCACATTTCATTTGACCATATATCTAGGTTAAACACAAAGGAAATGGTGAAAGGTATTCCTTGCTTGAATTTTGAAAAGGACCGAGTTTGTGACGCATGTCAATTTGGGAAACAAACTAAGTCTTCTTTCAAATCAATTAAGGATATCATGACATCACGTCCTTTGGAGTTGATCCATATGGATTTATTTGGTCCTACTCAAACCAAAAGTCTAAGTGGGAATAGATTTGCATTTGTTTTGGTTGATGACTTTTCACGTTTTACTTGGGTTTTCTTTCTTGAACATAAAAGCCAAGCCTTTTCACATTTTCAAGCCTTTAAGAAAAGAGTTGAAAAGGAAAAAGAAACTTCTATTGTAAGAATAAGAAGTGATAGAGGAGGTGAGTTCATTAACCTACCCTTTACCACTTTTTGTGAAGAACATGGAATAAAGCATGAACTTTCTTGTCCTAGAACTCCACAACAAAATGGAGTAGTTGAACGGAAAAATTGAACTTTACAAGAGATGGCTAGGACAATGCTTAGTGAATATGGTCTACCACATTATTTGTGGGCCGAGGCCGTTAATACATCATGCTATATATCAAATCGTGTTTTCTTGTGCAAAAATACTTCAAAAACTTCTTTTGAAATGTACTTTTCTAGAAAACCAAATGTTTCATATTTCAAGGTTTTTAGATGCAAATGTTTTGTTTTAAATACAAAAGATAACTTAGGAAAATTTGATGCTAGATCTTATGAGGCTATTTTTGTTGGTTATTCTAGTACTAGCAAGGCTTATAGAGTCTTCAATAGATCATCTTTGACTATTGAGGAATCTATACATGTTAAGTTTGAGGAATCTAACTTGTTTGTTAAGAATGTTGTAGAAATAGATGCATTGGATGAAGGCTTAGAGAAAGTGACCTTGGAGGATACACCTACTATGGGAGACAAGCCAAAGGATGATGAAGGAAGTGAAGCTAAAGTAGAAGAGGCTCAAGGAAATGAAAATAAATCAAATGAAGTGGAGCCTACTCAACAACTTCCAAAGGGTTGGAGATACAATCCTTATCATCCCAAGGACCTCGTCATAGGTGAAGTATCAAAAGGGGTAACCACTCGCTCTAAACTTCATGATTATTGTGGTCATTATGCATTCATTTCTCATGTTGAACCCAAAAATGTCCTCGAAGCCGAGGCCGATTCATATTGGTTGCTAGCCATGCAAGAGGAGCTCAATCAATTTGAGCGCAACCAAGTTTGGCACCTTATTCCTAGGCCCCATGATAGACCAACAATTGGTACTAAGTGGATCTTTAAGAACAAGTTGGATGAATCGGGTAATGTAGTTAGAAACAAAGCTAGGTTAGTGGCCCAAGGTTACACTCAAATCGAAGGAATCGATTTTGAAGAAACCTTTGCACCCGTAGCATGGCTTGAAGCCATACGGATGACATTAGCATTTGCCTCATATAAAGATTTTAAATTATTTCAAATGGATGTTAAAAGTGCTTTTCTAAATGGTTTTATTGAAGAGGAGGTGTATGTTGAACAACCCCCGGGTTTGTTGATCCTACACATCCGGATTTTGTGTTTAAATTAGATAAAGCTCTTTATGGTTTAAAACAAGCCCCTAGGGCTTGGTATGAAAGACTTTCTTCATTTTTAATTTCAAATGGTTTTAAGAAAGGTAAAATTGACACCACATTGTTTACAAAACATGTTAAAAATGATATTCTTATTGTGCAAATTTATGTTGATGATATTATTTTTGGGTCTACTAATGAATCTCTTTGCCAAGCTTTTGAATCATGCATGAAGGAAGAATTTGAAATGTCTATGATGGGGGAACTCAACTATTTCCTTGGACTCCAAATCAAGCAAAGGAAGGATGGGATCTTCATCAATCAAGCCAAGTACACAAAGGAATTAATCAAAAGGTTCGGGCTTGAAGGATCTAAAGTAAGCAAAACTCCCATGGCAACAACCACCAAGCTTGACAAGGATGAACAAGGTAAAAGTGTAGACATTAAGCTTTATCGTAGCATGATTGATAGTTTATTGTATTTGACGGCTAGTAGGCCGGATATTATGTTTTCCATTTGTCTTTGTGCACGTTTTCAATCTTGTCCTAAAGAGTCTCCTATAATTGCGGTTAAACGCATAATTAGATACCTTAAGGGCACTATTGAAATGGGTTTGTGGTATCCAAAAACCGGGCAATTTTCAATGACGAGTTTTTCGGATGCCGACTATGCGGGTTGTAGGGTAGATAGGAAGAGCACAAGTGGAACATGTCAATTCCTAGGTAATTGTCTTGTATCTTGGTCTTCCAAAAAGCAAAATTCGGTAGCCCTTTCAACCGCCGAGGCGGAGTATGTTGCAGCCGGAGCTTGTTATGCACAAGTTCTTTGGATGAAACATACTCTCCTCGACTATGATTTACACTTTGATCATGTCAAAATATTTTGTGATAATACTAGTACTATTCACATGACAAAGAATGCAAATCAACATAGTAAAACCAAACACATTGACATTAGGTATCACTTTCTTAGAGATCATTATGAGAAAGGTGATATTGATATAGACTGTGTTTCTACCGATTTTCAACTTGCCGATATTTTTACTAAACCTTTAGACTATGCTAGATTCTCTTTTATTTGTGGTGAGTTGAATGTTTGCATTATGGATTCTTAAAGATAAATTTTTTTCATGTTTTTATTTGCTTTGTTTTGACCCTTTTTGATGTATGACAAAAAGGGGGAGAATAAGTTTAAGTTTGACATCACTTGAGTTTTATGGAGTTTGATATTATTTGAGTTTTATGGAGAAAAAGGAAGTTTATTTATTTATTTGAGTTTTTGACAAAACTATTGTGTTTTTAATGCTTTATGTATTGTGTTTCTAATAGTCATTTTTTATACATAGCATTATTTGAGGGGGAGCTTTCCAAGCTCTTCTTCCATTTTTGTTTAAATAACTTATATGTTTTGTCATCATCAAAAAGGGGGAGATTGTTGGCCCAAGGTTACAATCACCCATGTTTAGTGTGTTTTGATGATTACAAAACATATTAGTTATTTGTACTAATATTGTTTACTGGTTAAGTGTGTTTCAGGGATCTAACTCATCTAGAAGGTTTATTCCCTATAAGCAAGTGTTTTGGACTCAAGTCAACTCAAATTGGGCTTAAGAATCAAGTGTTGAAGACCTTATGGTGAAAAGCCCTCTTGAAGCACTTGTAGTACTTAGAACCAATGTAAGAATTAGATTGTTAAAGTTTGAGTTTTGGAAATTCGCTCTAGGATACACACACGCGTTTTTGTATTCAAGTTTTCATGGTCAAAACTTTAGTTTTATGCCTTAGTATATATATACATGACCCTAAGTTTTTACAAATATAAATATCATGTTAAGATCATGTATGTATACTCCTTCCAGCATATTACTTAGCTTTCTTTACTTCAAAACATTTTTACAAAATTTCTTAAGTTCAAAATCCTGCTGATTTTCCTGTTTCAGGCAGACCGGCCGACCGGCACGGTCGACCGGCGCCAGTGCCAGGACGTGCACATTTGTGCACGTCTGTCGGCCGACCGCCCCGGTCGACCGACTGAAAGTAGTTGCTCTCGGGTTTTCTGGGTCGACCGGTCCGGTCGACCGCAAGAAGAAAGCTGTGTTTTTTCTTTTAGGACGGTCGACCGGACCGGTCGACCCGAGCCAACGGCTCTTTGCCAGCGGAGCTGGCGGTCGACCGGCCCGGTCGACCGCCAAGCCTGCAACAGCCCAATGGCTCTTTCCTCTTTTGTGCAATTCTGAAATCTGTTTTCCAGACTGCTTTTTGGCAGACTTTTTCAGGGTTTTCCAGATCTTTTTAAGAGCAAATAAGGTCTAAATAAATTGTTTTAAACCTATTTCTCTCCCTATAAATAGAGGAGAAGACTCTCTTACAAGAGACCAAGAAAAATCCTCAAGTTTTCATTGTTTTCAAAAGAGAAGAAAAATTGTTTAAGGCTTTCATTTCCAATTCTTTTTGAGCTAGTTTTTTAGTTGTGTTTGATAGCTAATATCACTCTACAACTGAGATTTTCTCACTACACTTCATAGAGCCAAAAATCCCTAACTCATTCTATAGTGAAGTTGTAAAAAGAGTGAGAGTGTTGTAAAAGAGTTTGGTGATCTTATTGTGATCACTCTTGTTCTTCTTCTTGTTCTTGTGGAGACACCTCTTCGGTAGAGGTTATTGTAATTGGTGGAGCTCGGTGCTCGGGTCTTCGGTAGACCGTTGTAAGCGTCCTCGATGGATAGTGGAAACCCTTCACGGAGGTGAAGGCGGGGAGTAGAGCGGTGGCTCGAACCTCGAAACAAATATCTTGTGTTTGCGATTACCTTGTGTCAATTCTTGCTTTTAATTTCTCTTGCACTATATTGCTTTTAATTACTTGCTTGTGATCTTATTTCTTTCTTTGTGCTATTACTTCAAGCTTGTGATACTTGTGATATATTGTGTGCATCTCACTATTCATCCATCATACTTTGCCTTGATCGATCATATCTCATACAACAAGGTTGCATTGCGCACCTCTAACCCATTTCAAGGGGAAGCCGGAGGAAGGAGTTCAGAACCCTTCACGGGGTATTCGGCTCTTAGTCTTGTTTTGAGAGATCGTTGCATCATTCATCATACTTAGTCTTAAAAAGATCATTAGATTAGCAATTACACCTATTCACCCCCCCTCTAGGTGTTTTTTCATCACTTTAGTTTAGCTAACATGTATATCTTAAATCTAATGCATGTGCATTTGACATAATAATCATATGAGTTTTTGTTTTGGTGCTTCATGATTTGAATATATGTTTAGATGTTTGATTTCATTGAGACTTGGATATATACTTGTACAACTAGTGAGTCACAAATAGATTATTACATGTTTGTACTTGAACGCTCATTTGTACTTATTAGATGTACTAGTATAGCCTAGTTCTGATGATTCATGCATTTGACTTGTATTCCCATTTTGTACATGTTTTCATGTTTAAGTTTGACTTCATGTATATATCCATCTTGTCTAAACTATTGATTATACATATACATCCTTGAGCCACTTGCCTTCATGCATATGCTTTAGTGGACTCATTTATGTTTGAATATGTATGTATTTTTTAGTTTGTACGTGACATACATATGCCTTGAAGATCAAATCGTTTTGATGATTTTCATGTTTTTTAAGGAATTTTCATAATTGAGCTTAATTAAATATTTTCATGATGATATGTTTCACATAACACTTGTACACTCACTTTATTTGTTTTCTCATGATTTTATTTTCATGAGTACAATTCATGCTTTATAAATTTTGAGTGTTTAGTGATCATGTGATTTACATAGTTTTCATGAAATATATTTTTATTTTATTCCTTGCTTGAAGGATTTCGTACTAGTTTACAAATTTTTCTTTTAACTAGTTCATATTCTTCACATGGTAGAGTTTTCAAACATATTTTATTCTCAAACCTATTTTTGAAAATTCTATCCATTTACGGGCGGTTGGTTGGGCGACCATGCCTTGTAAATTAATATTAAAAATCCTTTTAAACATGCGCATGAAATGGGTGAAAAGGTGTTATGAGGTATACACTTGATCTTATTATTGTTTCAATTGGTATCATTGGTCTTTTCAATTGGTATCAATATTGACATTTTTTTTGTATACTCAAATATTTTTTATGTATGTATGCTTACACTTCAAATAGTATCAATTTCGATTGGTATCTAATTTTTCATACATATATATATATATATATATATATATATATATATATATATATATATTTTATTTGTGCTTATTATATCTCTATATCCTTGAGCACAAATTTTGGGTTATGCTAAGCTTGATCTTTTTTTATGACTATTATATTTCAATGGATTAGTTTTTCAATTGGTCTCTAATACAAGCTTATGCATCGTTTTATTTGGTATTTCATAAATAGGGAGAAAATTCGAATTTCATCTTTCAATTGGTATTTTGTTTACCATTAGTTTTGTATTCCACTCCCATACTTTATAATGAAAAATAATTGAAAAATTAATATTGATTTTTAATTTGGTATCATATGCTTATAAAGAAAAAATACCTTCAATCGGTATCAAGATTTTATTTGTTTACTTACAATTGGTATCAAGATATTTTTTTACTATCAATTGGTGTCAAGTTTACCTAATATGTTTTCATTTTGGTATAAAAAATGTTGATTGAGATTTGTTTTCAATGCCTTATTTACTTTCAATTGATACTGGCATTTCTTAAATTTTTTTTTATGTTCACTTTCAATTGGTATTAAAATGCACTACATTGACATATTTTTAATTGGTATCATATTGGTTTGATTTCCCCCTTATTGATATCATTTTTTGTTTTAGACAAAAAGGGGGAGAACATTATTTTTTATTATTTTCTTTGACCCCTTTGTTGATGATTGACAAAAAAGGGGAGAAGTATTTGAGTTTATATGCATGTTTGTTTTATGTTTTGTTGATATTGGTATTAAAGAACATGAATACTAGTATCTAGAAACATAGTTTGTTTTTTATTAGTTTATTTTTTATTGGTATCAAGAGCATTACTTAATATTGGTATCAAGAGTGATATTTAAAGAACATGTTTATGAAAAAAGAAATAATTTATTTTGGTATCGAAAGCAAGTTTTATTATTTGGTAATAAAGTTTTACCTTTTAATTGGTATTAGAACATGTTTTATATATTTCATTATTTTATGCATGTCTATGCATTTTCATGTTTAATATTCATTGCATATATTTATTGTTTATTTCTGTCCATGAGTTAAGGAGGAGCTTCCTTGAAGCTTAACTTTAATCCATGCATATATAACTCCATGAGTTTTGTCATCATCAAAAAGGGGGAGATTGTTGGTCCAGAGGCCTTCCACTCTAGTTTTGATGATGATTAACTCATGTAGTTATGTTTACTAATAATCTTGTGATATTTAGTTTCAGATCCTTAACCAAGATATTAGTAGGTGATTAGCTTCAATAAAGGTATTTTGGAGCTTCTCACATGGTGATTTAAGAGCCCGAGCGATAAAGATCATATCTAGCACTCGTTAGAGTCAAGCTCGGTGGATCACGATTTGGATCGAGTCGACTTGAAGATGGAGTTCGTCATCGGTACCTAGTTTAGTTTTTGGTTTAGATCCATTTGTAAAGACTAGATAGTGTGATATGCTCAAGTTCACAACACACACACGCGTTTCTAGTTTTCAAGTTTATTGGTTTTCGGTTTTTAATTTGACCGATCTTGATTTTCATGAATAGATAGATTCAAAACAAGTTTACATGGTTTAATGTATATTAGATATGTTCTATATACATGTATGCTTCATTCTTAGACAAACTTATTTTGATATGCCTATTCATGTTTTTGGTGTTTTAGTATTTTGACAAAACATATTTTTGGATTTAAAGTCAAAAACATGGATATATATATATATATATATATATATATATATATATATATATATATATATATGTTTCATGTATATTAGATTATATCCATATACAACATGCTTAAAGCTTTTTAAATATCATGTTTTTGTATTTTGAATGAGTTTTGAAAAAATCGGATTCCCATTTGAAAAATCCAAGTAAAAATACAGTTTTTGGTTTTCGGCAAAATTTGTAAGTCACAAAAATGGTTCAAAATGTTTGAAATTTGTGTTGAAATTTTTCACACAAGTTTGTATATCAATATATTATACTAAACTTATTTTTGTGGATTTTTAGAGATTTTATGAGATTTAATAGGATAATAAAAATTAAGTTTTTTAGTCCCTTAATAGTTTCTGCCAGGCTCTGGCGGTCGACCGCACGGTCGACCGGACCAGGAGCCGGTTGACTGGAGCGGTCGACCGGAAGTGCACACAAACGTGCACGCAGCCAGCCTTTTAGGCCGGTCGACCGAGCGGTCGACCGACTGAAAGCAACCCACTCTCGGGTTGCTCCGGTCGACCAGGTGGTCGACCGGCCAGAGAGCCGTTGCTCTCTTGTTCAGGGCCCGGTTGACCGGGCGGTCGATCGGAAGGCACAACAGTCGACTGGGGTTTTTTAAAGTAGCTATAAAAACCCCATTTGAGAGAGGTTTTCTCTAAGAATTTTCAAGGCTAAAATTTCCTGCTTCCTAAGAGTTTTCAGCAAAAAGTTTTTGAGTTCTAATTCCTATTTTCTATTTGTTTTTAAAAGTGTTTTGTTATTTAAAAGAAAATAGTCTTTTGGAAATTGTCTTTGATCTAAAAATTCTATATCTTTTTGGAGAATTTCCCAAGTGATTTTCTTTGTTTAAAACATTTTGTTTTCCACACTTGAGCTTATCATTCTATCCTTTCTATAGGATCTTATTTTTGTGGGAAAAGAAATTGGTTTGTAGTCTTTTGATCACCAAGTTGTAAACCCTTATCATTGCTTGGCTTTGTGCCTTTCCCTCTTAGTGTAGAGGAGGTTGTGCAATTGGGTTGTATCCCTTAAGTGTGAGATGATCCTTGTTTGGCCTTGTGCTTATCCCTCAAGTTGTGAGGTGATTGATATTGGTGGCTTTGTGCCTTGCCTCTAGTGAGAGGTTGTGGTTGTAAAGAGAGGAGTTTAGGTACTCCTAGTTATTGTATTGCCCCAAATCCTCGGTGGAGGTTCCCTGTGTGAGAGTCCTGGGTGGACAAGTTAGTGGATTGGAAATCCTTCTCGGTGAAGGCGAGGACGTAGAGCTGGGTACTCGAACGTCGAAACAAATCTTGTTGTTTGCGTTTGATCCATTGACTCTTACTCTCTCTCTCTTTACTTTGTGCCTTGCATCATTTCATATTGTCATATCAGACTTATATGCTTGGTTTGTTTGTGTGTGCCTCACTTGTGCTTAACCATGAGAGCTTCATATAGCGCCTCAACTCTTATTCAGAGGAATCAAGAGGAGTTAGTCCAGAGCCCTTCACTGGGAATTCGGCTATACTCGTTGGTTGCACTAAGTGTAGTTGTAATTAGTTTTTAATTTTCGCATTTAGTTCATTAGATTAGCGGTACACCTATCACCCCCCCTCTAGGTGTACTTTCACTTTTTATATTCTATGTACTCTGTTTAGTGCAATCAACTAACTGAAAATAGTTTTGAAAAGAAAGAATTTGAAGATTAAAAGCTAGAAAAACTTTTCTCTTTTTAAACAAACTTGAAAACTTGTAAACTTGTATAAACTTCTTATTCTAAAACCAAAACCAATGACCCATATATATGGCAATGAATAAATATCATTTATAAATCAAACCAGGTAATTTGGGGTGTGTTTAGACACTTGAAAACTAAAAATGTCCATTGGAATCCACTAAAAACAAAACAAATCTAAAAACTAACCGTAATAGCCAATTGGCAGGCTGTCGGTCGATCATCCGGTCGACCGACAACTCATCTAGAAAAGAGTAGTTGGCTCCAGCCGACTGATCAGTCGACCGCTCGGTAGTTCAAAAGAAAAAATGAAAACGTCAGTGGACTGGGTCTGTTGACCGACCCTAGCCGAGAGTTATGGCCTTTAAGTCGGTCGACCGATCGATCGACCACAAGGGTTAGCGATCGACCGACAACATGCACAAACGTGCACGCCCCTAGACCAAAGGCCCGGTTGACCGTTTTGGCCTGAAATGGGCACCAGTCGACCGACTTAGCCTGAAACAGTTTTTTGGATATATTTTGTGTTTCAAATATTTTTCTAAATATTTTGTATTAGTTTATAGGTAATGTAGCAATGTATAGGTGATGAAATACATGTTCTAAACTTATTATAGAATTTTGAAAAAATTATGAGACATGTATCAAAGCCAAACATGCAAAATACCAATACTATTTTTTGTAGTCGTGTATTTTGTGTGTGTAACTTCTTGATCATCACTACTATATTCTACCCTTAAACAAACTAATATCTTACAAAGACTCTAGGTGACTATAAGATCTTCAACTGGGGGCTTCTCTATTAGCAACGTTGAGTGCTTTGAGCTTTAATCCCGTATTTGAATTTTCTTAAGTCTTCAACACCTTCCTTTAGAGGAAGAAAACTTCTCGAATTCTTAGAACCCTGAAATATACTTCAACACTTGAGCTTCATTAGTACTAAACAACCACATATGTTTTGTTATCATCAAAATCATAAAATCGAGTGATTGTAACGTTGGGCCAACACATTCACCCTCAAATCTTCTCTCAACCCAGCAAAGAAGAGACTAATGAGGTTCTTTTCAGTTTCATCTACCAAATGAGCTAATCTGATAAAGGATTTATAATATTCTTGAACTGACCTTAATTGCTTAAGATAGGCTAAAGCTACCATAGGGTCATCTAATACATCTGGACCGTGTGCAATAGGATTTCATTGTAAAATTCAGTCCAAGAAATTTCTCTACCTTTTTGTTTCACCAACCATCTCCACCACAAAAGAGGCCCCCATGAAAGAAAAAACACAGAATTCTACTTTGTTTTCTGTGGGGGTGTTATATATCTTGAATGCATGCTCAAGCTCATAAAGCCAATTAAGAATATCCCCATCCCCTTTGAAAACTGTAATATCAACTTTTGGGCTTTTTGGAAGAGAAACTTACCTCTAATGCCATTGATGAACTGAGTTTTGCTGAGTTTGGCTTGAGTTAATTATGTATTCTTCTTTTTGAGGATTCCCCTCTTATCAACTTTCATCTCCCAGCTTCCCTTGCGAGCGATTTATTGAATTGAGGGTTAATTTCTGAAATATAGTCATAATTTCATCATGATGTTCATCCATCTTCACTCCTAAAATCATCAATCTTCACCCCATTCTAGACTCCAAGATATATGTTCTGTGGCCCAATCGATCTTCAACATCTCTAGTTCTTGTCATCACCTTTTCATCTAAGAACATTATTCGAGAATCAACGCATTATCTCTGTACGTATGCCTTTCTTGATTTGGGTTTCCCTTCTCATAATTTATTCTGTTAGTTTGCAATGGATTCTTTGGATTAAGATTGAGAACCCGGTCATCTTCAGGATCATCGCCAACACTGTCGGTTTTGTTGCCGTACGGCTTTGATACCATTGATGCATCCTCATCGCTGGCGATGGCAGCAAAGAGCTTGCGTGCATTTCTTTTTGCCATCTCAACCTGCAAGATTTGTTAATTGACATGGAGAACTTTACGAGGAACAAGAATCGGCACCAATTTGGGAAATTTATTTAAATATGAGAAAATTAGGGCATCAGCCCTTTGTCAAAATTACAAGAGTTGATTGAGATTTAGAAAATCAAGGAATGTCATTGATTGTACACATTTATTACATATCTATTATTATATTCTTACATTTATCTTGTAATAAATCCTACTAATTATCATGAGTTCGTGACTTAATGTCTTAATTTTGCAGGCTTGTCTTAATGAAGAGAGAGAAGATTATACCAAATAATACCAGTTAAAATTAGATTTCACTAAATCTATTTAATTAGCAGAGGATCATCCCAGATCCAGTTCAGTTAAATCGAATTTCTAGAGATCTGTTCGGTTAAGTGAAAAATCAACGAAGATCAGACTGAATCCAGAATACAAACTGGATAAAAGGCGATATCTAGACGAGAGAAGCTGCGCGCCCTTGGATCAGGCCAATTGCCCAAATTCAAGCCGCGCAAACACGGCAAATGCTGCGTTTGTGCCGCTTTGTAACAACAGATGTGGGAGCGTTTGCCCCCGCTATCTTCAGCGCTCACCCCTTCCAGTTTTTACTATAAATACCTGCAAATTCAGAGGCAAACATGCACCACTGAGTAGAGGGAGATCCTTGGTAGGTTCTTGTTCTACTTTAGTTTAGGTTTTTATTTTTCTTTTAATGTAAATTTTTATTTTTTTTGTCAATTAGCGTTAAACTGAGATTCATGTGAGTAAGAGAGATTTATATTTAGGTGACACCATTATAATTCTGTACCCATTCTTTCATTGTTTTTCTATTTAATCTAAAGGTCACATTTTATGCTCTTCTTCTTTTATTTTTCCTTTTTTGTACCAATTGCAATCCAGATGAGTGTTTTGCATCAGAATTGCCCCGCTTTAGCAAATCTCACCAATAGCTCATGATGATGGATTCCTCCGTATGTTTGTATCATTTCATTCTTGTATTGTCTTGATGATGCAATGTGGATGGGGAACTATATCTAATCTTTTGGGTTATGCGTTGATCGCCTCCGAACTCAAGATAAGCCTTCGTTGAAGATTAAGGTGAGTAATTAGTCAAAAGATGTAAGTATTTTTAATTTTCCTTCTTTGATTTCTTAGAATAGAAACATTACTCATTCTTTCATTTCTTTGTTTTGAACTTTGTTTTCTTTTACTCAAAACACTAACATCATATCTCTTCTTCTATCTTCTCTTATTTCCATATTAACACTTTTCTTTTCTTTTCTCAAAACAAATAAAGAAGAATGTTTTAACCTATTTTGGAAAACTTGAAAAGAACTTATCAGCATGCTTTCATCGCAGTCCTTCTTTGTGGATCATGACCAGCATATCCACTTACTATAGCGATAGAATTGAGAACCTAGCATGTTTCTAAACTCTGTATTTCTCTGTGCAGGTTTTTATTCAATCAAATTTTGGCACCGTTATAGAGGAAGGGACGATAAGGTTTTCTTTTAGTTAACTTAATGGTTAATACTTCTTCTTTGTTTTTGTGTGCAGGGGGTTATATCAAGAAAACTATTGTAGCAGAATATATATAAGTGGTTCTGAGACTCTACTGTAAAAATCAGATCCCAGAAGCCCTCAGTATTGCCACGCAAATGCGCCAAAAGTCGCGTTTTCATAGCAATCTAAGTGAACTACTAACCTATCTTTTTTGCAGGTTGGTTTATTTTCAAAGCTAAAATTTATGCAGCTATTTTTTCTTATTTTATTCACTATATACACTATTTTTAACCAACAGTAATTTGTGATTGTAATTGTTTAAAAAACAATTTAAACTTTGCATTTAGGATATCCGTCTAACTACATTTATATTTATATTTCTGCTATGTACTTGCACACTTGCACTAAAACGATTAAGGGTCCTTAAACAAAATAAAGCGGGAAAGTCATTACCCTCCCTTAGCCCGAAAACTATCTCCTCACTCACTAACCCAGCCTAACTAAAACTTAGTGGACGTTGGCCCTAAGGACATCTCAGACACATTTACGAGCTTAACCTATGAGGGAAGTTGATAGAGTTTGACTCTTGTCAAATCGGTGTCAAAGGTTGGAGATTAAGAGGCAAAACCTCGAAGAACAGTGATTTGACATAATTAGACCTGTCACTTTTGGATCGGATACCTCCCACTGATCTTGCCCCTATCTGGCAGATTAACTTGTAATCTGATTGCTATAATATACCTCCCGCTTATAGTCTAACTAGTTAGGAGCAATTTAAGTTTAAGTCTACTCTAACATAGGCTACATTTTTCTTTCTTCTTGTTTATTTATTTGTTTGTTTTTCTTTATTTGTTTTTGTCAGTTTGTGTAAAATATATTATAGCAATAATTTTTTCAATTTTAATAGTAATCCATATTACACTTGACCTCTATTTTAGATAACACCAACCCGATGTTTCATAACTTTAACTAAGTATGCCGAATTGGTCTCAATTGAATCATCATATGCACTAGTCCCAATATTATGAACAAGACTAAAACAATCATCATCTCCACTCTTCACCGAGTCAGTTGTGATATAACTCCTCGAGTCATTCTATCAACCACATTACAAACATACCTCTTTTTTAGAGCAACCATAGAGGAAAAATCTAATTTCGAAAAGAGGATAGAAGCCTTGAATGAAAAAATTTTAGAAGCCTTACATAAGTCTGAGCAACAAGTTTAAAATATAAAGGACTCACAGTCCCATTAAAATTTTCAAATCCAAGATCCTTACTTTATTTTTCAAGTCCTATAACAACAAGAATAACCTACTGACTTAGAAAAGAGTATATAGAATCTATGATTTAGTCCCAAAATAATTATATTCAGTCTTGAAATGATTTTTTTTAATAGGTTGGAAGCACAGATGGGTTATTTGGTCAATAGAATTAATGATAGGAATGAAAAAACTCTTTCTACCTAATTTTTGACCATTTCCTATTCCCCAAGCCATATTGATAGGGTCCAATCATAGTGTCTTGGAGACTTTAACCAAGATTCAATTTTCTCACACAAACTTGAACTAGATCAATCCCAAACTTTTGATGAATTGGTAAGTTTTCACTTCAAGAAAATTAAACTGGATTGTCAATATGATCCTGATCCTCAACTTGGTGATTCAATTCTAATTTTTGAATCTATTTTGACTCTGATTCCTTACCCGATTGGACCCAATTTCTAAGCCAATATTGATTATTTTATCCATAGAGCTTGAAATTGAACCACTAATTTTTGATGGCCACATTCTATTAATAGGAAAAAATGTGAAATTCAATTCTATGATTTGGAACCAACTCTTGACCGAAATTGACTCTTAAACCTAAATTTGATTTAAGTCATATTCTCGAGTCAGTATTGTTCCCGAATATTTCACTCTTGAGCCCAAGTTAGTCATTCAACCAAGTCATATCCTTTTGTTGGACCAAGGTATAGACCATAATGACTCCGAGATGATATTCCAAGATTGGTCATATAAAGGGAATAATTTTCGTGATAGGATCATGCATGATCCTATTCAATTTGGGGATAATAAAAATGTAAATAGGAAAGACGTCGGCAACGGTTGGTTCTTTAAAAATTCACGTTACTTAGATTGGGCAGCAACGCTTGGTCCAACGCTTGGCCCAATCTGACCACCACTGGAACCACCACCTTGAGGTAACATTTTTTCTTCCCTTTCTTCTTTTTCATTCATATATGCATTCATTCACGCATTGAGGGCAATGCATGAGATAGATGTGGGGGAGGGTTCTAACATAACATAGTTTTTTTAATTTATAATATATATATATATAACATTTTCTTTTCTTTTAAAAACTTTTTGAAAAGAGAAACAACATTTTGACTTATTTGTAAGAGATTAAGTTAATTTAAGGAATAGGAGAATCATACTTATGATTTCTTACACTTGGTCAAAATAAGATTGTTTGTTTGACTTTTAGGGTCAGGAAGAAAAATTAGGAAAGTAATTTAGTTTTGATTTTTATCTTGATGAAATATGCATACTTTACATACTTACACACTTAGGGTTCAAAAACAAGATTCTTATGCCTTATAAAAAAAGAAAAAAAGAAAAAGAAAAAGAAAAAATATATGTATTATTAAAAAAAAACTCTAATTAAGCTGGTTATTTGAGCCTAATAAAGTATATGTATTCACGCATAAAACTAGTCCTATAAATAAAAACCCTTAGTTTTGTGGCCTTGTTTACTCGAGTCCTTAAGTCCTTGGGGTGTTTTCTCACCCAGTGCCCTAAGACCATCCGGTTTGAAAGTCACTGACCTAAGGCTCGTTACATGGGCAAATTAGAAAGCCTAATAGAACTAAGGGATATTACCACCAAAATATATAAAAATAAGGCATAAGTGTTAGAGTTGAAGAATCCTGAGTCAAATAATCATGATCACGAAGGTGTATATGACTTTGAGTAAAATAATAGACTAGATGAGAAATATAGTTTGACTCTTTACCGTGATTGATAACAAGTTTTTAAATAGAGACTAAGTCTAAGGATGAATAGCTTGGTATTCCTATAACTTATAGATTGCTTAATTCTTACAAAAATTCTTCAAATATTTTCTCATCTTTTCAAAATGCGTTCAAAATACTAACACTTTGTTTCTCTTTTTTTATGAATTTTGTAGGTGTAATTTACTGAAAACTCTCAAGAGATAAAACTCGTCCTCTGGGTGTAACCTAGAGGTTTAACGGCTTGTTGCACATGTTCAATGCAATCGCATGACCTGCGAAAATGGTCTAATAAAGTCTTAAGTTTAGCTTTCTTGTTTTGATCAAAGATGAGCAAAAGTTTGTTATGGGGTGTGATTGTACATGCCATTCCTATATTTATCCTATAATAAATCCTACTAATTACCGTATCTTAATGTCTTAATTTTGCAGGCTTATCATAATGAAGGGAGAGAAGATTATACCAAATAATATCAGTTAAAATCATATTTAACCAGATCTATTTGGTTAGTTGAGGATAGTCCCAGAGCTAGTTCAGTTAAATCGTATTTCTAAAGAGCTATTTGGTTAAATGAAGAATCAATGAAGATCAGACTGAATCAAGAATACAAACTGAAAAATAAAGTGGAGAAAAGGATATATCCAAACGAGAGAAGCTACGCTCCCTCGGATCTGGCCAATTGGCAACATATGGGGGAGAGTTTGCTCCTCTATATTCAAACATTCTCTCCCTTCCAATTTTTATTATAAATACCTGCAAATTCAAACAAACGGGTACCACTGAGCAGAGAGAGATCTTAGGTTAGGATTTTGTTCTATTTTAGTTTAGGTTTTTATTAATATTTTAATATAATTTATTGTTTCTTTGTAAATGATCAGGGAAAATCGCGCACGAAAAGTGTATGTTTTGAAATTAAGAGTTAAAGTGTGTGTGCTTTGGCTTCCTCGATACTTCCGTTATAGAATAGAGGCTAAAATGAGTCAAATCCACAAGGACGGGAGGCGATAGAAGATTTATTGGAATGTTCACGTATATGTTAAGAGTTCTTCAATGTTTTAAAGAATAAAAAGAAAAGAAACAAAGAATGATAAGAGAGTACGATGAAACACGAAGAAGTGAGAAACATTGAAAAGAAGATATTTGTGATTTTTTTACTATTTCTAAAACAAAGTGAAATAAAAAGAAAACTCATGGCTACTAACTACTAATGACTCCATTAACATGCTAACCTCTTAGTGATAGTTGCCTTTGTTGGCCCAAATGTTACAATCCCCGAGTTATTTGTTTCGATGATAACAAACTATATAAAAACTATTTGGTACTAATAGAAGTTAAAGAATGAATTTCAGGTTGATACAAGCATTGATGGCTCAAGAGTTCTCAAGCATGTTACAAGGTTGATGGCTCAAGAGGACTCACTCACAGGATAAGAGACTCTAGCTCATCCTACGCTTAGCAACACGGTTCAGAGACGCCTACCTGTGAATCATTGTGTTATTAGTTTGTTAAAGAATAGTATATAGTATTGAAGCTCAAATACCCTACACACACAAAATTGCACATGTTTTCAAAAGATTATTTTTGACTTTTGATAAAATACTTTAAGTCCTATTTCAATATATGCATACTTAGATTATTGTTTTTTATAAAGCTTTTACAAAAATCCCTTTGAAAATAACATATCTTCAAATCAGATTTCTAACCTGTTTTCTACTTATGGCCTGTTGCGATCGACCGGGCGGTCGACCGGTTCTGTTACAGGTCAGAACGGTCGACTGCGTGGTCAACCGCAGTCCTGACCTATGAGGTATGCATGTGTGGACGTTCTCCGGTCGATCGAGCGGTCGACCGGACCCCATTACAGTCGATCGCTCGGTCGACCGACTGACAGACCCAAACACTCGGTTTGGGCCGATCGACCGGGCGGTCGACCTGAGTCAGCCAACGGTCATAATATTTGAAAACTAGTCGACCAGTCAGTCGACCGTGCTCTGCATTTCTGGCCAAACGACTAGCTTTTTAAACCTGTTTTAAAATGTAGTTTTTATCTTAAAACGTGAATTAGGCTGTATTTTGGTCAAATTATACTTGCTTAGTCCAAATAGATGTTTACCCTTTAATCCCTACCTAAATCCTATATGTATGGGTGGCTGGGGTTGAGGTGAAACACAACAACTATTACAAAGTTTTCAAAGTTTGAGTATTTTTGAAAGAAGTGTTTACTCTCAGTTTTTTGTGCTCTAAATCTCTGTTTTATTTCTGAAGGTTTTGAATCAAATCTCTCTTCTACTTTGTTTTATTTTCACTTACAAATCTTGAGCTTCAATCATTCATATTATTCTCTAGGGTTTTGTAAAGAAAAGTTTTTCAAAAGAGAGTTTGTGATTTTTTTATAACTAAGTGATTATTGTACTGTGGCTACACTACCTCTAGACTAGAAGAGTGTGATTGAGGAGTTAGGTACTCCCCAGTGATTGTAATCCTTTATGAAAATTATAGTGGATCAGAAACCCTTCTGGGTGAAGGCAGGGACGTAGAGCTGGGTGCTCGAACCTTGAAATAAATCTTTGTGTTTGCGATTGATTTACTTGTGTCTTTTACTTTCTATTCATTCATTCTTATATTGACAATCTATACTCTTACAATAAGATTGTATTGCGCACCTCAAACTCTTATTTAGAAGAATCACGAGGAAGAAGTTCAGAGCCCTTTACGGGGTATACGGCTTCTAATCTTGCTTAAAGTGATCGTTGCACCATCTCATTTTTAATTTATGCATTGATTAGCATTACACCTATTCACACCCCCCCTCTACGTGTGATTTCAATTGATATTAGAGTTAAGACTCTAATTTTTAGCTTTACAACCTTAGAGAGATCTTATAAGTTGCTAATTGCTATTTTCATATCTTCATTCATCCACTAGCAAAGATGGCAGATAACATTAAGACCCCACCCAAATTTGATGGACTCAACTTTCCCATATGAAAAGTTAGGATGAACATATTTTTGCAATCTCTAGGTAGTCGAGTTGCTAAGTTTTTGACCAAGCCCTATAGTACACTCGCGGTGAGGAGGACACTTGGTCCGATCTTACTTCCAAGGAAGTTGATGCAAATTTGAAGGCTCAAAATGCCTTACTTTTAGCATTAAATGAGGATGACTTAACACGGGTTATCCATTACAGATCCGCCTATGAGATTTGGCAACACTTATTGGTCACTCATGAGGGAACATCACAAGTCAAGAGAGCTAAAATTGATCTCTTGCGTTCCCAATATGAAAGTTTTAGAATGCAAGAAAATGAATCTATTGATAATATGATTACTAAGTTTACTAAAATCATAAATGCTCTTGCTTCTCTAGGTGATGAAATCAACAATGACCAAAAGGTGCGTAAGGTGATTCATGCACTCCCTTCATCATGGGAAATCAAAGCTACCACCTTGAAGGAATTAAACGACAAAGACAAGATGGAGCTCATCAGTCTTATTGGTAACCTTAAAGACTCATGAGATGGAGAAAAAGGCTAGAGAAGAAACGGCGCCTCAAAAGAAAAAGTCTATTATTTTCAAGTCTGCCTCCACCATCTATGATGATGAAGAAGATGAAGAAGAAGATGAAGAGCTATCTTTTCTTGTGAGAAATGTAAAAAGAATGTACCATAAGAAAAGGCTCAACCATACAAGGTGATGGGAAGGGAAGGAAGAGAAGAAGATCACATGCTACAACTGTCGAAAACCTGGACACATCATGACCGAATGTCCAGATTTCATGAACAAGATATCTCTCCATGAAGCAAAAGAAGTCGTTTGTAAAGAAGGCGTTCAAAGCCACTTGAGATTCGGAAAGTGAATCCAAAGATGAAGTTGACACGGCTAACATGTGTTTCATGGCAAACACTCCTAAGGTAACTTCCGAACCATCTAATGATGATATTGAAATAAGTAAGAAGAGTTATTACAAGTTTTTGTTGAACTTTTAAAAATTATGATTCTAAGAAGAAAGATTATTTAAAATTGAAAAAAGAAAATGAAATGCTTAACAACCAAATTGCAATTTTTACAAAAGAAAAAGATGAATTATCTTCCACTATTATTTCAACGAAAAGAGATTTTGATGCCTATAGAGTTGTATGCAAAGCTAAATATCCTAAAATTGATGAAAATAAGATTTCTATGTTAAAAAAATAAAATAAATGATTTGAGAAATATTTTAAAAGAATGTGCATTTAACAATACTAAACTAGAAGAAATGTTGTCAAAGAAACACATGCACACTTCACATGTTCGACATGATAAACCATCACATGCTAAAACTCCACATGTTCATCATGCCAACACATCACATGTTAATCATGCTAAAACACCACATGTTCACAAATCACATGTTCATAAACCACATGCTCATTATGCTTTTAAATATGGAAGAATTTATATATGTACTTATTGTGGCCAAAATGGTCATTTAGCCAAATTTTATTATGATCATATAAATAGCATGAATAATCATGTTTGGGTTCGAAATAATAACGTATTATGACCCAAGAAAATATGGGACCAAAATCAACCATTCAATTATTTGATATAGGCACACACTAAGACTCTAATACATAGAGAGCGGTGGTACCTTGATAGTGGTTGCTCAAGGCATATGACATGGGACATCAGCAATTTTGTAATCCTATTGAGGTATGTTGAAGGTGACACGTCACCTTCGGAGATGACTCCAAGGGCACCATCATCGGTATAAATAATATCTGTTGAAGCCTACAAAGTTGAAAGATTTTGATGATGAACAAGCATTTATACAGAGTTATGATTATTCAACCTCAGTTGAAGATTTTGGGTATTTTTGTGTATTTTTAGAAAAATTGTTAAAAACCTTGAACACACACACAAATACCTATATAGTCGACTTGCCTTCTATGTATAGTCGACTAACCTAACTTATAGTTGACTTGAGAAAATCCCTAGTCGACTAAGTTCTTCTAAAAAAATATCCCAACTTTCTGTTTGTTTTCTGGCATCAAAATTAGTCGACTTGACCTCTAAGTATAGTCGACTAATAGATACCCTAGTCGACTATACATTTTCCCCAGTCGACTAATCACTTCTACAAAAATTTCCCTACTCTCTGTTTCTTATCTGGCATCACAATTAGTCGACTTCCCAAAAAGTATAGTCGACTAACCTCTTCTATGGTCGACTAACCATGTATATATAGTCGACTACAAATAGTTTTCCAAAAACTTAGTATCTGTATCAGCCTAAGTATAGTCGACTTACCCCATATGTTAGTCGACTAACCTTTGTAAATTTTGTTCTTCTAGTCGACTACCCTGCTACCCTAGTCGACTAATAGCAGTTTATAACTGTTGTGCAGTTGGTGAATTCTGGTATTTTAACCCACGTTTCAAAATTCAAATTTGTCCTGATAACTACCCTAACTGACTATAGATTTCACCTATAAATAGGGGTGTTGTCCTAGGATCAAGACACCAATTCAAATCTCAAGTTTTTAGCCTAAAAACTCTCTTCAAAATTCTATTTTCTGAAAAAAAATTTCCACTTTCTATTTCTTCACCAATTCCTACTCTATTATGAAGATTTTTGAAAGTCCACCTATAAGAGACCTTGTCCACAAGCATAGTCAGATTCAAGGCTTATAGGATCAGTTGTAATCATTCAAAGAGGAGCATTGTACAAGGGCGTCTTCTTGGTGTAGAAGAAAGTTGTACAAGGTGTTTGTTCTCTTGGTTGTAAAGAGGAGTTGTACACATTTGGCAAAGGGCTTTTTGTCAAGTGGTGTACAAGGTATTAGTTTTGGGTGTATCCAAATCAGGAAAAGAAAATCTCAAGCGGATTGCTTGGGGACTGGATGTAGGTCACAAGGACCGAACCAGGATAAATCTCTTGTCTTTGCGTTTGCATTATTTTCTGTGATTTGTTTTTCTTTATTTGCGAGTACGTTTATTTCTTTTATACTAATATTCTTGTGAGTGTTGACTTCATATATATTAGATCCATAATTGACATCATCTCGGGACCAACATTAGAATTTCCTCCTTAGAAATTTTACCTGATAGGTTTGTTAAATATGAGGACTTTAATGACTATGATATTGTCTCATATTTACAAAATTGTGGTCATTTTTATATGTTCTCTACGGATTCTAGGCAAGGCTATTATCCTTTTTTGATTCACTTGTTTTATACCAATTTAACCTATGAAGACAATGAGAATGATGTTCATATATATTCTATAGTTAAAGGTATTAATATCAAGTTATCCCCTAAATTCATAGGTCGTATCTTTTCAATTCCTTATCACGGCCTCTTTATTAATGATATTAATATGGATGATGCGGAGGTCTTATCTAATATATTTCTTCCAGGTCAAGGATTATCTATGTCGAACAATAAATTGAAACCTATTCCCCGTCTTATAGGTCGTATCCTTGCCAATAATATTTGCCCTAAAAGCAGGAGTTATAACTATTATTCCCGTGATCTAGCCACTTGTGTCTATGCCATCATGGCTGGACTAGAATCAATTGGGCAAAGATTATTTTTGATAATCTTGTTAAGGATCATACCTCCTTCCTTCCTTATGGAGCCTTTTATCACACATATTTCAGAAATTTCACATCGATTTTGCTTCCGAAACTAGTGTTATCAAAGTCTTCGAACCTTTTGATCGTACCGTTCTTCATCATATGAAACTTCATGATTTTCCTTATCCTCCACCTCAACCACCCTCTCCTCCTCCACAAAGTTCAACTCAAGCTCTTTCTTCCTCTACTCAACCTCCTTTCACTGAACCACCTTCATCCCAGCCACCTCCTTCATATGCAGATGCCTTCTACAATTCTCTTTCTGTTGAGATAGAATCTCTTCATTCCAAACAACAATTCATTCAGGACCCTCAGACTGCATTGCTCGAAAATCAATCTTTACTGATGACTCATTTTGAGCATATGAACTAAAGTGTAGGATCTATATTCAAGCAACACAAATACTAGAGGGGGGTGAATAGTGTTTATAAAAATTTAAATGAAACTACTTGCAAGAAACAGAAATTCACAAGATAAAACTCAGAAAATAATGCAAACGTAAAGACAAGAGATTTATCCTGATTCGGTCCTTGTGACCTACATCCAGTCCCCAAGCAAACCGCTTGAGATTTTTCTTTCTTGAATTTGGATACACTCAAAACCAATATCTTGTACACCACTAGACAAAAAGCTCTTTGCCAAATGTGCACAACTCCTCTTTACAACCAAGAGAACAAACACCTTGTACACCTTTCTTCTACACCAAGAAGACGCTCTTGTATACAATGCTCCTCTTTGAATGATTACAGTTGATCCTATAAGCCTTGAATCTGAATGTGCTTGTGGATAAGGTCTCTTATAGGAGGATTTTCAGAAATCTTCACAATAGAGTAGGAATTGGTGAAGAAACAGAAAGTGGAACAGGTTTTCAGAAAACAGAATTTTGAAGAGAGTTTTTAGGCTGAAAACTTTAGATTTGAATTGGTGATTTGATCCTAGGACAACACCCCTATTTATAGGTGAAATCTGTAGTAAGTTAGGGTAGTTATCAGGTCAATTTGAATTTTGAAACGTTGGTTAAAACACCAGAATTCGCCAACTGCACAACAGTTATCAACTGCTATTAGTTGACTAGGATAGGAGAGTAGTCGACTAGAAGAACAAAATTTACAAAGGTTAGTCGACTAACATATGGGGTAAGTCGACTATACATATGCTGATACAGATACTATGTTTCTGGAAAATTGTTTGTAGTTAACTATAAATACATGGTTAGTCGACTACAGAATGGGTTAGTCGACTATAATAGAGGTCAAGTAGACTAATTGTGATTCCAGACAAGAAACAGAGAGTAGAGAAATTTTTGTAGATGGGATTAGTCGACTGGGAAAATTTATAATCGACTAGGGTATCTGTTAGTCGACTATACTTAGAGGCTAAGTCGACTAATTTTGATGCCAGAGAACAAACAGAAAGTTGGGATATTTGTTTAGAAGAACTTAGTCGACTGGGGATTTTCTCAAGTCGACTATAGGTAGGGTAGTCGACTATACTAGGATGCCAAGTCGACTATATAGGTATTTGCGTGTGTGTTCAAGGCTATTAACAATGTTTCTAAAAATACACAAAAATACTCAAAATCTTCAACTGAGGTAGAGTAATCATAATGCTGTATAAATGCTTGTTCATCATCAAAATCTTTTAACTTGGTAGGCTTCAACATTCTCCCCTTTTTTAATGATGACAACCTGTGTTTATGAAAACTCCCCCTGTAGAGAAACTCCCCCTGCAGTAAATAAGTTATAATAAATGTAACAAGTCAATTATTCTTGTTTGCCCCTGCATAAAGTTAAGTTTCCCCTGCATTGCCATATGTCAATATCCATCATATATATATTGCCATAACACACATATGTCAATCTATTGCCATGACACACATAGGTATGCAACACAGAATTTTCTCAGATATGTAACACAGAAACACAGATTTTTCTCCCCCTTTGTCATGAACAAAAAGAGAAAGTTAATAGATCATAAAAGATACATGAACACACATTGTTTCCATACTGAAGTACAAATTAAAAGAGTCTTAAAAAAGAAAAATACACAAAGATGCAAGAACTTCAAAAAACAAAAAACGCGTAGCATGTCCAATGCCATAACCATAAATGTCAGATCCGGGAGGAGGAGGTGGTGGAAAATGAGTCTTGAGGATATTGAGAATCTCCATTTGAGTGGATGCAAACGAGTCCATCTTCAGTTGCATATGCTCAAACTGAGTCATCAGTAAAGATTGATTTTCAAGCAATGTAGTCTGAGAGTCCTAAATGACTTGTTGCTTGGCATGAAGAGATTCAATCTCAACAGAAAGAGCATTGTAGAAGGCATCGACATATGATGGAGGTAGTTGGGATGAAGGTGGTTCAGTGAAAGGGGGTTGAGTAGAGGAAGAAGGAGGTTGAGTTGAACTTTGTGGAGGAGGAGAGGGTGGTTGTGGTGGAGGATGAGAAAAATCGTGAAGTTTCATACGGTGAAGAACGACACGATCAAAAGGTTCGAAGACTTTGATAACACTAGTTTTGGAAACAAGATCGATGAGAAATTTAGAAACACGTGTGATAAAAAGGCTCCATAAGGAAGGAAGGAGGTATGATCCTTAACAATAGTATCAAAGATAATTTTTGCCCAATTGACGTCGAGTCCAACCATAATGGCATAGACACAAGTGGCTAAATCGTGAGAATAGTAGTTATAACTCCCAGTTTTAGGGCAAATATTATAGGCAAGGATACGACCTATAAGACGGGCAATTGGTTTCAATTTATTGTTCGACATAGGTAATCCTGTTGGCCCAAAAGGTTACACTCTCCATTTGTTTTGAGTTTTGATGATGACAAACCAAATAAGAGCTATTTGGTACTAATAAGTTTGTTCAAGATGAGTTTCAGGTTAGTACCATATTTGGAGGCCATTGCTTAGCTATTGCAACAACTTCTAGGTTCATGTAGCAAAGAAGGCATATTGCACATCAAGGAAGGAACATGGAAGAAGGAGGCTCTAGCAAGGCATAGCATGGCTCAAGACTTGAAGATTGCTCTACAAGATTTTGTTTTTAGTTTTATAGTTTAGAATTTTTGTTAAAGAATAATGGATAGGTTTGAAGCTCAATCACACACGTTTTTGCGCACATATTGTTTCTAAGTTTATTTCCTATAAATTATACAAAAATATTTTAATACAAAATCAGCTGCCTGCAAATCCATTTTTATGTGTTATACTTATTCCTATTTAAAATATTTTTTATAAAAATCAAAGTCTTTTCAAAATTGTGTTTTAAACTTGTCTTTTGACCTGAACCGGTCGACCGTAGGGTCGACCGTGCCTATGTCAGGCTTGGCCGGTCGACCGGCCCAGTCGACCGGGGATCTGGCAGATGCACGTATCAGTGTGCATGTTTGCCGGTCGACTGGGCGGTCGACCTGACTGTAGTAACTTTGCTCTCTGAATTGTTGGGTCGACCGGGCGGTCGACTGGATGCCTGTAACGGCTCTATTTTTGAAAGGGTGGTCGACCGGCCGGTCGACTGGACTAGCCGTTGGAGCTCAAACGGGCATTTTTCTGAGCTGTTTAAATTTTGTCTTTTTGTGTTTAAAATTGGTTTAAGGGATATATTTTGAACTTAATACGACCTGATTAGTCTTAAATCAGTTTTATCCCTAAACCCTAGCCCTCTCCTATAAATAGGGGTGGTTGGGGAGAGTTTCACCAACTAATTTTTGCAAGAAAATTTTCAAAAGTTTAAGGCATTCAAAAGAGCTTGTTTCTTGCTTTTTGAGCTAAAATTCTCTTTCATTTTCTGAAGTGTTTTTAAGATTTCTCTGATTTCATTTTCTTTTCTCCTTACACACAAGAGCTTCAAATCATACTCATTATTCTCTAAGGACCTTTGTAAGGGAAGAGATTTTTGAAAGAGAGAGTTTGTGGTCCTTTGACTACTCAGAGATTACTTGTACTTGAGATTGTGGAGTTGGCTACTCCGGTTGTAATTGTGATTTCTTTGTGATAGTGGAAGTAGCTAGAATCCTTCTGGGGAAGGCGGGGAGTAGAGCTGGGTGCTCGAACCTCGATAACGTATCCTTGTGTTTGCGTTTGGTTTACATTCTTGCGCTCCTTACTTTACTTTACTTGCACTTATTTCTTACTTATCATCATCATTGCAATATTTACTTGCTTTCATTCATCTTGTGAATCTTGTTGGGTGATTGTTGCATCTTAATTTTTTAATTTGTCCATTGATTAGCATTGTCACCTATTCACCCCCCCCTCTAGGTGACTTTTCAATTGGTATCAGAGCTTGGACTCTAGGTTTGGCTTAACATCCATAGAGAGATCCTTAAAATTTGCTAATCAACATTTTTATTCATACATTCATACACTAGTAAACATGGCCGATAACATTAAAACCCCTCCTAAATTTGATGGACTCAATTTCCCCATTTGGAAGGTTAGGATGACTATATTTTTGCAATCTTTGGGTAGCTTATTAGCCAAGTCCTTGACCAAACCCTATGTAGCACCCGATAGTGATGAGAGCACTTGGATCGACTTCAACTTTAGAGAATATGAGGCTAACTCCAAGGCTCAAAACTCCCTATTAATCGCCTTGAATGAGGATGACCTTACACGGGTAATTCACTGCCAATCCGCCTATGAGATTTGACAACATTTATTGGTCACACACGAAGGGACTTCACAAGTCAAGAGAGCTAAGATAGATCTCTTGAGGTCCCAATATGAGTCATTTAAAATGATTGATGATGAGTCTATTGATAGTATGATTACAAGATTTACTAAAATCACTAATGGTCTTTCTTCCTTAGGTGATGACATCTCCAACGATCAAAAGGTGCGGAAAGTGATTCGGGCTCTTCCGTCTTCATGGGAGATAAAGGCCACCACCTTAAAAGAATTGAATGACAAGGACGAGATGGACCTCATTAGTCTCATTGGGAACCTAAAGACCCATGAGATGGAGAAGAAGGCAAGAGAAGAGGCCACTACTTCAAAGAAGAAATCCATAGCCTTCAAGACTTCATCCACCAATGATGACGATGAAGAAGACGAAGAAGAAGATGAGGAGCTAACACTACTCGTGCGGAATGTCAAGAGATTGTACCGGAAGAACAAGCTCAACTTCCGGAGGAAATTTGAAGGCAAAGAGGAGCGAAGGATCATTTGCTACAATTGCCGCAAACCCGGACATATCATGGCGGATTGCCCGGAGTTCAAGAAGAAGATGACTTCCTCCTTCAAGCCAAAGAAGCCGGAGGAAAAGAAAGCATACAAGGCGACTTGGGATTCGGAAAGCGAGTCCGAAGACGAGGTGGACCAAGCGAACATGTGTTTCATGGCAAACACACCAAAGGTAACCCCTCAATCTCTTGATGATGAAGATGATGAAGTAAGTAAGGAAGTTCTTGTACATGCATTTGTTGAACTTTCTGAAACTTATGATAACAAGAAACTTGAATGCTTAAAATTACAAAAAGAAGTTGCTTTTCTTAAAAATCAACTTGCTATGGTCTCTAAAGAAAAAGATGATATTTCTTCTAATCTCATTTCTATACAAAAAGAATTTAATGCCTACAAGGTTTCTTGTAAGGCAAAATCTCCTATGATTGATGAAAAAGAAATTTCTTCCTTTAAATCTAAAATGAATGATTTTGAAAAAGTTTTAAATGATTGTGCTTTTAACACTAAGAAACTTGAGGACATGTTTTCTAAAAAGCACACTATTCATGCTAAAACTTCACATGATAAAATTCCTCATGCTCACACTACACATGCTAAAGTTTCTCATGCTCACAAATCACACACTCACTATGCTTTTAAATATGCTAGAGTGTATAGATGCACATATTGTGGTAAAAATGGACATTTAGCTAAGTTTTGTTATGATCAACTAAATAGAACAAATAATCTTGTTTGGGTTCATGGCACTAACCCTAGAGGACCCAAGAAAATGTGGGTACCAAAATCAAGTCTTAAATTATTTGATGTAGGTACACACCAAAGCTCCAAGACGTAGGGAGCGGTGGTACCTTGATTGTGGTTGTTCAAGACACATGACGTGGGACATCAACAACTTTACAACCCTATCAAGGTACATGGAAGGTGGCACCGTCACCTTCGGGGATGACTCCAAAGGAACTATCATCGGTATAGGTAACATTCAAATTGGTGCATCTCCTATTATTGAAAATGTTGTTTTAGTTGATGGTTTAAAAGATAATTTGCTTAGCATTAGTCAACTTTGTGACCGTGGACTTAAAGTTATTTTTGATAATACTTCTTGCAAGATTTTTGATGTTAAATCTAATGATTGTATTCTTACCGGTTTTCGTGATAATAATGTTTATATTATTGACATGCTTAATTTAGATTGTTCTACTAAATGCTTGAATGCTTTTGATGAAAATTCTTGGCTTTGGCATAGAAGATTAGGACATGCATCTTTTGACCATCTTGCTAGAATTAATTCTAAGGATTTAGTAAAGGGTATACCTTGCTTGTCATTTGAGAAAGACCGCATTTGTAGTGCGTGCCAACTTGAGAAACAAACCAAGTCTTCTTTCAAACCAATCAAGGATATCATGACTACTAGGCCCTTAGAACTAATTCATATGGATCTTTTTGGACCAACAAAAACTAAGAGTTTAAATGGTAGTAGATTTGCATTTGTTTTAGTCGATGATTTCTCCCGTTTTACTTGGGTTTTCTTTTTGGAACACAAAGATCAAACTTTTTCATATTTCAAAACATTTTGAAAAAGGGTTGAAAAAGAAAAAGGTTTTTCGATTTTGAGAATAAGGAGTGATTGAGGTGGTGAGTTTGTTAACCAACTCTTCATGACTTATTGTGATGAAAAGGGAATTAAGCATGAAATGTCTTGTCCTAGGACTCCACAACAAAATAGAGTTGTAGAAAGGAAAAATAGAACATTACAAGAGATGGCTAGGACAATGATAAGTGAATATGACCTCCCTCAACATTTATGGGCCGAGGCCGTAAACACCGCATGCTATATTTCAAATCGTATTTATTTGTGTAAAAATTCTTCCAAAACATCTTTTGAAATGTATCATTCTAGAAAACCTAATGTTGCATATTTTAGAGTTTTTGGATGCAAATGTTTTGTTTTAAATACTAAGGATAATTTGGGTAAATTTGATGCTAAGGCTTATGAAGCAATTTTTGTTGGATATTCTACAACTAGTAAAGCTTATAGAGTATTCAATAAATCTTCTCTTACCATTGAAGAAACCATGCATGTTAAATTTGAAGAATTTAATGTGGTTGTTGAGAATGTTGTAGAGATTGACCCATTAGGTGAAGACATGGAGAGACTATCCTTGAAGGACTCACCCGCTCAAGAAGAAGAAAAGCAAGAACCTATAGGTGGTGATGTTCAAGAGGATAAAGAGGAAAGCACTCAACCGCTTCCTAAAGCTTGGAGATACGCTACAAATCATCCCAAGGAGCTCATCTTAGGTGATGCATCTAAAGGGGTAACAACTCGCTCCCAACTCCATGACCTATGTGGTAACTTTACTTTCATTTCTCATTTTGAACCCAAATGCATCCTCGAAGCCGAGGCGGACCCATATTGGTTGCTAGCCATGCAAGAGGAGCTCAATCAATTTGAGCGCAACCAAGTTTGGCACCTTGTTCCTAAGCCCCACGATAGACCAATAATTGGTACTAAGTGGATCTTTAGAAACAAGATGGATGAGTCCGGGAATGTAATTAGGAATAAAGCTAGGTTAGTGGCCAAAGGTTACACTCAAGTTGAGAAAATTGACTTTGAGGAGACCTTTGCACCCGTAGCACGGCTTGAAGCCATACGGATGACACTAGCTTTTGCATCTTTTAAAAATTTTAAACTTTTTCAAATGGATGTGAAAAGTGCATTTTTGAATGGTTTTATTAATGAAGAAGTTTATGTTGCTCAACCTCCCGTTTTGTTGATCATGTTCATCCCGATTTTATTTTTAAACTTGATAAAGCTTTGTATGGATTGAAACAAGCTCCAAGAGCTTGGTATGAAAAGCTTTCTAGTTTTCTCATTTCAAATGATTTTGTAAAGGGCAAAGTAGACACAACTCTTTTCACTAAGCATGTTGATAATGATATTTTAATTGTGCAAATTTATGTTGATGATATAATTTTTGGATCTACTAATGAGCTTTTATGCAAGGAGTTTGAAAAGGTCATGCAACTAGAATTTGAAATGTCTTCAATGGGTGAGCTTAATTTCTTTCTTAGACTCCAAATCAAGCAATTGCAAGACGGAACCTTCATTAGTCAAGCCAAGTACGCAAAGGAGCTAGTAAAGAAGTTTGGACTTGAAGGATCTAAGGCTTGCAACACTCCAATGGCAACTACAACCAAGCTTGATAAGGACGACCAAGGTAAAAATGTTGATATTAAATTATATAGAAGCATGATAGGAAGTCTTTTATATTTAACGGCAAGTAGGCCGGACATCATGTTTAGTGTGTGTCTTTGTGCTAGATTTCAATCGTGTCCTAAAGAGTCTCATCTTATTGCGGTAAAACGCATTATTCGTTATATTAAGGGCACAATTGGAATGGGTCTTTGGTATCCGAAAACTGGAGATTTTTCATTGACTAGTTATTCGGATGCTGACTATGCGGGTTATAGAGTGGATAGAAAGAGTACTAGTGGGACATGTCAATTTCTTGGTAATTGTCTTGTTTCATGGTCCTCTAGGAAACAAAATTTCGTAGCTCTCTCAACCGCCGAGGCGGAGTATGTTGCCGCGGGGGCTTGTTGTGCACAAGTCCTTTGGATGAAACATACTCTCCTTGATTTTGATTTGCATTTTGATCATATAAAAATATTTTGTGATAATACTAGTACTATATGAAAAGTCACCTAGAGGGGGGGTGAATAGGTGACAATGCTAATCAATGGACAAATTAAAAAATAAGGATGCAACAATCACCCAACAAGATTCACAAGATGAATGAAAGCAAGTAAATGTTGCAATGATGATAATAAGCAAGTAATAAGTGCAAGTAAAGTAAAGTAAGGAGCGCAAGAAAGTAAACCAAACGCAAACACAAGGATATGTTATCGAGGTTCGAGCACCCAGCTTTACTCCCCGCCTTCCCCAGAAAGATTCTAGCTACTTCCACTATCACAAAGAAATCAAGAATACAACAGAGTACCCAACTCCACAATCTCAAGTACAAGTAATCTCTGAGTAGTCAAAAGACCACAAACTCTCTCTTTCAAAAATCTCTTCCCTTACAAAGGTCCTTAGAGAATAATGAGTAGAATTGAAGCTCTTGCGTGTAAAGGGAAAAGAAAATGAAATCAGAGGAATCTTGTAAACACTTCAGAAAATGAAAGAGGATTTTAGCTCAAAAACCAAGAAACAAGCTCTTTTGAATGCCTTAAACTTTTGAAAATTTTCTTGCAAAAATTAGTTGGTTAAACTCTCCCCAAACACCCCTATTTATAGGAGAGGGCTAGGGTTTAGGGATAAAACTGATTTAAGACTAATCAAGTCGTATTAAGTTCAAAATATAACACTTAAACCAATTTTAAACACAAAAGGACAAAATTTAAACAGCTCAGAAAAATGCCCGTTTGAGCTCCAACGGCTAGTCCGATCGACCGGCCGGTCGACCGCCCTTTCAAAAATAGAGCCGTTACAGGCATCCGGTCGACCGCCCGGTCGACCCAACAATCCAGAGAGCAAAGTTACTACAGTCGGGTCGACCGCCCGGTCGACCGGCAAACATGCACACTGATACGTGCATCTGCCAGAACCGCGGTCGACTTGTCCGGTCGACCGGACAAGCCTGACATGGGCTCGGTCGACTGGTGCGGTCGACCGGCTCAGGTCAAAAGTCCAGTTTTAAACATAATTTTAAAGAGACTTTGATTTTTATCAAAAATATTTTAAATAGTAATAAGTATAAAACATAAAAAATGATTTGTAGGCAGCTGATTTTGTATTAAAATATTTTTGTATAATTTATAGGAAATAAACTTAGAAACAATATGTGCGCAAAAACGTGTGTGATAGAGCTTCAAACCTATCCATTATTCTTTAACAAAAATTCTAAACTATAAAACTAAAAACAAAATCTTGTAGAGCAATCTTCAAGTCTTGAGCCATGCTATGCCTTGCTAGAGCCTTCTTCTTTCATGTTCCTTCCTTGATGTGCAATAAGCCTTCTTTACTACATGAACCTAGAAGTTGTTGCAATAGCTAAGCAATGGCCTCCAAATATGGTACTAACCTGAAACTCATCTTAAACAAACTTATTAGTACCAAATAGCTCTTATTTGATTTGTCATCATCAAAACTCAAAACAAATGGAGAGTGTAACCTTTTGGGCCAACAATCTCCCCCTTTTTGATGATGACAAAACAAATAGGCTATAGACAAAAATATAGGGGAGGAGAAAGCTCCCCCTCAAATTATGCTATCTTAAGAACAATGTAAGGTGCAAGCAAAACTCATAGGATCAAAAACCATGAAATAAAATACTTGCAAAAACACTTAAACTTAAAACATGAATTCATAAAAACACATAAAAGCACCAAAAACTACAAAACATGTATAAACTCATATGGAACCAAAACCATATGAACTCATACTACTATCATATAAACCCATTCTCCCCCTTTTTGTCATACATCAAAAAGGGTTAAGAAAACGTTTTTATTCAATAACACAAACATTAAGTTCACCACAAATATAAGAAAATCTAGCAAAATCAAGTGGTTTAGTGAAAATATCGGCTAGTTGCAAATCCGTAGAAACATAATCAATATCTATATCTCCTTTCTCAAAATGATCTCTAAGAAAGTGATATCTAATCACAATGTGCTTGGTCTTACTATGTTGATTTGCATTCTTAGTCATGTGTATAGTACTAGTATTATCACAAAAAAATTTTATATGATCAAAATGCAAATCATAGTCAAGGAGAGTATGTTTCATCCAAAGGACTTGTGCACAACAAGCCCCCGCGGCAACATACTCCGCCTCGGCGGTTGAGAGAGCTACGGAATTTTGTTTCCTAGAGGACCATGAAACAAGACAATTACCAAGAAATTGACATGTCCCACTAGTACTCTTTCTATCTACTCTACAACCCGCATAGTCGGCATCCGAATAACTAGTCATTGAAAAATCTCCAGTTTTCGGATACCAAAGACCCATTCCAATTGTGCCCTTAATATAACGAATAATGCGTTTTACCGCAATAAGATGAGACTCTTTAGGACACGATTGAAATCTAGCACAAAGACACACACTAAACATGATGTCCGGCCTACTTGCCGTTAAATATAAAAGACTTCCTATCATGCTTCTATATAATTTAATATCAACATTTTTACCTTGGTCATCCTTATCAAGCTTGGTTGTAGTTGCCATTGGAGTGTTGCAAGCCTTTGATCCTTCAAGCCCAAACTTCTTTACTAGCTCCTTTGCGTACTTGGCTTGACTAGTGAAGGTTCCGTCTTGCAATTGCTTGATTTGGAGTCCAAGAAAGAAATTAAGCTCACCCATTGAAGACATTTCAAATTCTAGTTGCATGACCTTTTCAAACTCCTTGCATAAAAGCTCATTAGTAGATCCAAAAATTATATCATCAACATAAATTTGCACAATTAAAATATCATTATCAACATGCTTAGTGAAAAGAGTTGTGTCTACTTTGCCTTTAACAAAATCATTTGAAATGAGAAAACTAGAAAGCCTTTCATACCAAGCTCTTGGAGCTTGTTTCAATCCATACAAAGCTTTATCAAGTTTAAAAATAAAATCGGGATGAACATGATCAACAAAACCGGGAGGTTGAGCAACATAAACTTCTTCATTAATAAAACCATTCAAAAATGCACTTTTCACATCCATTTGAAAAAGTTTAAAATTTTTAAAAGATGCAAAAGCTAGTGTCATCCGTATGGCTTCAAGCCGTGCTACGGGTGCAAAGGTCTCCTCAAAGTCAATTCCCTCAACTTGAGTGTAACCTTGGGCCACTAACCTAGCTTTATTCCTAATTACATTTCCGGACTCATCCATCATGTTTCTAACGATCTACTTAGTACCAATTATTGGTCTATCGTGGGGCTTAGGAACAAGGTGCCAAACTTGATTGCGCTCAAATTGATTGAGCTCCTCTTGCATGGCTAGCAACCAATATGGGTCCGCCTCGGCTTCGAGGATGCATTTGGGTTCAAAATGAGAAATGAAAGCAAAGTTACCACATAGGTCATGGAGTTGGGAGCGAGTTGTTACCCCCTTTAGATGCATCACCTAAGATGAGCTCCTTGGGATGATTTGTAGCGTATCTCCAAGCTTTAGGAAGCGGTTGAGTGCTTTCCTCTTTATCCTCTTGAACATCACCACCTATAGGTTCTTGCTTTTCTTCTTCTTGAGCGGGTGAGTCCTTCAAGGATAGTCTCTCCATGTCTTCACCTAATGGGTCAATCGCTACAACATTCTCAACAACCACATTAAATTCTTCAAACTTAACATGCATAGTTTCTTCAATGGTAAGAGAAGATTTATTGAATACTCTATAAGCTTTACTAGTTGTAGAATATCCAATAAAAATTGCTTCATAAGCCTTAGCATCAAATTTACCTAAATTATCCTTAGTATTTAAAACAAAACACTTGCATCCAAAAACTCTAAAATATGCAACATTAGGTTTTCTAGAATGATACATTTCAAAAGATGTTTTGGATGAATTTTTGCACAAATAAATACGATTTGAAATATAGCATGTGGTGTTTACGGCCTCGGCCCATAAATGTTGAGGGAGGTCATATTCACTTATCATTGTCCTAGCCATCTCTTGTAATGTTCTATTTTTCCTTTCTACAACTCCATTTTGTTGTGGAGTCCTAGGACAAGACATTTCATGCTTAATTCCCTTTTCATCACAATAAGTCATGAAGAGTTGGTTAACAAACTCACCACCTCAATCACTCCTTATTCTCAAAATCGAAAAACCTTTTTCTTTTTCAACCCTTTTTCAAAATGTTTTGAAATATGAAAAAGTTTGATCTTTGTGTTCCAAAAAGAAAACCCAAGTAAAACGGGAGAAATCATCGACTAAAACAAATGCAAATCTACTACCATTTAAACTCTTAGTTTTTGTTGGTCCAAAAAGATCCATATGAATTAGTTCTAAGGGCCTAGTAGTCATGATATCCTTGATTGGTTTGAAGGAAGACTTGGTTTGTTTCCCAAGTTGGCACGCACTACAAGTGCGGTCTTTCTCAAATGACAAGCAAGGTATACCCTTTACTAAATCCTTAGAATTAATTCTAGCAAGATGGTCAAAAGATGCATGTCCTAATCTTCTATGCCAAAGTCAAGAATTTTCATCAAAAGCATTCAAGCATTTAGCAGAACAATCTAAATTAAGCATGTCAATAATATAAACATTATTATCACGAAAACCGGTAAGAATACAATCATTAGATTTAACATCAAAAATCTTGCAAGAAGTATCATCAAAAACAACTTTAAGTCCACGGTCACAAAGTTGACTAATGCTAAGCAAATTATGTTTTAAACCATCTACTAAAACAACATTTTCAATAATAGGAGATGCACCAATTTGAATGTTACCTATACCGATGATAGTTCCTTTGGAGTCATCCCCGAAGGTGACGCTGCCACCTTCCATGTACCTTGATAGGGTTGTAAAGTTGTTGATGTCCCACGTCATGTGTCTTGAACAACCACTATCAAGGTACCACCGCTCCCTACGTCTTGGAGCTTTGGTGTGTACCTACATCAAATAATTTAAGACTTGATTTTGGTACCCACATTTTCTTGGGTCCTCTAGGGTTAGTGCCATGAACCCAAACAAGATTATTTGATCTATTTAGTTGATCATAACAAAACTTAGCTAAATGTCCATTTTTACCACAATATGTGCATCTATACACTGTACCATATTTAAAAGCATAGTGAGTGTGTGATTTGTGAGCATGTGAAACTTTAGCATGAGTGTTGTGAGCATGAGAATTTTTATCTGGTGAAGTTTTAGCATGAGTAGTGTGCCTTTTAGAAAACATGTCCTCAAGTTTCTTAGTGTTGAAAGCACAATCACTTAAAACTTTTTCAAAATCATTCATTTTAGATTTAAAAGAAGAAATTTTTTTTTCATCAATAATAGGAGATTTTGCCTTACAAGAACTCTTGTAGGCACTAAATTCATTTTGCATGGAAATGAGATTAGAAGAAATATCATCCTTTTCTTTAGAAACCATAGCAAGTTGATTCTTAAGAAAAGCAACTTCTTTTTGTAATATTAAGCATTCAAGTTTCTTGTTATCATCAGATTCAGAAAGTTCAACAAATGCATGTACAAGAACTTCCTTACTTATTTCATCATCTTCATCATCAAGAGATTGAGGGGTTACCTTTGGTGTGTTTGCCATGAAACACATGTTCGCTTGGTCCTGTTGGCCCAAAGGCCTATCACCCTAGTTTTGATGATGATCAACTCATGAAGTTATGATTACTAATGATCTTGTGTTTAATTAGTGACAGATTCCTTATCAAGATCTTAGTAGGTGTGGAGCTTCAACAAAGGATAAAATGTCAAGTTGGAAGCTAGCACCGGTCGATTCACGAGCCTATGCATCAAGACCACATCTAGAGATGAGCTCGGTGGATTGCATTTTGGACCAAGTCAAGAAGATGAGAAGCCTTCAAGTGAAGACTTCAAGAGGATGAAGACTTGTGTCTAGGTATAAGATTTTTATTTGTTTTAGTTAAAATGTAAAGGATAGAATAGATTGGTGGATTGCTCAAGCTATATCACACACACACTCTTGATAGAACTCTTGATAGAATGATTTTCATAAAAGATTTTCCTAGTTAAGAAAAGATTTTTATTTGTGATAAAATACAATTTGGTTTTTGGTATTTCATAGTTTACATATCTTATATCCAAAACCATGCTTAGAGCCTATTGTCAAAAACTAGATATTTCATCTTGATTGTGTAGTGGATCATATCCATACACACTATGCTTTTAGAGTATATCTTGTTTTTGTATTTGATGAAAGTTTTGAAAAACATGTTGATATTTCAAAACCAAGTTTAGTGCTTTATGTCAAAAACTAGATATGTCATCTTGATTGTGTAGTGGATCATATCCACACACACTATGCTTTAAAGTGTATCTTGTTTTTGTATTTGATGGAAATTTGGAAAAACATGTTGTTTTAGAAAAATGTTTTTATTATGAGCTAATATTTCCAAGTTACAAAAATAGACCAAAACATCTATAACATGTCTTGATTTTGTGCAAGCATGTTTGTCCTTCATAGTATATTGGTAAAACTATTTTTGTAGAATTTCTATGTATTTTTAGGATTTTATAAAAGATTTTAAATCCTGTTTTCAGACCTGGACATTGGCTGACAGGCCAAGTCGGTCGACCGGACCGGTCAACCGATGTGCACAGCCTTGTGCACACTGCCAGCACAGTGGCCGGTCGACCGGGTCGGTCGACCGACCAGGAGAGCTTTTGCTCTCTGGAAATATCAGTCGACCGAGCCGGTCGACCGATAGAGAGTTTGCTCTCTGCTCCAGGAAGTCGGTCGACCGGGCCGGTCGACCGGAGGCTGCAACGGTCGGATTTTTGATCGTTGCCGGTCGACCGGACCGGTCGACCGGTAGCTCTGACAGAACCCCAACGGCTCTATTTTCTGTCAGCCTATAAAAGGGGGTCTTGTCAACTGTTTTTGGTAGAAGATTTTGGAGATTTCTAAGCCAGTTTTTCCTAGACTTTTTCAGAGGTTTTCTCCACAAAATAGAGTGCAAATACTTCCCATCTAAAAGGGATTTTATCAAGAGAGTGTAAAAGTGATTTCTTGTGTTTTTCACCATAGCTTTCTTTCCTTGATTTCTCACACCTCACTTGAGCATCCATTGAGCTATTCATCCTATAGGAAAGTGTTGTAGTGAGCTGTTGTAATTGGTGATCAAGTGTTAGATCACCAAAGAGATTTCCATTGTATTTTGAGGAGACGGGCAAGTGTGCTCGTGTGGTAGAGTTCTTGTGTGAACTCGGTGGTTTGAGGTGCGCCCTCATTGAGCCGGTGGGCTTGTGGTGTACGGACAAGGGAGTCCGAGAGCTTGTAGGTGTTGCGGCACCAAGGAGAGATCCGTTGGGGATCTTGCATAGTGGAAATCCTTCGTGTGTCGAAGGCGGGGACGTAGAGCAAGTGTGCTCGAACCTCGAAACAAACCCTTTGTGTTTGCGATTGCTCACTCTTGCTCTCTTTCTCTTTTTGTCTCTATTTTATATCTTGCATTCAATTTATTGTGTTCATCTTATATATGCATGATATATTCCCTTGTGCTCAAAATTGATACACATACTTGCTTGGGATTGTTGTGAACACTAGTATTCAACCAAGAGAGCCAACACGGCACCTCAACCCATTCAAGGGGAATCTAGAGGAGCTTGTCCAGAGCCTCGCAAGGGGAATTCGGCAACACTCTTGTGTTATACATAAGTGTTTAAATTAAAAGAAATTTAATTTGGTCAACTTAGTTTTAATTCCGCATTATTTGTTAATAAGTGACCATTAGATTAGCCATCACCTATTCACCCCCCTCTAGGTGATCTTACAATTGGTATCAGAGCGATTTCAATTGGTATCAGAGCTAGTGCTCTTGATATTGGGTCTAACAACCTAAGAGTTAAAGATCCTCTTTTAGGCTAATCACAATATTTTTTTGTACACACACACCTCACCATGGACTTCATGTCACCACCCACCTTTGACATTCTTAACATCCAAATTTGGAAGGTTAAGATGTCTTTGTTCCTCAAAGGACTTGGCCTTCATGTATTTCTTGCCACTACTAATAAAGAATATTGCTTAAATGGTAAGAATTTTGAGGCTAATGCAAAAGCCCTTCATGCTATTAAATCAACCCTAAATGATGATTACTTATTTAGGGTTGCTAACATTGATATGGCTTTTGTAGTTTGGAATACCTTGATCTCCCTTGGCGAAAATGAACAATATTATGCCGGGAGCGATTCGGATGTTGGAAGCGACACCTCCAACAAGTGCTACATGGTCCAAGGGGATGACCCCCTTGAGGTAACTTCCGAATCCGAGGAAGATGATATTATGTCATATGATGAGCTAAATTCATTTTGCCAATTATTGCTTGAGAAATATGACATGATTAAAAAGAATAATAAAAATTTGAAAAAGGACATTGCTTGCATGCATAAAGAACATGACTCATTTAAAGATAACATTGCATGCTTAGAAAAAGATAACAATAGTTTGAAAAAGAAATTTGATTGCATGCATGTAGAAAATGATTCTCTTAGAAATAAAGTCGCATGCTTAGAAAAAGAAAAAGAAGATTTGAAAAATGAGAATGTTTCCTTATTTTCTAAATTGAGTATTTTGTGTGAAGGAAACAATACTTTGAAAGAAAAGATTGATTTGGTGAAAAAACAAAAGGAAAGTATTTTGCAAGAAAATAAGTCTTTGAAAAGAAAATTTGTTGAAAAAGAAAAAGATAATGTTTGTAAAAAGAAAAAGAAAAATGATTCTTCATCTCATCATGCTATTCATGCCACATCTAATGAGATTGAGAATATGAAAAATAAGATGAATAATTTGAGCTCTAATTTGAGCACATGTGCATTCAATCATTCTAAGTTGGAATCTTTGTTTCAAAAGAAACAAGTTCCTCATGCTCATGCACATCATCATACTCATCATGCTCATGCTTATGGTGCACATCACGATCACAATCACACTCATAAGCATCATGCTAAGGTGTACATTTGTACACATTGTGGCCGCAAAGGCCATTTAGCAAAATTTTGTTTTGATAAGAAACCTCATTTATATTTTAAAAGATTTTGGGATCCTTACAATAAAGCTAACCCCAAAGGACCCAAGAAAATATGGGTACCAAAATCCCCACCTTGTGTATTTGATGTAGGTGAGGAATCTCTCAAAACGTGAGAGATTTGGTGCCTTGATGGTGAGTGCATTTGAACTAAAATGACACATACTTGGAGCACCGCTATCAAGGAATTTTGGTGGATCAACCACCATGCTTGGAGTTTTGGAGTTGGTAACAATTTCTAAACTTCTATTTTATTTATGTACATGCTTTTTACTTTCATCATTCATAGCATGTTCATATTTTTATTTGATTTGTGCTTCATGTGGCATTTACATACTTAAATATAGAATATGTCAAAACTTGCATTTATACATATATGAATAGTGAACTACAATTGACTCATATATATTTGAACTTCATGCTCATTTGTATCCACTATATGCATGTGTATAGGCTAGTTTTGATGATTCGGTCATTTATACTTGTTATGCCTATCCTTGATTTTACTTCATGTATATGTGTGTTTAATTCAAATCTAATAAATATACATGTATACCCGTGAGTCTCTAGCTTTCATGCAAATATTTGATAGACTCTTTTACAATTTTGGGATATGTATGTGTATTGTTAGATTTGTATAATTCATACATATACCATGAAGATTGTAGTTTTTAATAAAAATGATTTTGTGTTGATTTGATAACAATGATTTCTATGTGATTTGAGCTTGAATGACTACTTTCATAAAAATACTATTTACATGATCTTTTGAACACTCATCCTTATGATACAAAATATTTTGAGCTTTATAGACCATGAGTGATTAAATCTTTGTGTATGTAGTATTGCTTTATGAAAAATATATGATTTGTTTTAAGATGAAAAATAAGATTTTCATGAGATTCATGCTTCACTTTCTATTTTCATGAAAATACTATTTACATAACCTTTGAACACTCATCTTTTATTCAAAAATATATTTATGAGCTTTATGGACTATGAGTGCTTGGATTTTTATGTACTTAGTCTCATTCATGAAAAACATATGATTTGACATATTTGAAGGATCTTTAACTAGTTTTCAAAAACAATTTATACTAGTTATGTATTCTTCAAATAGTTTTTGAGATTGTCACATGATTCAATTTTTCTTAAAATTTAATGCTTCATGATTTGAATATTAGTTTATATGTTAGTTTTTGTCAACACTAGGATTTATACTTGAACATATCATGGGCCTCAAAAGGATCTATTAGTAAGTGTGCTTAAATGCTTATTTGAACCCTTGAAATGTACTTGTATTGCTTAGTTTTGATGATTCATACATATTTAAACTTATGTTCACCTTTTGGATTTGATTTATGATCATGTGCCTTTTATTTCATGTATATGTGTGTTTTGCCAAACCTTAAAATATACATGTATAACTCTTGAGTCTTTTGCCTTCAATGCAAATCCATTCATATAGACTCACTTGAGTTTAAGAGATATGTATGTATATTTCATGTATTGTCAAAACATACATATATCTTGACATATAGATTTTGTTTTCAATGATTTAATAAAAAAAAATGTGAGATGATTATGATGTTTATGATTTTCTAAGGAATATTATACCTTATTGCCATTTTCATGATGCCATGTTTCACATAACATTAGTACACTCACTTCTTTTGAAACTATTTGGACTTTATAGATTAGAGTGTTTGAGTGTTTTGTGTTTCATTGCTATTTCATGAAAATCCTTAGATTTATTCCTTGATAGAAGGATTTCGTACTAGTTGTTAAACACTCTCATTTAACTAGTTCGAATTCTTCATGTGTTGTTAATGCTAAGCTTAATTCAAATCTTATTTTTCAAGCTTATGCATTAGATTTTAAAATGGTATCAATATTTTTTATTTGATATCAAAGAGAAAATTCAAAATTTGTTTTGATAAAATAGAATTAATGATTTTGTTTTGATGAGAAAAATTCAAAATTTTTGATTTGTATTGCCCCTCCTTGACTTCTTTATTTTTGACATAAAGGGGGAGAAAATTTGTTGATTTGATTTTACTTTGAACCCTTTGTTGATGATTGACAAAAAGGGGGAGAAGTATTTGTTTTTTTTTTTTTGTTTTGATATATATGCATGATTTCCTTGCTTAAGGGGGAGAAGTATTTGTCCTTCTTACTTAAGGGAAATTAAGATTTGTATTTATGCATATGTGTTTTGATTTATGCAAATAGGAGTAAAAAGATTTTGATTTATGCTTGTTGCATCTCCATATTTGCATCCATATTCATGTGCTTCATGATCATATTTATTATTTATTTTGTATGCATGAGTTAAGGGGGAGCTTCTTTGAAGCTTTACTTTAATCCATGCATATATAACGTCATGAGTTTTGTCATCATCAAAAAGGGGGAGATTGTTGGCCCAAAGGCCTATCACCCTAGTTTTGATGATGATCAACTCATAAAGTTATGATTACTAATGATCTTGTGTTTAATTAGTGACAGATTCCTTATCAAGATCTTAGTAGGTGTGGAGCTTCAACAAAGGATAAAATGTCAAGTTGGAAGCTAGCACCGGTCGATTCACGAGCCTATGCATCAAGACCACATCTAGAGATGAGCTCGGTGGATTGCATTTTGGACCAAGTCAAGAAGATGAGAAGCCTTCAAGTGAAGACTTCAAGAGGATGAAGACTTGTGTCTAGGTATAAGATTTTTATTTGTTTTAGTTAAAATGTAAAGGATAGAATAGATTGGTGGATTGCTCAAGCTATATCACACACACACTCTTGATAGAACTCTTGATAGAATGATTTTCATAAAAGATTTTCCTAGTTAAGAAAAGATTTTTATTTGTGATAAAATACAATTTGGTTTTTGGTATTTCATAGTTTACATATCTTATATCCAAAACCATGCTTAGAGCCTATTGTCAAAAACTAGATATTTCATCTTGATTGTGTAGTGGATCATATCATACACACTATGCTTTTAGAGTATATCTTGTTTTTGTATTTGATGAAAGTTTTGAAAAACATGTTGATATTTCAAAACCAAGTTTAGTGCTTTATGTCAAAAACTAGATATGTCATCTTGATTGTGTAGTGGATCATATCCACACACACTATGCTTTAAAGTGTATCTTGTTTTTGTATTTGATGGAAATTTGGAAAAACATGTTGTTTTAGAAAAACGTTTTTATTATGAGCTAATATTTCCAAGTTACAAAAATAGACCAAAACATCTATAACATGTCTTGATTTTGTGCAAGCATGTTTGTCCTTCATAGTATATTGGTAAAACTATTTTTGTAGAATTTCTATGTATTTTTAGGATTTTATAAAAGATTTTAAATCATGTTTTCAGACCTGGACATTGGCTGACAGGCCAAGTCGGTCGACCGGACCGGTCGACCGATGTGCACAGCCTTGTGCACACTGCCAGCACAGTGGCCGGTCGACCGGGTCGGTCGACCGACCAGGAGAGCTTTTGCTCTCTGGAAATATCAGTCGACCGAGCCGGTCGACCGATAGAGAGTTTGCTCTCTGCTCCAGGAAGTCGGTCGACCGGGCCGGTCGACCGGAGGCTGCAACGGTCAGATTTTTGACCGTTGCCGGTCGACCGGACCGGTCGACCGGTAGCTCTGACAGAACCCCAACGGCTCTATTTTCTGTCAGCCTATAAAAGGGGGTCTTGTCAACTGTTTTTGGTAGAAGATTTTGGAGATTTCTAAGCCAGTTTTTCCTAGACTTTTTCAGAGGTTTTCTCCACAAAATAGAGTGCAAATACTTCCCATCTAAAAGGGATTTTATCAAGAGAGTGTAAAAGTGATTTCTTGTGTTTTTCACCATAGCTTTCTTTCCTTGATTTCTCACACCTCACTTGAGCATCCATTGAGCTATTCATCCTATAGGAAAGTGTTGTAGTGAGCTTTTGTAATTGGTGATCAAGTGTTAGATCACCAAAGAGATTTCCATTGTATTTTGAGGAGACGGGCAAGTATGCTCGTGTGGTAGAGTTCTTGTGTGAACTCGGTGGTTTGAGGTGCGCCCTCATTGAGCCGGTGGGCTTGTGGTGTACGGACAAGGGAGTCCGAGAGCTTGTAGGTGTTGCGGCACCAAGGAGAGATCCGTTGGGGATCTTGCATAGTGGAAATCCTTCGTGTGTCGAAGGCGGGGATGTAGAGCAAGTGTGCTCGAACCTCGAAACAAACCCTTTGTGTTTGCGATTGCTCACTCTTGCTCTCTTTCTCTTTTTGTCTCTATTTTATATCTTGCATTCAATTTATTGTGTTCATCTTATATATGCATGATATATTCCCTTGTGCTCAAAATTGATACACATACTTGCTTGGGATTGTTGTGAACACTAGTATTCAACCAAGAGAGCCAACGCGGCACCTCAACCCATTCAAGGGGAATCTAGAGGAGCTTGTCCAGAGCCTCGCAAGGGGAATTCGGCAACACTCTTGTGTTATACATAAGTGTTTAAATTAAAAGAAATTTAATTTGGTCAACTTAGTTTTAATTCCGCATTATTTGTTAATAAGTGACCATTAGATTAGCCATCACCTATTCACCCCCCTCTAGGTGATCTTACAATTGGTATCAGAGCGATTTCAGGTCCACCTCGTCATCGGACTCGCATTCCGAATCTCACGTTGCCTTGTATGCTTTCTTTTCCTCCGGCTTCTTTAGCTTGAAGGAGGAAGTCATCTTCTTCTTGAACTCCGGGCAATCCGCCTTGATATGTCTGGGTTTGCGGCAATTGTAGCAAATGATCCTTCGCTCCTCTTTGCCTTCAAATTTCCTCCGGAAGTTGAGCTTGTTCTTCCGGTACAACCTCTTGACATTCCGCACAACTAGTGTTAGCTCCTCATTTTCTTCTTCGTCTTCTTCATCATCATCATGGGTGGATGAAGACTTGAAGGCTATGGATTTCTTCTTTGAAATAGTGGCCTCTTCTCTTGCCTTCTTCTCCATCTCATGGGTCTTTAGGTTCCCAATGAGACTAATGAGGTCCATCTCGTTCTTATCGTTCAATTCTTTTAAGGTGGTGGCCTTTATCTCCCATGAAGACGGAAGAGCCCGAATCACTTTCCGCACCTTTTGATCGTTGGAGATGTCATCACCTAAGGAAGAAAGACCATTAGTGATTTTAGTAAATCTTGTAATCATACTATCAATTGACTCATCATCAATCATTTTAAATGACTCATATTGGGACCTCAAGAGATCTATCTTAGCTCTCTTGACTTGTGAAGTCCCTTCGTGTGTGACCAATAAATGTTGCCAAATCTCATAGGCGGATTGGCAGTGAATTACCCGTGTAAGGTCATCCTCATTCAAGGCGGTTAATAGGGAGTTTTGGGCCTTGGAGTTAGCCTCATATTCTCTAAAGTTGAAGTCGGTCCAAGTGCTCTCATCACTATCGGGTGCTACATAGGGTTTGGTCAAGGACTTGGCTACTAAGCTACCCAAAGATTGCAAAAATATAGTCATCCTAACCTTCCAAATGGGAAAATTGAGTCCATCAAATTTAGGAGGGGTTTTAATGTTATCGGCCATGTTTACTAGTGTATGAATGTATGAATGAAAATGTTGATTAGCAAATTTCAGGATCTCTCTATGGATGTTAAGCCAAACCTAGAGTCCAAGCTCTGATACCAATTGAAAAGTCACCTAGAGGGGGGGTGAATAGGTGACAATGCTAATCAATGGACAAATTAAAAAATAAGGATGCAACAATCACCCAACAAGATTCACAAGATGAATGAAAGCAAGTAAATGTTGCAATGATGATAATAAGCAAGTAATAAGTGCAAGTAAAGTAAAGTAAGGAGCGCAAGAAAGTAAACCAAACGCAAACACAAGGATATGTTATCGAGGTTCGAGCACCCAGCTCTACTCCCCGCCTTCCCCAGAAGGATTCTAGCTACTTCCACTATCACAAAGAAATCAAGAATACAACGGAGTACCCAACTCCACAATCTCAAGTACAAGTAATCTCTGAGTAGTCAAAAGACCACAAACTCTCTCTTTCAAAAATCTATTCCCTTACAAAGGTCCTTAGAGAATAATGAGTAGAATTGAAGCTCTTGCGTGTAAAGGGAAAAGAAAATGAAATCAGAGAAATCTTGTAAACACTTCAGAAAATGAAAGAGGATTTTAGCTCAAAAACCAAGAAACAAGCTCTTTTGAATGCCTTAAACTTTTGAAAATTTTCTTGCAAAAATTAGTTGGTTAAACTCTCCCCAAACACCCCTATTTATAGGAGAGGGCTAGGGTTTAGGGATAAAACTGATTTAAGACTAATCAAGTCGTATTAAGTTCAAAATATAACCCTTAAACCAATTTTAAACACAAAAGGACAAAATTTAAACAGCTCAGAAAAATGACCGTTTGAGCTCCAACGGCTAAGCCGGTCGACCGGCCGGTCGACCGCCCTTTCAAAAATAGAGCCGTTACAGGCATCCGGTCGACCGCCCGGTCGACCCAACAATCCAGAGAGCAAAGTTACTACAGTCGGGTCGACCGCCCGGTCGACTGGCAAACATGCACACTGATACGTGCATCTGCCAGAACCGCGGTCGACTTGTCCGGTCGACCGGACAAGCCTGACATGGGCTCGGTCGACCGGTGCGGTCGACCGGCTCAGGTCAAAAGTCCAGTTTTAAACATAATTTTAAAGAGACTTTGATTTTTATCAAAAATATTTTAAATAGTAATAAGTATAAAACATAAAAAATGATTTGTAGGCAGCTGATTTTGTATTAAAATATTTTTGTATAATTTATAGGAAATAAACTTAGAAACAATATGTGCGCAAAAACGTGTGTGATAGAGCTTCAAACCTATCCATTATTCTTTAACAAAAATTCTAAACTATAAAACTAAAAACAAAATCTTGTAGAGCAATCTTCAAGTCTTGAGCCATGCTATACCTTGCTAGAGCCTTCTTCTTCCATGTTCCTTCCTTGATGTGCAATAAGCCTTCTTTGCTACATGAACCTAGAAGTTGTTGCAATAGCTAAGCAATGGCCTCCAAATATGGTACTAACCTGAAACTCATCTTAAACAAACTTATTAGTACCAAATAGCTCTTATTTGGTTTGTCATCATCAAAACTCAAAACAAATGGAGAGTGTAACCTTTTGGGCCAACACTATACACATGACTAAGAATGCAAATCAACATAGTAAGACCAAGCACATTGAGATTAGATATAACTTTCTTAGAGATCATTTTGAGAAAGGAGATATAGATATTGATTATGTTTCTTCGGATTTACAACTAGCCGATATTTTCACTAAACCACTTGATTTTGCTAGATTTTCTTATATTTGTGGTGAACTTAATGTTTGTGTTATTGAATAAAAACGTTTTCTTAACCCTTTTTGATGTATGACAAAAAGGGGGAGAATGGGTTTATAATGGGTTTATGTGATAGAAGTATGAGTTCATATGGTTTTGGTTCCATATGAGTTTATACATGTTTTGTAGTTTTTTGATGTTTTTATGAATTCATGTTTTGAGTTTAAGTGTTTTTGCAAGTATTTTATTTCATGGTTTTTGATCCTATGAGTTTTGCTTGCACCTTACATTGTTTTTAAGATAGCATAATTTGAGGGGGAGCTTTCTCCTCCCTTAAAATTTTTGTCTATAGCCTATTTGTTTTGTCATCATCAAAAAGGGGGAGATTGTTGGCCCAAAAGGTTACACTCTCCATTTGTTTTGAGTTTTGATGATGACAAACCAAATAAGAGCTATTTGGTACTAATAAGTTTGTTCAAGATGAGTTTCAGGTTAGTACCATATTTGGAGGCCATTGCTTAGCTATTGCAACAACTTCTAGGTTCATGTAGCAAAGAAGGCATATTGCACATCAAGGAAGGAACATGGAAGAAGGAGGCTCTAGCAAGGCATAGCATGGCTCAAGACTTGAAGATTGCTCTACAAGATTTTGTTTTTAGTTTTATAGTTTAGAATTTTTGTTAAAGAATAATGGATAGGTTTGAAGCTCAATCACACACGTTTTTGCGCACATATTGTTTCTAAGTTTATTTCCTATAAATTATACAAAAATATTTTAATACAAAATCAGCTGCCTACAAATCCATTTTTATGTGTTATACTTATTCCTATTTAAAATATTTTTTATAAAAATCAAAGTCTTTTCAAAATTGTGTTTTAAACTTGTCTTTTGACCTGAACTGGTCGACCGTAGGGTCGACCGTGCCTATGTCAGGCTTGGCCGGTCGACCGGCCCAGTCGACCGGGGATCTGGCAGATGCACGTATCAGTGTGCATGTTTGCCGGTCGACCGGGCGGTCGACCTAACTGTAGTAACTTTGCTCTCTGGATTGTTGGGTCGACCGGGCGGTCGACCGGATGCCTGTAACGACTCTATTTTTGAAAGGGCGGTCGACCGGCTGGTCGACCGGACTAGCCGTTGGAGCTCAAACGGGCATTTTTTTGAGCTGTTTAAATTTTGTCTTTTTGTGTTTAAAATTGGTTTAAGGGATATATTTTGAACTTAATACGACCTGATTAGTCTTAAATCAGTTTTATCCCTAAACCCTAGCCCTCTCCTATAAATAGGGGTGTTTGGGGAGAGTTTCACCAACTAATTTTTGCAAGAAAATTTTTAAAAGTTTAAGGCATTCAAAAGAGCTTGTTTCTTGCTTTTTGAGCTAAAATTCTCTTTCATTTTCTGAAGTGTTTTCAAGATTTCTCTGATTTCATTTTCTTTTCTCCTTACACACAAGAGCTTCAAATCATACTCATTATTCTCTAAGGACCTTTGTAAGGGAAGAGATTTTTGAAAGAGAGAGTTTGTGGTCTTTTGACTACTCAGAGATTACTTGTACTTGAGATTGTGGAGTTGGCTACTCCGGTTGTAATTGTGATTTCTTTATGATAGTGGAAGTAGCTAGAATCCTTCTGGGGAAGGCGAGGAGTAGAGCTGGGTGCTCAAACCTCGATAACATATCCTTGTGTTTGCGTTTGGTTTACATTCTTGCGCTCCTTACTTTACTTTACTTGCACTTATTTCTTGCTTATCATCATCATTGCAATATTTACTTGCTTTCATTCATCTTGTGAATCTTGTTGGGTGATTGTTGCATCTTAATTTTTTAATTTGTCCATTGATTAGCATTGTCACCTATTCACCCCCCCTCTAGGTGACTTTTCAAATCCTTGACCTGGAAGAAATATACTAGATAAGACCTCCGCATCATCCATAGAAATGTCATTAATAGTGAGGCCGTGATAAGGACTTAAAAAGGTACGGCCTATGGATTTAGGGGATAACTTGATATTAATACCTTGAACTAAAGAATATATATGGACATCATCCTCATTGTCTTCAAAGGTTAAATTGGTATAAAATAAGTGAATCAAGAACGGATAATAGCCTTGCCTAGAATCTGTAGAGAACATATGAAAAAGACCACAATTTTGTAAATATGAGACAATATCATAGTTATAAAAGTCCTCATATTTAAAAAACCTACCAGGCAAAATTTCTAAGCAGGAAATTCTAAGGAAGTCCTCTTCTAGGGCAGGATTTTTCAGAATAGCCCTAAAATCAACTTGAGAGGAGGAAGAAAATGGAGTAAACTTGGTTTTCTTAGATCTAGACATGGTTAGAACTGAAATTAAAGGAAGATAAAGGTAGAATTGGAAGAAAATTGCAGAGATTTGAAGGGATTTACCAAGAAATTGAAGGAAGAAGAGAAGTTGGTTTCACAGTAGCTCTGTCCTGTAATCGACTGATGAGATCGACTGGGCAGAAGAAACGGGTGAAAAGCTAGGGTTTTGATGAGGGTTAAAGGGTAGAATATTAAAGTAAATACCAAACAACGGTTAGGATTAAAAAAGAGAGAGATCGGATCCAAAAATACTGAAATGGGTCGGGTTTCGCAAGTTAAAAACTAATAACAGAACACAGTTTTTCACAAGGTTAGTCGACTTGATGTTTGTGACTAGTCGACTAATCCACTTACTAGTCGACTAGTTGATCAATATAGTCGACTAACTTTTGGAGATCAAAAAATCTATGTTTCTGTTAGATGCCAATTAGTCGACTAGGTCACTGTTAAGTCGGTGTTCAATAAGTTGACTAATAGGTCTTGATAAATTGACTAATTTTTGAAACATTCCTTAAAATAATTCTGAAAAAATATTTAAAGATCAGAAAAATTGCAAATACCCAAATCACTTGGAAATTTCATAAAAATATCTTCTTTAAGAGGTTTTGTAAAAATATCCGCAATTTAATTATCAGTTGATATAAAATTTAGAGAAATATCACCTTTTAAAGCATGATCACGTAGAAAATGATGTCTAATATTAATATGCTTAGTACGTGAATGATGAACTAGATTTTTAGATAAGTTAATAGCACTGATATTATCACACATAATAGGTGAGTTTATGTAATCAAATAAGGTTTATTTCATCCATAAAATTTGAGCACATGCAACACTAGCAGCGATATATTCGACCTCGGTTGTTGATAATGATACAGAATTTTACTTATTACTGAACCATGATACTAGTGAATGTCCCATAAAGCGACAAATACCACTAGTACTCTTCCGATCAGATTTACATCCAGCAAAATCAACATCACTATATGATAGTAAATCAAATGTGCTTGATTTTAGATAAATAACCATAATTGATTGTGTTATTAATATATCGAAAAATCCTTTTCACTGCTTTAAGATGTGATTCTTTAGGGTTTGATTGATATCTAGCACATAAGCAAACACTGAACATAATATCAGGTCTACTTGAAGTAATATATAGTAAAGAACCAATCATACCTCGATATAGTTTCTGATCAACATTCTTACAATTTTCATCTTTGTCAAGGAATGTAGTAGTAGTCATGGGAGTATTCTTATGATCAGAATTTTCCATACCAAATCTTTTCAGAAGTTCCTTTGCATACTTGCACTGGGAAATGAAGATTCTATCCTTCATTTGCTTTATTTGCAGACCGAGAAAGTAAGTAAGTTCGCCTATGTGGCTCATCTCAAATTCACTCTGCATAGTCTTAGAAAATTCTTGACAAAGATTATCGTTAGTAGATCTAAATAAAATATCATCAATATATATTTGAATAATTAAGATATCTTTATTAACATGTTTAATAAAGAGAGTTGTATTTGCTCTTTCCATCTTAAAATCAGAATTTAAAAGAAAACTTTTAATCTATCATACCAAGCACAGGGTGCTTGTTTTAAACCATATAAAGCTTTCTTAAGTTTAAAAACATGGTTTGGAAATTTTTCATGTTTAAAACCTGGAGGTTGTTCAACATAAACAGTTTCCTTAATAAATCCATTTAAAAAGGCACTTTTAACATCCATTTGATACAGTTTGAAATTCATAAAGCAAGAAAAAGCAAGTAAAATATGAATAGATTCAATCCTAGCTACTGGTGCATAAGTTTCATCAAAATCAATACCTTCTTCTTGATTGTATCCTTGTGCTACTAACCTTGCTTTGTTCTTAATAACTTGACCTGATTCATCAAGTTTGTTCTTAAAGACCCATCTGGTACCGATGACTGGATAATAGTAGGACGTTGCACAAGATCCCAAACATCATTTCTAACAAATTGATTCAACTCTTCTTGCATTGCAATTGTTCAAAAATCATCTGCACATGCTTCTTTGATATTCTTTGGTTCAATGAGTGATATGAAAGCAATTTGTGTCATGTAGTTCAACTTAGATCTCGTCTGAATGCCTTGATTTATATCTCCAATAACCAAATCATGTGGATGATTCCTTACTTCAACATATGCTTTAGATAACTCGGTAGGAGTCTCATCAACAATAGAAATGTTAGTATCATCAGAAGATATAACAGTATTATCAATAGGAGTATCTATGATATGATCATCATCATGTGGAGAAGTATTAGAAATAGGCTTAGTCAAGGATTCATCAAATTTAACATGTAATGATTCTTCAATAGTAAATGTTTTCTTATTAAATATTCTATATGATTTACTTTGAGTAGAGTATCCAACAAAAATACCTTCATTGGATCTAGCATCAAATTTATCTAAAGCATCTTTTGTATTTAAGATAAAACATTTACATCCAAAAATTTTAAAGTAAGAAACTTTTAGAATCCTGTTATAAAACAATTTATAAGATATTTTATTTAAAATAGGTCGAATAAGCACACGATTTAAAACATAACATGCAGTAGCAATAGCTTTAGCCCAAAAATATTTTGGTAAATGATTGTCCATAAGTATAGTTCTAGTACATTCTTGTAAAGTCCTATTCTTTCTCTCCACAACACCATGTTGAGGAGATGCTCTAGGAAATGCAAAGTTATGTGTAATACTATACTTATCACAGAAATTTGCAAAAGATTCATTTTCAAATTCTCCTCTATGATCACTTCGAATAGTGACTATATTTAGAGACTTTTGATTTTAAATTCTTTTACAAAAACTTGAAAACTCATCCAAAGTTATTTTTTAGAAAAATTACCCATGAAAAACGTGAATAATCATCAACAATAATAAAAACATACCTACTTTTGTTTAATGAAGCAACACGAGTAGGACCAAATAAATCCTAATGTAACAGTTCTAAAGGTCTATTGGTAGAAACTAAATCTTTAGATTTAAAAGATAATTTAACTTGTTTTCCTAATTGACAAGAATCACAAAAATAATCCTTTTTAAAAGCTATTTTTGGAAGACCTTTAACTAAATCAAATTTAGAAATCTTAGAAATTGTTTTCATATTCAAATGACCAAATATTTTATGCCATAAAAAATAATTATTATTAGAAGCAAGTAAACATAAGTTATCATTAGATGATTTACATGTTATTGATAACTCATAAATATTATTGTTACGAAAACCTTTAAACAAAATATTTTTCATGTTAGTATCATATATAAGACATGCATCTTTTTCAAAAACAATTTTATAACCCTTATCACATAACTAACTAATACTTAATAGATTGTATTTTAAACCTCTTACCAAAAGAACATTTTCAATAAGGGATTTTGAAATGTTACCAACTATGTCGGTACCAAGAACCTTTCCTTTGTTATTGTCTCCAAATATCACTGTACCTCCCTTTTTGATTTGAACGGAAGACAGTAGTTGAATGTGTCCGGTCATGTGTTTGGAACACCCACTATCAAGTATCCACTTTTCTTTATAAGGTACCTATAAGATAAAACAATTTGTATGGTACCCATCATGATAGGGTCCGAAAAAGATTATCCTTTAGGAAACCAAATCCAATTGGAATTTGATTTCCATTTGTTAGTATAAATATAATTATCAGAATTACACACATCATGTATATAAGATGCAATATAAACATTTTTATCAACATTATTTAGATTCTTAGGAACCCATATATATTTGCATCTAATTCTTTTTGAAATAGAATTTCTTTTTACAAAAGAATTATATGGATTATTATTATAAAGATGTGTAGATTTTACAAAATTAGTTTTTGAAAATCCAAGACCAACATGACTAGGTTTGTAAATCTTATCTTTTGAAAAACTAACCCAAAATGATTATTTGATATTTTTTTGATAAGATAATAAATCATTTAAATTCTCTTTTCCTTTATTAAATTTAGTCACATTTTTCAAAAGATCTTCATACTTAATTTTGAAACTAGTCATTTCTTTATCTAAAATAGTAATTCTAGAATTTAAAGAAATAGTTTCCTTTTTAAGTAAAGAATTCTCTTTTAAGAAAATTTCATTATCCCTTTTTAAAGATGAAATAAATTTTTCAAAATCATCTTTTTGAGAACTTAAAGAAGATGTTTGAGAAACAAAACTTGCATTTTCATTGTTGAGTCTTTCATTTTCCTTTGTTAAAACTTTATTTTTAATCTTTTCATTTTTGAAATTATTAGAAAGTTCATAAAAGCTTCTAATAATTCGTCATAATCTTGTACCTCATCTTCTTGGACCATGAAGCAGATATTGGCGGTTTCAGTGGCTTCTTCTTCGTCAGAGGAAGATGAGTCGCTATCATCCCAAGTTGCTTGGAAGGCTTTCTTCTTCTTGTTGAACTTATTGAAATTCTTGGAGTGTCCTTTTAATTTCATCAATGGGCAATCCTTCTTTATGTGGCCTGGTTTGTTACACTTAAAACAAATAGGATTATCATTAGTATCTTTATTCTTTTTAAACTCACCTTGTTTTAAGAATCTTTTGAATTTTCTTGAAAGCATCGCCATCTCTTCTTCATTGTCATCCGAATTATCCATATCTGAGGTTGTATGGAAGGCAAGTACTTTCTTCTTGGATTGAAGTTGTTGTTCGTCCTTCTTTCTATCTTCGAGTTATACTCATATGCCATTAGATTACCAATAAGGTTTTCTAATGACATTGTTGAGAGATCAATTGCTTCTTCTATTGCAATAGTCTTCTTCTCCCAATCTGGTGTGAGTGCTCGAAGGATCTTGCGAACTTTTTCGACTTGGGTGTATTCCTTTCCAAGGGATGCTAAGGAATTGGTAATGTTGGTGAATCTTGTAACCATATCTGAGATGGTTTCATTCTCCTTCATTTTGAATAATTCAAACCTGTGGATAAGAACAGAAATCTTAGATTCTTTAACTTTATTTGTGCCTTCGTGTCTTACCCGAAGAGTGTCCCATATTTGATTTGCAGAAGTGGCTGTTGACACACAGTTGAACTCTTCTTTGGTTAAGGCACAGAACAAAGCATTCATCGCTTTGGCGTCAAGGTTCGCATTCTTCTTTTGATCATCACTCCAAGCGTCGTAGTTGGTTGTTGGCTTGGTGTACGGTGCTTCTATGATGTTTCAAAGTTCATAGTTAAGTGATTGCAAGTAGATCTTCATTCTACACTTTCAATAGTTGTAATTGGATTCGTCAAATAGTGGTAGACGTTGTGTAGAATGTCCTTCTTTGAATTGTGACGAAGGGAACTCCGTTGCCATCTTCGTATGGTTGTTGACTTGAACCTGCTCTGATACCAAATGTAGGATTTATATTCAAGCAACACAAACACTAGAGGGGGGGTGAATAGTGTTTATAAAAATTTAAATGAAACTACTTGTAGGAAATAGAAATTCACAAGACAAAACTCAGAAAATAATGCAAACGCAAAGACAAGAGATTTATCCTGGTTCGGTCCTTGTGACCTACATCCAGTCCCCAAGCAAACTGCTTGAGATTTTCCTTTTCTGATTTAGATACACCCAAAACTAATACCTTGTACACCACTTGACCAAAAACCCTTTGCCAAATGTGCACAACTCCTCTTTACAACCAAGAGAACAAACACCTTGTACAACTTTCTTCTACACCAAGAAGACGCCATTGTACAATGCTCCTCTTTGAATGATTACAGTTGATCCTATAAGCCTTGAATCTGAATGTGCTTGTGGACAAGGTCTCTTATAGGAGGACTTTCAGAAATCTTCACAATAGAGTAGGAATTAGTGAAGAAACAGAAAGTGGAACAGGTTTTCAAAAAATAGAATTTTGAAGAGAGTTTTTAGGCTGAAAACTTTAGATTTGAATTGGTGATTTGATCCTAGGACAACACCCCTATTTATAGGTGAAATCTATAGTAAGTTAGGGTAGTTATCAGGCCAAATTTGAATTTTAAAACGTTGGTTAAAACACCAGAATTCACCAACTGCACAACAGTTATCAACTGCTATTAGTCGACTAGGATAGGAGAGTAGTCGACTAGAAGAACAAAATTTACAAAGGTTAGTCGACTAATATATGGGGTAAGTCAACTATACATAGGCTGATACGGATACTATGTTTCTGGAAAACTATTTGTAGTCGACTATATAAACATGGTTAGTCGACTACAGAATAGGTTAGTCGACTATAATAGAGGTTAAGTCGACTAATTGTGATGCCAGACAAGAAACATAGAGTAGGAAAAATTTTTGTAGATGGGATTAGTCGACTGGGAAAATTTATAGTCGACTAGGGTATCTGTTAGTCGACTATACTTAGAGGCCAAGTCGACTAATTTTGATGCCAGAGAACAAACAAAAAGTTAAGATATTTGTTTAGAAGAACTTAGTCGTTGGGGATTTTCTCAAGTCGACTATAGGTAGGGTAGTCGACTATTACTGGGATGTCAAGTCCACTATATAGGTATTTGTGTGTGTATTCAAGGCTTTTAACAAGGTTTCTAAAAATACACAAAAATACCCAAAATCTTCAACTGAGGTAGAGTAATCATAATGATGTATAAATGCTTGTCCATCATCAAAATCTTTCAACTAGGTAGGCTTCAACATAAAGATGGACTCATTTGCATCCACTCAAACGGAGATTCTGAATATCCTCAAGACTCATTTTCCACCACCTCCTCCTCCCGGATCCGACATTTGATGATTATGGCGTTGGAATTGCTACATGTTTTTGTTTTTTGAAGTTCTTGCATCTTTGTGTATTTTTCTTCTTTAAGACTCTTTTAATTTATACTTCAGTATGGAAATAATGTGTGTTCATGTATGTTTTATGCTTTTTCGTCTTTTTGTTAATGACAAAGGGGGAGAACATTATGTGTGACTGTGCTACATATATATGTGTGTTATGGCAATGAATATATGATACATATTTTATGGCATTTGTAATATGACAATGCAGGGAACACTTAACTTTATGCAGGGGAGAACAAGAACACTTGACTTGTTTCATATCATTTTTTATAACCTGTTTACTGCAGGGGGAGTTTCTCTGCATGGGGAGTTTTCATAAACACAGGTTGTCATCATCAAAAAGGGGGAGAATGTTAAAGCCTACAAAGTTGAAAGATTTTGATAATGGACAAGCATTTATACAGAGTTATGATTACTCAACCTCAGTTGAAGATTTTGGGTATTTTTGTGTATTTTTAGAAAAATTATTAAAAGCCTTGAACACACACAAATACCTATATAGTCGACTTGCCTTCTATGTATAGTCGACTAACCAAGCTTATAGTCGACTTGAGAAAATCCTTAGTCGACTAAGTTCTTCTAAAAAAATATCCTAACTTTCTGTTTATTTTCTGGCATCAAAATTAGTCGACTTGACCTCAAAGTATAGTCGACTAACAGATACCCTAGTAGACTATACATTTTCCCTAGTCGACTAATCCCTTCTACAAAAATTTTCCTACTCTTTGTTTCTTGTCTGGCATCATAATTAGTCGACTTCCCAAAAAGTATAGTCGACTAACCTCTTCTATGGTCGACTAACCATGTATATATAGTCAACTACAAATAGTTTTTCAGAAACTTAGTATCCGTATCAGCCTAAGTATAGTCGACTTACCCCATATGCTAGTCGACTAACCTTTGCAAATTTTGTTCTTCTAGTCGACTACCATCCTACCCTAGTCGACTAATAACAGTTTATAACTGTTGTGTAGTTGGCGAATTCTGGTGTTTTAACCAATGTTTCAAAATTCAAATTTGTCCTGATAACTACCCTAACTGAATATAAATTTTACCTATAAATAGGGGTGTTGTCCTAGTATCAAGACACCAATTCAAATCTCAAGTTTTCAGTCTAAAAACTCTCTTCAAAATTCTATTTTCTGAGAACCTGTTTCCACTTTCTGTTTCTTCACCAATTTCTACTCTATTGTGAAGATTTTTGAAAGTCCACCTATAAGAGACCATGTCCACAAGCACATTCAGATTCAAGGCTTATAGGATCAGTTGTAATCATTCAAAGAGGAGCATTGTGCAAGGGCGTCTTCTTGGTGTAAAAGAAAGTTGTACAAGGTGTTTGTTCTCTTGGTTGTAAAGAGGAGTTGTACACATTTGGCAAAGGGCTTTTTGTCAAGTAGTGTAAAAGGTATTGGTTTTGGGTGTATACAAATCAGGAAAGGAAAATCTCAAGCGGATTGCTTGGGGACTGGATGTAGGTCACAAGGACCGAACTAGGATAAACCTCTTGTCTTTGCGTTTGCATTATTTTCTGAGTTTTATCTTGTGAATTTCTATTTCCTGCAAGTAGTTTCATTTAAATTTTTATAAACACTATTCACCCCCCTCTTGTGTTTGTGTTGCTTGAATATAGATCCTACAATATCAAGATTGATACATCTCCTTTAATTGAAAATGTAGTTCTTGTTGATGGGCTTAAACATAATTTACTTAAAATTAGTCAACTATGTGATCGTGGTCTCAAAGTTAGTTTTGATGAATCTTCTTGTAATATTTATGATTGTAAAACTAATGAATGTATTCTCACTGGATTTCGTGAAAATAATGTCTACATTATTGATATGCTTAATTTGGATTGCACTATAAAATGTTTAAATGCTTTTGATGAGAATTCATGGTTATGGAATAGAAGATTAGGCCACACTTATTTTGATCATCTTTCTAGAATCAATTCTAAGGAATCAGTGAAGGGTATTCCTTATTTAAAGTTTAAAAAGGACCGCATTTGTGGTGCGTGCCAACTTAGGAAACAAACCAAGTCCTCTTTCAAACCAATCAAGGACATCATGACATCTAGGCCATTCGAATTGATCCACATGGGTCTATTTGGACCAACTAAAACTAAAACTTTAAATTGAAATAGATATGTTTTGATTTTAGTCGATGATACATGGATTTTCTTTTTGGAGCATAAAGATCAAACTTTTTCGCATCTTAAGATTTTTTGAAAAAAGGCTTAAAAAGAAAAAGGATTTTCGATTTTACGCATAAGAAGTAATAGAAGTAGTGAGTTTGTCAATCAATTCTTTATGACTTATTGCGATGATAATGGAATTAAGCATGAAATGTCATATCCTAGAACTCCACAACAAAATGGAGTTATTGAACGGAAGAATAAAACTTTTCAAAAAAAATGATTAGGACCATGAAAGTGAATACGAGCTCCCTCAATACTTATGGGCCGAGGCCGTAAACACCGCATGCTATATATCGAACCAATTTATTTCTGTAAAAATACTTCCTAAACTTCCTTTGAAATCTATCATTTGAGAAAACCAAATATTTCGTATTTTAATGTTTTTGGATGCAAATGTTTAGTTTTGAACACCAAAGATAATTTGGGCAAATTTGATGCTAAGGCTTTTGAAGCAATTTTTGTTGGTTATTTTACTAGCAAAGCATATAGAGTGTTTAGTAAATCATCTCTAACAATTGAAGAATCTATGCATGTTAAGTTTGAGAAATCTAATGTATTCGTTAAGAATATTATAGAGATTGATTCTTAAGGTGAAGACATGGAGAAAATATTCTTGAAGGACTCACCCATCCAAGAAGACAAGCAAGAACCAAATGGTGAAGTTCAAAATGATGAAGTGGAACCATCACAACCACTTCCTAAAGACTAATGATATGCTACATATTATCCCAAAGATCTCATCAATGGTGATGTATCAAAGGGGTAACCACTCGCTCCAAACTCCATGATTTGTGTGGGCATTATGCATTCATATCTCATTTTGAACCCAAAAATATCCTCGAAACTGAGAGTGACTCATATTGGTTGCATGCTATGCAAGAAGAGCTAAATCAATTTGAGCGCAACTAAGTTTGGCATCTTATTCCTAGACCCCATGATAGACCAATTATTGGTACTAAGTGAATTTTTAGGAACAAGTTGGATGAGTCAGGAAATATTATTAGGAATAAAGCTAGGTTAGTGGCCCAAGGTTACACCCAAGTTAAAGGAATCGACTTTGAGAATACCTTTGCACCTGTTGCACGACTAGAAGCCATGCGGATCACACAAGCATATGTATCCTATAAAAATTTTAAACTTTTTCAAATGGATGTAAAAAGTGCATTTTTAAATAGTTTTATTGAAGAGGAAGTACATGTTGAACACCCCCCAGTTTTGTTGATTATATACATCCAAATTTTGTTTTCAAATTAGATAAAGCATTGTATGGTTTAAAACAAGCTCCAAGAGCTTGGTATGAAAGACTTTCTACTTTCCTTCAATCAAATGACTTTGTTAAGGGCAAAGTAGATACCACATTATTTACTAAACATGTTGATAGTGACATTCTTATTGTACAAATCTATGTTGATGATATAACCTTTGGTTCTTCTAATTAATTACTTTGCAAAGAGTTTGAATCATGTATGCAGCATGAATTTGAGATGTCTAAGATAGATGAATTGAACAATTTTCTTGGGCTCCAATTCAAGCAAAGGAGTGATGGGATCTTCATAAGTCAAGTCAAGTACACTAAGAAACTCATCAAGAAATTTGAACTTGAAGACTCAAAAACTTGCAATACTCTCATGGCTACCACTATCAAGCTTGACAAGGATGACCAAGGTAAGAGTGTAGACATAAAATTATTGGCCCAGAGGCCTTCCACTCTAGTTTTGATGATGATTAACTCATATAATTATAGTTTACTAATAATCTTGTGTTGTTTAGTTTCAGATACTTAACCAAGATATTAGTAGGTGATTAGCTTCAACAAAGATGTTTTGGAGCTTTCACATGGTGATTCAAGAGCTCGAGCATCAAGTTCATATCTAGCACTCGTTTGGAGTCAAGGTCGGTGGATCACGTTTGGATCAGGTTGACTTGGAGACGGAGCTCTAAAAGAAGACTTCGGTACAGTGTTTAGTTTATTATTTAGATCCATTTGTTAAAGATTAGATAGTGTGATATGCTCAAGTTCACAACACATACACGTTTCATGTTTTGGTTTTGGTTTCCGATTTCTAGTTAAACCGATCTTGGTTTTCATGAATAGATAGAATCAACAAGTTTATTTGGTTTAATGTATATTAGATTTGTTCTATATACATGTATGCTTCAACTATTTAAACAAACTTAGTTTGATAGTCTATTTCATGAGTTTGGAGTTTTGGTATTTTAACAAAACTTATTTTAGATTTATTGTCAAAAACATTGATTATATCTATATACTATATGCCTAAAAGTTATTTCAATAACATGTTTTTGTATTTGGATGAGTTTTGGACAAAACGATTTTCCATTTCAAAAATCCTAGTTTTGAAAAATACGAAATTTGGTTTTCGGTAAAATTTCCATAAAACAAAAATGGTTCAAACAGTTTGAAATATGTGTTGAATTTTTTCACACATGTTTGTATATCAAAGATCATTCAAGAAACTATTTTTGTGGATTTTTAGAGTTTTTATAGGATTTTATAGGATAATAAAAACCCAGTTTTTAAATCATGTTTTTCTGTCTGCCAGGCTCTGGCGGTCGACCGACCGGTCGACCGGACCAGGATGTTGGCCCAGAGGCCTTCCACTCTAGTTTTGATGATGATTAACTCATGTAGTTATGTTTACTAATAATCTTGTGTTTTTAAGTTTTCAGATCATTAACCAAGATATTAGTTGGTGTTTAGCTTCAATAAGGAGTTTTGAAGCCTTTTTATAGTGATTCTAGTGCCCGAGCATCAAGTTCATACCTTTGCACTCGGTGGATCACGGTTTGGGATCAAGTTGACTTGAAGATTGAAGTTCGTCAAGAAGACTTAGGTATCCTAGCTCAGGTTTGCGTGTTTTAGATCCATTTGTAAAGCTTAGAATAGTTGATATGCTCAAGTGCACAATACACACATGTTTTGGTTTTGATATGTGTTTTCATGAATAGTTAATCAAAACAAGTTTTATGAAATTTTTAGAAAAGATAAAAGATGTTTTCAAATTATTTTTACTCAGTTTCTGACCCAGACTGTGGCTGACAGACTAGGCCGGTCGACCGTTGCGGTCGACCGACGTGCACAGCCTTGTGCACGTCTGGCAGCACAGTGGGCCGGTCGAGCGTGCGGTCGACTGGACCAGAGAGCTTTGCTCTCTGTATCTGGGCGGTCGACCGAGCGGTCGACCGGGTGCTCCAACGGTCAGATTTTTAACCGTTGGCGGTCAATCGGCCGGTCGACCGCAGGCCTGTCAGGCTGACAGATCAGCCTAACGGCTAGTTTTCTATTGGGGCTATTTATACCCCATCTCTTTGGGGATTTTGACAAGACTTTTAATAAGAAAGAAAATAGTGTTTCTCCAGAGTTTATTTTAGTTTTCAAAAGTGTTTTTGGGCTTTAAACTTCAAATTTGATTTTGTGTTTTAGGGTTTGGGAAAATCAAAGAAATTAGATTTTTGGGAGATTTGTTTTGTTCTTCAATTCTATCATTTACAAGAGTTTTCCCAAGAAGTTTTCTTTGAGTTTTTGTTTTCCAAACTCTAGCATTTCCACACTTGAGCTTATCTTCTATCCTATTCTATTAGGATCTTGTTTTGTGGAAAAGAGGAAATAGGAGTTGTTTGTGGTTGAAACATACCACTAGTTGTAAACCCTCATTTGTTGTTTGTATCCCTCTTGGTGAGGTTGATTGGGTTGTTGGTTTGCTCCCTCTTGTGTGAGGTGGAGCTTGGTGGTTGTAACCCTTTTCGGTAGAGGTGTTGTGTTTGTTTGGCTACGGGCCTACCCCTCGGTTGTGAGGTGGTGTTTGAGAGAGGAGTTTGATACTCTTAGAGTTGTAACAAATCCTCCTCGGTAGAGGTTCCCTTGGTGAGAGTTAGTGGATTGGAAATCCTTCACGGTGGTGAAGGTGGGGATGTAGAGCTAGGGGCTCGAACCTCGAAACATATCTTTGCCTTTGCGTTTGATCCATTTTCTCTAACCCTCTCTCTCTCTTTACATTTGTGCATAGCATCATTTACATTGTCATATCATTCATTACTTGTATTGTGTCTTACATCTTTTATATTGCTCATCATCTTTATATACTTGGCTTGCTTGTGTGTGTGCCTTACTTATACTTAACTACAAGAGCTTCATATAGTACCTCAACCTATATCTAGAGGAATCAAGAGGAGTTAGTCCAGAGCCCTTCACGGGGAATTCGACTACACTTGTGTGTTGTATTAAGTGTGTTGCAAATTAGTTTTAAACTTCCGCATTTAGCGCATTTAGTTTCTAGATTAGCACTAACTCCTATTCACCCCCCTCTAGGTGTTTTTTAATTGGTATCAGAGCCTACGCTCCTGATACTTTAGGCTTAACATCCTAGGAGTGAGATCCTTTGTTTGCTAATCTATTGTTTGCATTTGCTTGTTTGCACACATTTAGTTTGGACCCATGGACTTCATGACCCCACCTATGTTTGACCCTTCCAACATTCTTGTTTGGAAGACTAGGATGTTCATCTATTTACAAACCCTAGGCATGCATGTTTTTCTTACGGCTACCAAGAAATGCTATCTTGGAAATCGCAATCATATAGGGGCCAATGCACTAGCCCTTGAGGCTATTAGAAGCACATTATCTAAAGATTATCTTATACGTGTTTCTAACTTTGATTCCGCATTTGCAGTGTGGAACATGTTGACAACCACAACCACCACCTCCGAGCTTCAATTGCCAATCCAACCAGAGGAATCTAGTGGAGAATCCGATTCTCAATGCTTCATGGTCTAAGGGAATGACTCCCTTGAGGTACAATCGAAAACTCAACTAGATAGTGATAGTTTTGATGCTAGTTCTTCATGTGATGAGAATATTGATGCCCATGCTTTAAATGAAGAACTATCTATTGTTTATGAAAAATTAATAGAAAAATATAATGTTTTGAAAAAGAAAAGTCTAGGCCTAAATAATAAAAATAAAAATTTGATTGCTAGACTTGATGTTGTTTTGCAAGAGAAAGAGGAGATTTCTAATGAAAGAGATTCTTTGAAATCTCAACTTGATCTTGCACTAAAAGAAAATGAGTTTTTAAAAAATAAAAATAATTGTGAAAATGTTATAAAGAAAAATGAAAACTTGTCTTTAAAAATTGATTTTGTTTTAAAGGAGAATGTTGCTTTGAAAAATAAAATAATTTCTATTTCAAATGATTTAGATGTGTGTTTAAAGAAAAATATTGTTTTGCAAAATAAAATTGATGCACATGTTTGCCATGCTAGGGTAGTATCACACACTTCACCTATTGCATGTTCCACTTCTTCTTTGATTGAAAATGATATAACTTTAATTAAGAAGAAATGGATTGTTTGGGCTCCACTATGAGCCAATGTGCCATGAACCATACAAGCTTGGAATCCTTGGTTCAAAAGAAGCAAGTTCCATCTTTTCATGCACACCCTCCATGGCATACACATCTCCTCACGGACACCATCACCACATGTATGCTCATGTGTACACTTGTACACATTGTGAACATATGGGCCACCTTGCTAAATTTTGCTTTGATAGATTAGATGCTTCAAATTTAGCAACTAAGTTTGTTTGGGTTAGAGAAGGTACTAACCCCCATGGACCCAAAAAGATATGAGTACTAAAGACCACCCTTCTTGTTTATGATGTAGGTGTGGGCTCTTACATGACGTGAGAGTTGCCGTACCTTGGAGTGGATGCGTTCCGAGCTTCATGGAAATCAATTGGATGCATCACTTTCAAGGGAAGTTTTGGTGGGAGGACCACCTTGTTTTGGAGACAAGGAAAGTTGCCTTCTAGGTTTTGGTAACGATTCCTAACTCCCATATATATTGTTTACATGCTTTCATTTCATTGTTTATAGCATGTTTTATTAATTGTAGATTATTTTGCAAATGTCATGATTATTAGATCCTTGACATGCATGTATAGCCTTTTGAGACACCCATGTTTAATATGGAATATTTATTTTAGTGTTCTCACCTTAGTTTAGCTATCATGTTTATCATAACTCTAATAACATGTGAATTTACATAATAATCATGTTTTGTTTATCATGTTGATTTTTATCATGTTTTGATGCTTCATGATTCGATTACACGTTTAGATGTTAGTTTTCATTAAGACTAGGATTTATACTTGTACATATAGTGGATAACAAATAAATCTATATATGTTTGTGCTTGAATGCTTATTTGTTCCCATTAGATGTGCTAGTATAGTCTAGTTTTGATGATTCATGCATTTTAAACTTGTATTCCCATTTTTGATTTGTTTTATGTGTATGTGTGTTTCATTTTATGTATATGTCTATTTTGTCAAACTTTAAGATATACATGTATACCCCTTGAGTCATTTGCTTTTCATGCAAATCTATATATGGACTCAATTATGTTTAGGGATATGTATGTATACTTATTATATTGACAAATCATACATATATCTTGAAATGAAATTTGTGTTAATAAAAATTTAGTTTTTCATGTTAACCATGTTTTGATGTGTTTATGTTTAACTTCATGTATATGTCCATTTTATTCAAACTATTTTTATACATATACATCCTTTGAGCCACGTGCCTTCATGCATATATCTTTGTGGACTCGTTGTGTTTGGATATGTATGTATACTTTAGTTTGTATTAGACATACATATACCTTGAAGATTAAATAATTTTGATAATTTTCATGTTTTCTTTCTTCAAGGAATATTGAGCTTAATTTAAATATTTTCATGATTATGATCTTCACATTGTATTTGTACACTCACTTTTATTGTTTGCTCATGTTTTATTTTCATGAGTCATATTAATGCTTAATTAGATTAGAGTGTTGATTATCATATAAATTTCATATTTTATAAAAAATAATTTGTTTTTATTCCTTGCTTGAAGGATTTCGTACTAGTTAACAAAATTTTTCATTTTAACTAGTTCGTATTCTTCATTGTAATATGAGGTATACACTTGCTTATTTTGCTGTTTCAATTGGTATCATTGAATTCTTTCAATTGGTATCAATTTGTGATCTTCTTGTATACTCATATGTTTACGTATGTATGCCTTCAATTACAAAGGTATCAATTTCAATTGGTATCTAATTTGTCATACATATATGTTTTATTTGTGCCTACTATATTACTATATCCTAGAGCACAAAATTTTGTTTATGCTAAAGCTTGAGCTTCAACCTTGTTTTAATTGATTCACTTTTCAATTGGTATTCTTAAAACAAGCTTATGCATGTGTTTGTATTTTATAAAGGGGGAGAAAATTCTATTTTCATTTTTCAATTAGTATTTGTATTTCCACTCCCCTGCTTTATGATAGAAAATATTCACTTTCAATTGATATCAAGATGCTATTTTGACATATCTTTTTCATTTGGTATCTTAATTGATTGTACATATTATGATTTGTTTTTCACCCCTTTCCTTATTTCTTTGTTTCATACGAAAAGGGGGAGAAGATTTTTTTTGTGTTTTACCCCTTTGTTGATGATTGACAAAAAGGGGGAGAAGAATTTGGATTTATATGCATGTCTTTGTATACATGTATTTGTTTTAGAAAGAAAAAGCACATGTTTTATTTGTTTATTTAATTGGTATCAAGAGTTTTGTTTTTGGTATCAAGAGTTTTGTTTTAGAACATGTTTATTGTTTTATGCATTACCATTCATTGCATATTCATTGTTTATTTGTTTATGCATGAGTTAAGGGGGAGCTTCTTTGAAGCTTAACTTTAATCCATGCATATATAACTCCATGAGTTTTGTCATCATCAAAAAGGGGGAGATTGTTGGCCCAGAGGCCTTCCACTCTAGTTTTGATGATGATTAACTCATGTAGTTATGTTTACTAATAATCTTGTGTTTTTAAGTTTCAGATCATTAACCAAGATATTAGTTGGTGTTTAGCTTCAATAAGGAGTTTTTAAGCCTTTTATAGTGATTTCGGTGCCCGAGCATCAAGTTCATACCTTTGCACTCGGTGGATCACGGTTTGGGATCAAGTTGACTTGAAGATGGAAGTTCGTCAAGAAGACTTAGGTATCCTAGTTTAGGTTTGTGTGTTTTAGATCCATTTGTAAAGCTTAGAATAGTTGATATGCTCAAGTGCACAACACACACACGTTTTGGTTTTGATATGTGTTTTTATGAATAGTTAATCAAAACAAGTTTTATGGAATTTTTAGAAAAGATAAAAGATGTTTTCAAATTATTTTTACCCAATATCTGACCCAGACTGTGGCTGACAGATTAGGCCGGTCGACCGTTGCGGTCGACCGGCGTGCACAGCCTTGTGCACGTCTGGCAGCACAGTGGGCCGGTCGACCGTGCGGTTGATCGTACCAGAGAGCTAAGCTCTCTGTATCTGGGTGGTCGACCGGACGGTCGACCGGACCAGAGAGCTTTGCTCTCTGTATCTGGGCAGTCGATCGGGTGCTCCAACGGTCAGATTTTCGACCATTGGCGGTCGACCGCAGGCCTGTCAGGCTGACAGATCAGCCTAACGGCTAGTTTTCTATTGGGGCTATTTATACCCCATCTCTTTGGGGATTTTGACAAGACTTTTGATAAGAAAGAAAATAGTGTTTCTCCAGAATTTATTTTAGTTTTCAAAAGTGTTTTTGGGCTTTAAACTTCAAATTTGGTTTTGTGTTTTAGGGTTTGGGGAAATCAAAGAAATTAGATTTTTGGGAGATTTGTTTTGTTCTTCAATTCTATCATTTACAAGAGTTTTCCCAAGAAGTTTTCTTTGAGTTTTTGTTTTCCAAACTCTAGTATTTCCACACTTGAGCTTATCTTCTATCCTATTCTATTAGGATCTTGTTTTGTGGAAAAGAGGAAAGAGGAGTTGTTTGTGGTTGAAACATACCACTAGTTGTAAACCATCATTTGTTGTTTGTATCCCTCTTGGTGAGGTTGATTGGGTTGTTGGTTTGCTCCCTCTTGTATGAGGTGGAGCTTGGTGGTTATAACCCTCTTCGGTAGAGGTGTTGTGTTTTTTGGCTACGGACCTACCCCTCGGTTGTGAGGTGGTGTTTGAAAGAGGAGTTTGGTACTCCTAGAGTTGTAACAAATCCTCCTAGGTGGAGGTTTCCTCATTGGGAGTTAGTGGATTGGAAATCCTTCACGGTGGTGAAGGCGGGGATGTAGAGCTAGGGGCTCGAACCTCGAAACATATCTTTGCCTTTGCGTTTGATCCATTTTCTCTAACCCTCTCTCTTTACATTTGTGCATAGCATCATTTACATTGTCATATCATTCATTACTTGTATTGTGCCTTGCATCTTTTATATTGCTCATCATCCATATATGCTTGGTTTGCTTGTGTGTGTGCCTCACTTATTCTTAACCACAAGAGCTTCATATAGCACCTCAACCCATATCTAGGGGAATCAAGAGGAGTTAGTCCAGAGCCCTTCACGAGGAATTCGGCTACACTTGTGTGTTGTATTAAGTATGTTGCAAATTAGTTTTAAGCTTCCGCATTTAACGCATTTAATTTCTAGATTAGCACTAACACCTATTCACCCCCCCTCTAGGTGTTTTTCACAGGAGCTGGTCGACCGGATGTGCACAAGACGTGCACAAGGCCATATCAGTTGGCCGGTCGACCGAGCGGTCGACCGACTAAAGGCAACCCACTCTCGGGTTGTTCCGGTCGACCAGGTGGTCGACCGGCCAGAGAGCCATTACTCTCTGGTTCTGGGCCCGGTCGACCGGCAGGGTCAACGGTCACTTTTTTGACCGTCGACCGGTCGACCGGAAGGTCAATTTTGACCTTTTTGCCAGCCAACGGGCAGATATATTTGGGGCCTATTTATACCCCATCTCTTGGCTGTTTTGGCTAAAATTTTCAAGGAGAAAATTTTCACTCTTTTAGTGTTTTTCAGCAAAAAGTTTTGGGTTCAAAATTCTTAATCTCTATCTGTTTTTAAAGTGTTTGAAAATTCAAAGAAAATTGCCTTTTGGGAATTTGTTTTTGGTCAAAAATTCTATATCTATTTGGAGATTTTCCCTAGTGATTTTTCTTATTAAAAATACTTTGTTTTCTCACACTTGAGCTTATCTTGCTATCCTATCTATAGGATCTTTATTTTTTTAGAAAATTAGTTTGTGATTGTGGAAAACACCAAGTTGTAAACCCTCCTTGATTTGTGTTATCTGTTTAGTGAGAGGTGATTGTGGGTATCCCTCTAGTGAAAGGTTGATAGTGGAGGTTGTGTTGGTATCCCTCTTAGTGAAGAGGTGGATTGTGTTGTTAGTGGCTTTGTGCCTATCCCTCATTTATGAGGTTGATTTTGTTGGCTTTGGCCTAACCTCTAATTGTAGAGGTTATGCTGTAATTGAGAGAGGAGTTGTGTACTCTCAGTTATTGTATTACCCAAATCCTCAGTGAAGGTTCCCTGTATGGGAGTCCTGTGTGGACAAGTTAGTGGAAATCCTTCTATGTGAAGGCAGGGACGTAGAGCTGTGAGCTCGAACCTCGAAACAAATCTCGGTGTTTGTGTTTGATCCATTGACTCTAACTGTTGAAGGGTCACCTAAAGGGGGGGTGAATAGGTGACAATGCTAATGTAAAAACTAAATGCAGAAGCTAAGACAAATTTGCACAAACACTTAGTACAACCAACGAATGTAGCCGAATTCCCCGTGAAGGGCTCTGGACTAACTCCTCTTGATTCCTCTGAATAAGAGTTGAGGTGCTATGAAGCTCTCGTGGTTAAGTACAAGTGAGGCACACAAACACAATCTAAGCATATAATGAATAGGCAATATGAATCAAATGCAAGGACAACACAAGCATACAAGATATGAATGAATGAAACTATGCACAAACACAAATAGAGAAATAGGGTTAAGAGACAATGGATCAAACGCAAACACAAAGATATGTTTCAAGGTTCGAGCCCCTAGCTCTACGTTCCCGCCTTCACCGAGAAGGATTTCTAATCCACTAAGGAGTATCGAACTCCTCTCTCAACCTTACAATGCCACCGAGGCAATACAACCACAATTCACCTCACAAATGAGGGATAGGCCCTTAGCCAAATGATCGGGGTAAGACCGCGCACAAAAATGTATGTTTTGAAATGGATGTTTAAAGTGTGTGTGCTTTGGCTTCCTAGATACTTCCGTTATAGCATAGAGGCTAAAACGAGTCGAATCCACAAGGACGGGAGGCGATAGAAGCTTTACCGGTTGATTCACGTGTTTGTTAAAGATTCTTTAAAGTTTAAAAGAATGAAAAGAAAAGAAAACAAAGAATGGAAAGAGAAGTACGATGGAACACAAAGAAGTTGGAAACATAGAAAAGAATATGTTTGTGATTTTTGGATATATTTCTAAAATAAGTGAAAGAGAAAGAAAACTCACGGCACTAACTACTAATGACTCCACCAACACGCTAACCTCTTAGTGATAGTTGCCTCACACGTATCATTGGCCCTCACTAGTCCTTGGTTCAAGAGCGATTCAAAGTATGACCCATATGTAACCTTCACATCCCAACTCAACAAAACAAGTGCAAGCTACATTTAAACCATTAATACTATGGAAAAGTAAGCATGGAATAAAGTAATGTTAGCTTGTTAGTGGTTAGAAAGTTAGAGTTAGATCCATCATCATGAGCCATCAATGGCTCTTGCAAGAGCAAGGCCAAACTGAGGCTATTAGATTCATGTGGATTATCATCAAAGAAGTTAAACTAGTTGGTGGTTAGTAGTTAGAGCCATGAGAGAAAAGACTAGCTACACATGTAAAAGAGATTAGAGAGAAGAAAACAAAGATAAGGTAAGAGAGCACCTTTCATAGATTGTCACTTCTATTACAAGCACTCTTGCTTCCCAACATGTACCACTCTCTCTCCCTAATACAAGATCTACAAAATGGAAAATATAATGGAGGAAGAGGAACTAACCTAATCTAAACTACCCTAAAATATAAAATGGAGAAGAGAAACTACTCCTAACTCTGCATATCTCTGTTCTGAGACCCCAGGGGGGGTATTTATAGTCACCAAGGAAGAGGGGGGCCAGGGGACAAACCTGGCCCGAAGCGGCGCGCGCCGCGCGGCCATGTGTTGGCTGCGCGCGCGGCGCTTCGAGCCGCGCACAGTCTTGTCTGTCCCCTGTCAGATTCGGCGCCCGATTTCTTGGTATGGCCGCGAAAACGCGGCAAAATGTCGAGTTTCTGCGGTTTTCCTTGGGCGGCGCGTGCGGCGCCGCCTGCTGCGTGATGTACGGTTGTCCCTCTGTCGGCTAACGCTCCCGGTTTCTGGTTTGGCGCCCCTAGTTTTGACAAAACCTGCTTTTTAGGTCAATAGCTATTTAATAGCCCTTTAATCACCATTAAATGGTGATTTGGGTCTTCTTCTTCATTTGCACACCATTGACCTAGGATCTAGAAAGCAAGGTATTATTAGCAGAATTTATTATTAAATAAATATGAGAATGTGATGAAAATTATGCAAAATTATAGAGTAATCACCAAACAACCACAAATCACCTCTACCGAAGAGGGATACAAACACCAACTCCACCTCTCACTAAAGGGAGCAAACAACAATCTCAACCTCTACCAAAGAGGGAGCAACCAACAGAGGGTTTTTACAACAAGTGGTATATCTCAACCATAAACCAATCTTTTCCCAAAAAAATGATCCTATAGAATAGGATAGAAGATATAGCTCAAGTGTGGAAAAACTAGGTGTTTGGAAAATAAAAACTCAAAGAAATAATCTTGGGAAAACTCTTGAAGATAATGGAAATGAAGAACAAACATAAATCTCCCAAAATTCTATTTCCTTTGATTTTTCCAAAAACCTAAAACAATATAAAGATAAATCTTTTTGGCACAAAACTCTTTTGAAAACTTGTTTAAAACAATGGAGAAACTCAGAAAATTTTAGCTTGAAAATCTTAGTTAAAATCCTCAAGAAATGGGGTTTATATAGGCCAAACCCTAAAACTAGCCGTTGGCTGTTTTTACAGCCTAGACGGCTGGCGATCGACCGCCCGGTCGACCGCCAATGGTCAAAAATATGACCGTTGGGCGCTAGCGGTCGACCGGTCGGTCGACCAAAAATTTACAGAGAGCAAACCTCTCTGTCCGGTCGACCGACCCAATTGCCTGGCAAAACGTGCACGGCTTTGTGCACGTCGGTCGACCGTCCGGTCGACCAACTCTGGAATCCGGTCGACCGGCCCGGTCGACCGCCAGAAAAATATGTTAAAAAATATTCTAATAAATTCTGTAAATCTTCTAAAAATCCACAAAAATAGTTTCTAACAAAATGTATGATATATAAATATGTGATAAAAAATTTCAATACAAATATCAAACATTTTAAACCATTTTAATGTCTTACAAATTTTATCAAAAACCAAAAACTGTATTTTATCAAACTTGGATTTTTCAATAGGAAATCTGATTTTTCCTAAAACTCATGAATAGACATATCAAAATAAGTTTGTTTAAGAATTGAAGTATGTATGTATATAGAACATATCTAATATACATAAAAAACATTTAAACTTGTTTTGATCTAAACTATTCATGAAAACCAATATCCATAAAACATAAAACGTGTGTGTTGTGAACTTGAGCATATCAACTATCTAATCTTTACAATATAGATCTAAACACACTAAACTAAACTAGTATACCTAAGGTCTTCTTGAGGAACACCGTCTTCAAGTCGCCTTGGTCCAAAACGTGATCCACCGAGTGCAATGTAACATCTTGAAGCTCGGGCTCGGAATCACCAAGTGAAAGCTTCCAAACTCCTTTTGTTGAAGCAATCACCAACTAATATCTTGTCTAATGATCTGAAACTAAAATCACAAGATTATTAGTAAACATAACTACATGAGTTAATCATCATCAAAACTAGAGTGGAAGGCCTTTGGGCTAACAAATCTCTCTCTCTCTTATATCATGCCTTGCATTGATTCATATTGTCATATCATATTTATATGCTTGATAGTGATTGTTTGTGTGCCTCACTTGTGTTTAACCATGAGAGCTTCATATAGCACCTCAACTCTTATTCAGAGGAATCAAGAGGAGTTAGTCCAGAGCCCTTCACTGAGAATTCGGCTACACTCGTTGATTACATTAAGTGTGTTGCAATTAAGTTTTAATTTTCGTATTTTGTTCATTAGATTAGTCGTACACCTATTCACCCCCCTCTAGGTGTACTTATAATTGGTATCAGAGCCTACGCTCCTGATATTAGGCTTAACCACCTAGGAGTGTGATCTTGGTTTTGCTAATCAACATTTGCATTTGCATTTGCATTTGCACACATATAGTTTGCACTCATGGATAGCCCTCCCATGTTTGATATCTCTAGACTTGATATATGGAAGGTTATGGAGTTATCATTTAAAAGCCCTAGGTTATAAAGTTTACCTTGCCATTATCAAGAAATCCTAACTTAGTGATAGCAAGCATATAGAGGCTAATGCACAAGCCCTAAAAGCACTTAGAGCATCCCTTGATAAAAAATATTTACATATATTTTCTCACTATGATTCTACTTTTGCAGTATGGAACATTTTGACATTTCCTGAGCTACCAACGCTTTTCAATAAGAAGAGAAAATCTAGTTGAGACAAATCCGACGAACGTTGCTTCATGGTCCATGTGAATGACTCCCTTGAGGTACAATCGGATACTCAACTAGATGCTAGTACTAGTTCATAGTGCAATGAGTGTATGGATGCACAAGTCTTGAATGATGAACTTGCCAAAAATTGTGAAAATTTGATTTCAAAATATAAACTTTTGAAAAAGGATAATTTTGGTTTAAAAGAAGAAAGTAAAAATTTATCTTCTAGACTTGAGATTGCTTTGCAAGAAAGGGATGAGATTTCAAGTGAACGTGACTCACTTAAATCCCAACTTGATCTTGCTCTAAATGAAAACAAAATTTTGAAAAATAAAATTGATTGTAATGATATTTTGAAGAAAAATGAAAACTTGCCTTTAAAACTTGATTTTGTTGTAAAAGAAAATGAATTTTTAAAAATAAAAATTACTTCTATTTCAAAAGAATTAGATTTGGTTTCTAAGAAGAATATTATTTTGAAAAATGATATAGATTCTCATGTTTGCCATGCTAGTGTAGCTTCACCTAGCCTACCTATTGCATGCACCTCTTCTTCTAGGATTGAAAATGATATATCTATACTTTAGAAGAGTGTTGATTGTTTGGGCTCCACTTTGAGCCATTGTGTTTTGAACCACTCACGTTTGGAATCTATGTTTCAAAAGAAACAAGTTTCATCTTTGCATGCACACAAACCACGGCATACCCATGCTTCGCACGTTCATGTACACAACATTATGTATGCTTATGTGTGCACTTGCACACATTGTGGACGTAAGGGCCACCTTGCTAAGTTTTGTTATAATCGTATACATGATTCAAATTTAGTAACTAAATTTGTTTGAGTTATGAAAGGAGCTAACCCTCATGGACCCAAAAGAGTGTGGGTATCAAAGACCACCCCTATTGTATTTGATGTAGGTGTGGGCTCTCACATGACGTGAGAGTTATGGTGCCTTGAGGTGGATGCGTTTCGAGCTTAAAGAGGACAATTTAGATGCATCACTTTCAAGGAGAGTTTGGTGGGAAGACCACCTTGTTTTGGAGACATAGAGAGTTGCCCTCTCGGTTTTGGTAACGATCTCTTACTCCTCATTTATGTTTACATGCTTTTCATGTCATTGAATTTTAGCATGTTTTGATGTTTCATGATTAATATGTTATATGTCATGATATTTAGATTAGTGATATAATGATTAGTTATTTGAGACACCCATATTTAATATGAATTTATATCTTTGTGTTCTCATATTTGTTTTAACTAATGTGTATGTCCTAGATCTATGCATGTGCATGTACATAATGATCATATGTATGTTTATGAATTTTTGTTTTGTTTTTTATGCTTCATGTTTTGATTACATGTTTGGATGTTAGTTTTCATTAAAACTTAGATATATACTTGTACAACTAGTGAGCCACAGATAGATTATTACATGTTTGTACTTGAACGCTCATTTGTACCCATTAGATGTACTAGTATAGCCTAGTTTTGATGATTCATGCATTTGACTTGTATTCCCATTTTGTACATGTTTTTCATGTTATATGTTTAGCTTCATGTATATGCCTATTTTGTCAAAACTTAAGATATACATGTATACCCCTTTGAGTCTTTTTACCTTTTATGCAAATCTTTATTATGGACTCAATTGTGTTTAGGGATATGTATGTATACTTCTAGTTTAGATAAAACATACATATACCTTGAAGCCTATTTGACTTTAATGATTTTCATGTTTTTGACAAGGAAATTCATAATTGAGCTAAATTGACTATTTTCATGATTATGCTTTTCACATAACTTATACACTCATGTTATTTGATATTTTCTCATGATTTTATTTTCATGAGCACAATTTATGCTATATAGATTTTGAGTGTTTTGGTGATCATGTGATTTACATATTTTTCATAAAATATATTTTTGTTTTATTCCTTGCTTGAAGGATTTCGTACTAGTTTATAAATTTTTCTTATAACTACTTCATATTCTTCATTTTGGAAGAGTTTTCAATTATGCTAAACTATTTTCAAACCTATTTTTGAAAACTCTTTCTATTTAAGGGTGGTTGGTTGGCGACCATGCCTTGTATGCTTCTTATTAAAAATTCATTTTAAACATGTGCATGAAATTGGTGGTAGTTAATATGAGTTATACACTTGATCTTATTGTTTTTTCAATTGGTATCTTTGGATCTTTTCAATTGGTATCACTATTGACATTCTTTTTGTATACTCATATATGTTTTTATATATGTATGCTTCATTTTCAAATAGTATCAATTTCGATTAGTATTAAAATTTTCATACATATATATATATATATATATATATATATATATATATATATATATATATATATATATATATATATATATATACATATATATATATATATGTTTTATTTGTGCTTACTATATATCTATATCTTTGAGCACAAATTTTAGTTATACTAAGCTTGATTTCTTTAATGACTATTATACTTCAATTGATTATGTTTCAATTGGTATCATATACAAGCTTATGCATTATTTTATTTGGTATTTCATAAAGGGAGAGAAGATTTATATTTCATTTTTCAATTGGTTTTGCTTACCTTTGGTATTCTACTCTCACACTTTATGTTGAAATATGATTAAAAAAAGGGATATTGATTATTTTTGGTATCATATACTCCTAATGAAAAATTACTTTCAATTGGTACTAATCTTTACAATCAATATCAAGATTATCTATATGTTTACATCATTTAATTGATATCAAAATTTTTTGTTGAATTCTTTAAAATGATTTATTTACTTACAATTGGTATTTAAATTTATATTAGAAATATTTGTTTTATGTATCTTCAATTAGTATGTTGTATTTATTTTCAATTGATATCATGATGCACGAAATTGATATATTTTTTTCAATTGGTATCATAATATTTTGTTTTGATTTCACCCCTTATTGATATTTTTTGTTTAAGACAAAAGGGGGAGAATATTGTTTTATTGTTTTCTTTAACCCCTTTGTTGATGATTGACAAAAAGGGAGAGAAGTATTTGAGTTTAATATGCATGTTTATTATTTAATATGCATATTTATTGTTTATTTGTAAGCTTATACCAAAGTTGTTGCATACTAATTCATATTGATATTTTTTATTGTTGGCATCAAAAACTTCTAGTGATTATCTTCCAATTGGTATCAAAAATTTTGTTTTATTGATTGGTATCAAAAGCTTTTATGTTGCTTCTATTGATAGAGTTTTTTTCATTGAAATTTTTATTGGTATCAAAAGCAATTAATTAAGAACATGTTTATTTTAAAAAGGAAAAGGAATTTATTTTAAAAGTTTGGTATCAAGAGCATGTTTATTTCATGTTTGGTATCAAGAGCATGTTCGTTTCATTGTTTTATGCATGTTGATAGATATTCATGTTTAGTATTCATTGCATATATTTATTGTTTATTGCTATGCATGAGTTAAGGGGGAGTTTCTTTGAAGCTTAACTTTAATCCATGCCTATATAACTCCATGAGTTTTGTCATCATCAAAAAGGGGGAGATTGTTGGCCCAGAGGCCTTCCACTCTAGTTTTGATGATGATTAACTCATGTAGTTATAGTTTACTAATAATCTTGTGATGTTTAGTTTCATATACTTAACTAAGATATTAGTAGGTATTAGCTTCAACAAAGATGTTTTGGAGCTTTCACATGGTGATTCAAGAGCTTGAACGTCAAGTTCATATCTAGCACTCGTTTGGAGTAAAGCTCGATGGATCACGTTTGGATCAAGTCGACTTGGAGATGAGCTCTAAAAGAAGACTATGGTACAGTGTTTAGTTTATTATTTAGATCCATTTGTTAAAGATTAGATAGTGTGATATGCTCAAGTTCACAACACACACGCGTTTCATGTTTTGGTTTTGATTTTCGGTTTCTAGTTTAACCGATCTTGGTTTCATGAATAGATAGAATCAACAAGTTTACTTGGTTTAATGTATATTAGATTTATTTTATATACATGTATGCTTCAACTATTTAAACAAACTTAGTTTGATAGTCTATTTCATGAGTTTGGAGTTTTAGTATTTTAACAAAACTTATTTTTGGATTTATTATCAAAAATATTGATATATATCTTTATATGTATATTGAATTATATTCATATACTATATGCCTAAAAGTTGTTTCAATATCATATTTTTGTATTTGGATGAGTTTTGGACAAAACGATTTTCCATTTCAAAAATCCTAGTTTTGAAAAATACGAAATTTGGTTTTCGGCAAAATTTTCATAACACAAAAATGGTTCAAATAGTTTGAAATATGTGTTGAATTTTTTCACACATGTTTGTATATCAAAGATCATTCAAGAAACTATTTTTGTGGATTTTTAGAGTTTTTATGGGATTTTATAGGATAATAAAAACTCAGTTTTTAAATCCTGTTTTTCTGTCTGCCAGGCTCTGGCGGTCAACCGACTGGTCGACCGGACCAGGAGCCGGTCGACCGGAACGGTTGACCGGATGTGCACAAGATGTGCACAAGCCTATATCAGTTGGCCGATCGATCGAGCGGTCAACCGACTGAAGGCAACCCACTCTCGGGTTGTCCCGGTCGACCGGACGGTTGACCGACCAGAGAGCCGTTGCTCTCTGATTCTGGGCTCGATCGACCGGGCGGTCGACCGGCAGGCTCAACAGTCACTTTTTTGATCGTTGTCCAGTCGACCGGTCAGTCGACCGGAAGGTCAATTTTGACCTTTCTGCCAGCCATCGGGCAGATTTATTTGGGGCCTATTTATACCCCATCTCTTGGCTGTTTTGGCTTTGATTTTTAAGGAGAAAAATTTCATACTCTTTTAGTGTTTTTCAGCAAAAAGTTTTGGGTTCAAAATTTTTAATCTCTATTTGTTTTTAAAGTGTTTGAAAATTTAAAGAAAATTGTTTTTTGGGAATTTGTTTTTGGTCAAAAATTTATATGTATTTGGAGATTTTCCCAAGTGATTTTCCTTGTAAAAATACTTTGTTTTCTCACACTTGAGCTTATCTTACTATCCTATTTATAGGATCTTTATTTTGTGGGAAAATTAGTTTGTAGTTGTGGAAACCACCAAGTTGTAAACCCTCCTTGATTTGTATTATCCCTCTAGTGAGAGGTGATTATGGGTATCCCTCTAGTGAGAGGTTGATAGTAGAGGTTGTGTTGGTATCCCTCTTAGTGAAGAGATGGATTGTGCTGTTAGTGGCTTTGTGCCTATCCCTCATTTGTTAGGTTGATTTTGTTGGCTTTGAGCCTAACCTCTAAGTGTAGAGGTTGTGTTGTAATTGAGAGAGGAGTTGTGTACTCCCGGTTATTGTATTGCCCAAATCTTCAGTGGAGGTTCCTTGTGTGGGAGTCCTGTGTGGACAAGTTAGTGAAAATCCTTCTGTGTGAAGGCGGGGACGTAGAGCTATGAGCTCGAACCTCGAAACAAATCTCGGTGTTTGCGTTTGATCCATTGACTCTAACTCTCTCTCTCTCTCTCTCACTTTTTTATGTTGTGCCTTGTATTGATTCATATTATCATATCATATTTATATGCTTGGTTTTGGTTGTTTGTGTGCCTCACTTGTGTTTAACCACGAGAGCTTCATATAGCACCTCAACTCTTATTTAGAGGAATCAAGAGGAGTTAGTCCAGAGCCCTTCACCGAGAATTCGGCTACACTTGTTGGTTACATTAAGTGTGTTGCAATTAAGTTTTAATTTTTGCATTTTGTTCATTAGATTAGCCGTACACCTATTCACCCCCTCTAGGTGTACTTACAAAAATTATATAGAAGCATGATTGGTAGTTTGTTGTATTTAACGGCTAATAGGCCGGATATTATGTTTAGTGTGTGTCTTTGTGTTAGATTCCAATCTTGTCCTAAAGAATCCCACTTGATTACGGTAAAACGCATTATTTGATACCTTAAGGGCACTATTGGAATGGGTCTATGGTATCCAAGGACCGGACAATTCTCAATAACGAGTTTTTTGGATGCCGACTATGCGGGTTGTAGAATGGATAGGAAGAGTACTAGTGGAACATGTCAATTTTTCAGTAATTGTCTTGTTTCATGGTCTTTCAAGAAAAAAATTTGGTATCCCTCTCAACTGCCGTGGCGGAGTATGTTGCGGCTGGGGCATGTTGTGCTCAAGTCCTTTGGATGAAACATACTCTCCTTGATTATGATTTGCATTATGATCATATTAAAATTTTTTGTGATAATACTAGTGCAATTCATATGACTAAGAATGCAAATCAACATAGTAAGACCAAGCACATAAAGATTAGATATCACTTTCTTAGAGATCATTTTGAGAAAGGTGATATTGATATTGATTATGTTTCTACTGATTTTTACTTGCTGATATTTTCACTAAACTACTTGATTTCAATAGATTTTCCTTTATATGTGGTGAACTCAATGTTTGTATTATTGACTAAAGAGTTTTCATACTAATATATCCATTTTTGATGTATGACAAAAAGGGGGAAAATATGTTTATCATTATATGTGTGTTTGTGTTTTGTACTCAATTAATAAGTTTGTTTATATCAAAGAATATGTTTTCATGTTTATTCTTTCATTATGGTTTTATGTTTTAGTATAGTATACTTGTTTAGTATAGCATTATTTGAGGGAAAGTTTTTACCTCTCTTTTATATCTTGTGTTATATCTTATATATTTTGTCATCATCAAAAAGGGAGAGATTGTTGGCCCAAAGGTTACAATCCCCGGGTTATATGTTTTGATGATAACAAATCATATAAAAGCTATTTAGTACTAATAGAAGTTAAAGAATGAATTTCAGGTTGATGCAGGTATTTATGACTCAAGAGTTCTCAAGCATGTTACAAGGTTGATAGCTCAAGAGGACTCACTCATAGGATAAGAGACTCTAACTCATTTTACGCTCAACAACGCAGTTCAGAGACGCCTACCTGTGGATCATTGTGTTATTAGTTTGTTAAAGAATAGTATGTAGTATTGAAGCTCAAATACCTTACACACACAAAATTGCACGGTTTTTAAAAGATTATTTTTTACTTGTGATGAAATACTTTAAGTCCTATTTCAGTATATGCATACTTAGCTTATTGTATTTTACAAAGCTTTTACAAAAATCCTTTGAAAATAACATATCTTCAAATCAGATTTCTAACCAGTTTTTTACTTATGACCTGTTGCGGTCGACCGGGCGGTCGACCAGCTCTGTTATAGGTCAGAACGGTCGACCGTAATCCTGACCTATGAGGTGTGCATGTGTGCACGTTCCCCGGTCGACCGAGCGGTCGACCGGACGCCCATTACGGTCGACCGAGCGGTCAATCGACTAACAGACCCAAACTCTCAGTTTGGGTCAGTTGACTGGGTGGTCGACAAGAGTCAGCCAACGGTCATAATATTTGAAAACTGATCGACTGATCGGTCGACCGTGCTCTGCATTTCTGGCCAAACGGCTAGTTTTTTAAACCTGTTTTAAAATGTGATTTTTATTTTAAAACGTGAATTAGGCTGGATTTTGGTCAAATTATACCTGCTTAGTCCAAATAGATGTTTACCCTTTAATCCCTACATAAATGCTATATATAGGGGTGGTTGGGGTTGAGGTGAAACACAACAACTATTACAAAGTTTTCAAAGTTTGTGAGTATTCTTGAATGAAGTGTTTACTCTCAGTTTTTTGTGCATTAAATCTCTGTTTTATTTCTAAAGTTTTTGAATCAAATCTCTCTTCTACTTTGTTTTATTTTCACTTACAAACCATGAGCTTCAATCCTACATATTATTCTCTAGGGTTTTGTAAAGAAAAGTTTTTCAAAAGAGAGTTTGTGATCTTTTGATCACTAAGTGATTATTATACTTGTGGGTACACTAGATCTGGAATAGAGGAGTGTGATTGAGGAGTTGGGTACTCCCTAGTAATTGTAATCCTTTGTGAAAATTCTAATGGATCGAAAATCTTCTGGGTGAAGGCGGGGACGTAGAGCTGGGTGTTCGAACCTCGAAACAAATCTTTATGTTTGCGATTAGTTTACTTGTGTCTTTTACTTTCTATTCATTCATTCTTATATTGTCGATCTATACTCTTACAACAAGATTGCATTGCGTACCTCAAACTCTTATTTAGAGGAATCATGAGGAAGAAGTCCAGAACCCTTCACGGAGTATACGGCTTCTAATCTTACTTTAAGTGATCGTTGCATCATCTCATTTTTAATTTGTGCATTGATTAGCATTACATCTATTCTCCCCCTCTAGGTGTGATTTTAGCCTTACATGTATCATTGGCCATCACTAGTCCTTAGTTCAAGAGCTTTACAAAGCATGGCTCATATGTTAACTTTCACATCCAAATTCAACCAACAAGTACAAGCTACACTTAAATCATCAAAACTCAATAAGAGCAAGCATGAAATAAAGTAATGTTAGCTTGTTAGAGATTTAAATGTTAGAGTGTTAGATCCATCATCATGAGCCATCAATGACTCTTACAAGAGCAAGACCAAGTAGAGGCTATTAGATTCATGTGGATTATCAAATAAGAAGTTAGACTAGTTAGCGGTTAGAAGTTAGTTGCCATGAGAGAAAAATTAGCTATACATGTAATAGGGATTAGAGAGAAGAAAATAAAGATAAGTTAAGAGAGCACCTTTCATAGATTGTCACCTTCTATTTACAAGCACTCTTGCTTCCCAACATGTACCACTATCTCTTCTTATCATAAGATCTACAAGAAATAGAAGAAGAACACTAATTTAAACTATTCTAAACTACAAAATGGAGATGAAAACTACCCTAAACACTGCATATCTCTGTTCTGAGAATCCGAAGGGGTATTTATAGGCACCAGGGAAAGGGGGCCTGAGGGCAAACCCTGGCCCAAAGTACGGGCGCGGTCGCACCCGTACGGTAGTGAAAACGTAGCCCAAGCCGCGTTTCTTAGCTCTTCTAGAGCCGCACGCGGCGCCACATGCTGTCCTGTCTGTCCCCTATCGGTTGCAGGTCCCGGTTTCTGAAAATTGCCTCGATTTTAATAACACAGCCATCCAAAATCAATGGCTATTTATGTAGGCTTTTAATCACTAATTAAATAGTGATTTAGGGCTTCTTTATTTCATGCCATGGACGTAGAAACATGCAAGAGAGGTATAATTAGCAATATTTAATATTAAATAAATGTGAAGATGTGGTATAAAATATACAATTTTGGAGACAAATCAGTAAATTAGGGTTAGATTGAGATTCATGTGAGTAAGAGAGAGATTTTGTTGAGAGTGACACCATTGTATTTTTCTACCATTTCTTTCATCGTTTTTCTATTTAATCTAAAGTTTACATTTTATGCTCTTCTTTTTCTTTTTACTTTTCCTCTTTTTGTACTGGCTGCAATCCAGATGATTTTTTTAGCATTAGAATCACCGTGCTTTAGTGAGTGCCACTGATAGCTCATGACGATGGATTCCTCCGTATGTTTGTATCATTTCATACTTGTATCATCTTGGTTATATAATGTTGAACGGGGAAATAGATCTAATCTTATGGGTTATGCGTTGATCGCCTCTGAACTTAAGAAAAGCCTTCGCTGAAGATTAAGGTGAGTAATTGTCAAAAGAGGTAAGTATTTTTTTTCCCCAGAAACACGTTCTCATTCTTTCAATTCTTTCTTTTGAACATTGTTTTCTTTTACTCAAAACACCACCATCCTATCTCTTCTTCTATCTTCTCATATTTCAATATTAACACTTTTTTTTCTTTTCTCAAAACTAACAAAGAATGATGTCTTAACCTATTTTTGTAAACTTAAAAAGAACTTATCAGCACGCTTTCATCGCAGTCCCTCCTTGTAGATCACGACCTGCATAGCTACTTGCTATAGCAGTAGAATTGAGAACCTAATACGTTTCTAAACTCTGTAGTTCTCTGTGCAAGTTTTTACTCAATCAGTCTTCAAAGAACAGATCTCCCGGTCTTTTATAGGGTCACACTATTCAGAATTCATTTGAGAAAGGTATCGGGTACAATTGTCTCATACCATCTCGCATGATCCATACTTGTATCTACTTAACGACTAAAGAATGAACGAATGGGCTCCTTTAAATCTTGATTTCATCAATGGCCCTCATCATCTTAATGATTATCAACCCCCTCCCCTTCCTTGTAGCTGATATACTGCTACGCCCATTCCTTTGTTGATGCCGTCGTCGTTGTTGTTGTCCTTTCCTCTGCCATGCTCCCTGTCATGCAGTTCTAGCATGCTACATTAAATTCATCGGCAACCTCCGGGGAGTAAATCCGGGTTATGATCGGGACCACATCGAAGGGGAGAAGAAATTTTTGCGAGACGATGTTCGAACCGGTGATCGTGAAGAGTATTGTGTTCTAACCGATTCAGGCCAACCGGTTAGACAAAAAGGGGAACTCCACAATGCTATCGTTGTTCAGAGATCATGGTAGCCAATATTTCTACACCCCGCACATTGTGTTGTTCTAATTGTTGCAAATCATATGTCTTGTCAACTTTCACTTAATTCTATATCTAACGGAAATTGAGTTAGAAAAGAATTATTCCAAAATTATGCTTGGAAGCTTGTGTCAGAAAAATAATTATTGAAAATAAGTTATGGAGCAGTCAATAAATTTTTTTTTTGAAAACTAAGCAGTGTGCAGTATGAACTGTTATCTTCTGAGAGGTCGACAACTGTATAAGGGCAATGATACAAGCATAAACTCTATGAGTAAATCCATATGCAGGAATAACATCATACAACAACCATCAAAATAAAAACAAGACCCACAGAGAATTGCTCAACCCCTAGGCCTCGGCAGCTCAACCCCTAGGCGATCGAGGCGGTGGCCTAGGGCCTCAAATATAGTGGGCCTCCAAAATATTAGTGTAAATTAGTATTTATTAAAATAAGAAATATAAAATATACAAAATTCTTTTTGTTTGTTCAATTAGGTGTGTCGCAGTGGTTATCAGGTATAACTAGAAATTTAGTGGGCTTTGCCTATGCGAGAGTTCGAATCCTGTCATTCACGCTTTTTGATTCCCTCCTTATTTTTTATATTATGAGGAAATTATTTTTTATATTATGAGAAAAAACTGAGTCTCTTCCACTTTCTCAAGCTAATATCCTCCACTTTCCCAAGCTAATATCCTCCACTACTCATAACTATTTAATTATAATTAGAGAGGAGTCTCTTCCGCTTCCTCAGATCGTCTCTTTCACTCTCCCAAACTATTTAATTATAATTAGAGAATTTCTCAATGCTAAAACTCTCTCTCTCTCTCTCTGTGTGTGCTGCCCTGCCAGGCCCTAACTGACGACAGTGCCTGCAACTGCTCTATAGAAAAAGAAACATCAACAAAACTTGAATACAAAAGCTTAATTAAAAATTTTGCATCTTAAAAACTAGAAGAATTATTTTTCAATAAAATATTGATTATATAAAATATTAGTTAATATTAATTACTTATTTAAAGTATATTTTAAAAAGGCCCGCGCACACAACATACAACATTAATCCAAACAGTTTCATCAGAGCTGATCGCATTTAGCAGGCATGAACGACAAGCTCTCTTTCTCAAGATCATACAATATATGCATGTTCTGCTGCTGAAAGTTCCCAAATATCGAGATCCCCTTCGACCCCTTCACCGTAAGGCAAAGCAACCCCGTGCTCGAATCAACCACCATGTAATTCTCACCAGGCAAGTCAAGATCCGCACCCTCAAAATGAAATACAAGCTTGGGAACCTTGACGTAGGCCGAAGAATCCGCCGGCAACTTGTAGCAGAGGTTGAGGCCGACGTCCGACCTGTCGGCCACCTGCAGCTTAACCTGTGATAAAAACGCCTTTTTAAGCACCTTATATGCCGACACGTCCAAATACGTGAAGGTCGTGCCGGAATCGATGATCAGGCCGCCGGTCCCATCGTCCTGCAGTGCGAACGCGGTGCTGGGGATTTTGAGCGGCGTCTTACCAACTGTTATCCCTTTCAGTGTGAGATAGTAGAAGGACGGTTGCAAACTGTTCTTTGTGAGAGGTGTGGTTTGGATCGCGCTTGACCCCTTCATTTCAGCAAGGGAACCAAAGAGGAGAGGGCTCTTCTTCGATGCTTCGTCGAAGGATGTGAGGCAATAGGAGAACTTCCCTGCCTTTATTTGGGATGTTAGAGACAACGGTCCTCTACCGAGCCCGACGAGACCTGCCTCTTGCGAGAATCCGCCGCCTTGGTTGGCGTAGCCGCAGCCAAAGCCAATGTGCGGGACTGAAACCGCGGTTTTGCTTGGCCCGAAGGTGAAGGTCTCACTCCCGAGGACCCCTTGCGTCGAAGAGGAGTCGGCGTAGGAGTAGAGGTACTCGCAGCTGCTGTCTTTGTTGCACTTGGAAGTAGGGAGGGCCGAGCAGAGGTCTCCGGAGCAGGGGAGCTTGGAGAATGTCGACGACTTCTTGGGGTCGAATATGGGAGTCGGCTGGTGAAAGCACTCGACGCAGGGCTTGCACTGGGTCCATATAAGGTCGCTGCCGTGTCGAGGATGGCCGAGAAAGGAACAGACGGCGTGCCTATGGCGAGATCCATGAGGAACTCGCCGTTTCCTGCGTGGACGGCGGCCGAAATAGCAGCAAGCTTTGATGCAGAAGGCCGTTGCACGCCGGTTAGTCTCGCCATACGGTGGTGGCTTCGCTTGGCCGCACGCTGGATGCGCTCGAACTTGGTGAAATTGCCCATTGAGTCCCTACGAGTAAGCTCCACGCGGAGCTCTCGAGGGGCAGAAGATGCCAGAGGGATGAGAAGTAACAGAAAGGTGATCAGAAGCGGAGATGTAAGTGATTTCTCCATTGCCAGAGGGAAAGACGGTTCTGCAATGGGTTCAGAATAATATGTAGCAAGCTAACTAAGCTTATTCATATATAAGGTTTCCATGCATTGATTCAACAGTTGACTTTGGACGGGCATATATAATTGTTGCAAGGGAATTCAATGAGTCGTCAACATATGGAAGTGTCTATCTGGTCTCTATCTTCCATTGGAAAAGAGAAGATTCAATCTGATGGAACATCCTACCTATTTTGAGCCACCACTATGTATTCGGAGAAACATCACTAATGCGGTTACATCTTTGTTATTGAATTGTGTGTTGGAAATAAAAGATATTTAATGCGGAATAATGGCCATGAATCAAGAATCATATACATCTCAAGGGAATCAAAATTCATGTAAATAACTTAATACATGATACATACCTGAAGCCATTGATTGAGATGAAGGTTGAAGATCCTTGTGATGAATGGAAGAAGAAGACCTTGATTTGATCCTGCAAACCCTAATGCAAATAGACCGCTTTTCTCTGTCTCCTTGTCCTTTCACAAAACCCTTACTTTTTCTTTTCTGATGGAATACTCAAAAATTATGAGCGTGTGTTTTGTCTTTCTTTGCAGGAGGATAAAAGTGGGTCGCACATTTGCAAATAAGTCCCCTTGAAATAAACCTTTCCATCATGGTACCCTTTATATTTCAAGAGACCATATAACTATATAAATGTGACTTTAATATGGGCATCCTTAATATCAGTTAACTTTAATAAGAATCCAATGCAAATAATCAAGGTTAAGTGGGCCACCTTCATATGAGATTAACATTCTCCCACTTGGACCACTAACCGATTAGGTTAAAAACTTTAGAAAACAAAATAAAAGAAAAGACTCATTTCAAACATTTTGACTCCATTGGATTCCATACTGAAAAACCTTGACACGTGCACGAATTTTAAAAAAAAACAACAACTGATAAGCCCAAATATGAAAACTGTAATACTGCAATTAGCTTGGACCACCAATGCGAGTCATAGCGGTTATACAACATCCATGTCATACTCTCTTCTATGTACCACAACATTGATAACCCTTACTAATTGAGTCCATAACCAAAATGACCCCAGTAATTGTCTTGTAAAGACATTTCCTGTTTAACAAACATCCATACATAATATGTGCACACATAATTGGATAACAGGAAACACAGAAACAAACTTTTATTTGTACAATAATGTCAATTACATAAGTACCAAAATACACATTTACAGATTGCCCAAAAGACCCATTCTTACAACATGTTCCTTAAATGTATTTGGGGGCAATCCCTTTGTCATTGGATCAGCAACCATTAAAGTGGTACTTATACTTACAATTGACACCTTTTGTTTCTCAACTCTTTCTCTAACCACCAAGTACTTAAGTTCTATGTGTCTAGAACCATTAGAGTACTTACCATTCTTAGAGAAAAATACGGCTGCTGTATTGTCACAATATATCGTCAGCGGCTTGGCAATAGAGTCAACTACACCAAGTGCTGAGATGAAATTCCTTAACCATAATGCATGATTCGAGGCTTCAAAACATGCTATGAACTCAGCCTCCATCGTGGATGAAGCAGTGATAGTCTGCTTTACACTCTTCCACGAGATTGCCCTACCTGCTAGCAGAAAAATGAAGCCTGAAGTAGACTTCCTGCTATCTGGGCAACCAGCAAAATCTGAGTCCGAATAGCCGATCACCTCCAGCTGATCAGATCTCCTATATGTGAGCATATGGTCCTTCGTCCCTTGAAGATACCGCATAACCTTCTTAGCTAATTTCCAGTGCTCCATTCCTGAATTGCTCTGGTATCTTCCCAACATCCCAACAGCAAAGCTGATATCTGGCCTGGTACAAGTATGAGCATACATCAAGCTCCCAACAGCTGATGCATACGGAACTTTCTGCATTTGACCCTTTTCTAAGTCATTTCTGGGACACTGGCTCCCACTTAATGTGTCACCCTTCTGAATGGGTGCAGGACTGACTGAACACATTTTCATATGGAATCTTTCCAAGACTCGATTGATATATCCTTTCTGAGACAATCCTAGCAATCCTCGAGATCTATCCCTGAAGATCTCTATGCCAATAACATAATTTGCCTCACCCATATCAACCATCTGAAAATTCTTGGTAAGATAGCTTTTAGTTTCATACAGCAAACCAAGATCACTACTGGCTAATAAGATGTCATCTACATACAGAACCAGAAAAATAAACTTGCTCCCACTGATCTTTAGATATATACACTGATCAACAGTGTTTTTTGTAAATCCAAAAGAGGTAATGGTATCATTAAACTTTATATACCATTGCCTGGAAGCTTGTTTAAGTCCATATATAGATTTCTTTAATTTGCAAGCCAAGTGTTCTTGTTCTTTAATTGCGAACCCTTCAAGTTGCTCCATATAGATATCCTCATCCAAATCTCCATTTAGAAAAGCAGTTTTCACATCCATTTGACGTAACTCCAAATCATAATGAGCTACAAGTGCCATAATGATTCTAAGAGAATCCTTCTTTGATACTGGAGAGAAGGTCTCTGTATAGTCAATGCCTTCTTTCTGAGTGAAACCTTTGGCCACAAGTCTAGCCTTATATCGTTCGATATTGCCTTTAGAGTCGCGCTTGGTCTTAAAGACCCATTTACACCCGACTTTCTTACAGTTATAAGGCAATTCAACGAGATCCCAGACTTGGTTTTGGTCCATAGATTTCAACTCATCTTTCATAGTATCAACCCATTTACTAGAATCATTGCATTCTATGGCTTGTGAAAATGAAACTGGATCTTTATTAATCCCAATGTCATAGTCAGATTCCTGTAGGTACACCACATAATCATCTGAAATGGCAGATCTTCTTTCCCTTTGAGATCTTCTCAAAGCTGCCGGTTGTGGTGGTTCTACAATATTTTCAATGGGAATATCCTCATGGAGTGGTGAACCAACATTAACTTGTTGTTCTGGAATCTCAACTTGATGATCAAGCTGAGGGACAACAATCTCTCTTGAAGGAAAGGGTATTGGGATATTTACCCTTACCACTTCAAGATCTACCTTTCTTGGTTCAGCACTCCCACTAATTTCACCATTTTCTAGGAATCTGGCATTACCAGTTTCAACTATTCTTGTACTATGGTTAGGACAATAAAATTTGTATCCCTTAGACTTATCTGGATAACCAATGAAATACCCAGATATTTTTTTAAGTCTAATTTCTTTTCTTGTGGATTATATATTCTAGCCTCTGCTGGACAACCCCAAACATGTATATGTCTTAAACTGGGTTTCCTACCAGTCCACAACTCGAAAGGAGTTGTTGGGACAGCCTTACTAGGAACCCTGTTCAAAATATACATAGCAGTCTTTAAGGTTTCACTCCACAATGAATTGAGTACATTAGAAAAGCTCATCATGCTCCTAACCATATCCATAAGTGTTCGGTTCCGCCTTTCAGCAACACCGTTCTGCTGAGGCGTACCTGGCATTGTGTATTGAGCACAAATGCCATGCTTTTCTAAGAATTTGGCAAATGGACCAGGATGTTGTCCTGACTCATCATATCTACCATAAAATTCACCACCTCTATCTGATCTTATGATTTTAACCTTTCTATCTAATTGTCTCTCGACTTCTGTAATGAACACCTCAAGGATGTCAACAGCCTGAGACTTTTCATTAATTAGATAAACATAACCATAACGTGATAGATCATCTATAAAGGTAATGAAGTATCTCTCTCCAGTAAAACATGGAATGGAGAGAGGTCCGCAAATATCTGTATGAATTATTTCAAGGAGTTCTTTACTTCTTGTGGCACCTTTCTTAGTGTGTTTGGTTTGCTTTCCTTTTATGCAATCCACACACACATCAAAGTCAGTGAAGTCTAGGTTATCCAAAATCCTATTCTTCACTAACCTTACAATTCTATCCCTGGAGATATGCCCCAGTCTCCTATGCCACAGGATTGAGGATTTTTCATTAATCAAGCCACGTTTAATACCAACATTCATATGCAGAGATAATAAAGATTGTGCAAACTCATCATTCAATGAAATTTTATATAAACCATCACATAAAATTCCATGTCCAACCGGAATTGAATTATACATTAAAGAGAGTTTTCCACAACTAAACAAAACAGAATATCCAAAAACATCTAATTTGGATAATGACATTAAGTTTCTTGAAATCGAAGGTACATAAAAAGTATCCTCAAGATCCATCTGATGTCCCGTCTCTAAGATTAGTCGATAAATGCCAACATATTCGACCTCCACTTTGAGATGGTTCCCCATAAAGACGAATCTCTCACTTTCCTTCGGTTTCCTGGTTGTAAGGAATCCCTGCATTGAATTAGTTATATGAGTTGTGGCTCCAGAGTCTATCCACCAAGTATTAGAAGGAACTTCAGCAAGATTTGATTCATAACATACAAAAGAAAGATTTGTACCTTTCTTTTCGAACCAAGCCTTCCTCTTGTTGCAGTCCTTCTTCACATGTCCCTTTCTGCCACAGAAGTAGCATTTGACAGTGAAAGCTTTTCTATGACCTTGGCTACTTTTCCCATGGTCATTTCCTTTCTTTGATGGAAATCTCTTACCTCTTCCATATTTACCTTTCTTATGGATACCCCCTGAAGTTACTGCCAACACTGAGTGCTGTCCTTCTTGCCTCAGTCTCACCTCCTCTTGTACACACATACCAGTTAGTTCATTCAGATTCCACTTATCCTTATGAGTGTTATAGTGGATCTTGAATGCCCCAAACTGAGGAGGAAGTGAGTTGAGGATGAACTGTACCAAGAAGGACTCATTAACCTTCATTCCCAGTGATCCTAGCTTAGCAGCCTTATCAGTCATGTTTAGAATGTGTTGCTGAACTCCTCTATTACCATCATATTTCATGGTGGTAAGTTCAGCCATTAGGGTGCCAGCTAATGACTTATCTGCTGACTTAAATCGGTCTTTAACAGCAGTTAACAGTTCAGATGCATTAGTTGTATGTAGGAGTGAAGTCTTGATGTTATTAGCTATGGTCATCTTTATGAACATCTTACTGAGTCTATTCGACCTTTCCCAAGCTTTGGCATGGCTAACCTGTTCTGCTATGCTTTCAGCAGTCACTTCATCAGGTTTGTCAACTATAAGAGCCATGTCAAGGTCCAGAACACCCAGTGTAAACTGTACATGTTCAAACCACTATGAAAAGTTGGTACCATCCAAGGCTGGAATGCTAGTGGCATGAGTGTGGAGGGAAGTAGGGACGTTCACTGAAACATAATAGGACAAGCTCACATTAATGCCTCGAATCAATACAATGTTTTAAATTTAATTAAGATGAACTATTGATATCACTTTGATTTCTCCTTTGGGCGAAACCTAAGCATATCTAGTGTTCACTCTTTAGGTGAGAACTTTTATCACCTATGTAGGTCTAATATAATTTATGTCACTTAGTTAGTAAGTCATGTTACCTTTGGGTATCCAATTCCACACCACTAAGTTACATAAATTATACTACCTTATCCGGTTCATAATAATTTGAAAGAGACTTTCCTTTGGGCCATTCCCAATCTCCTAACTAGAACCGCCATCGAGAGTATTATTGTCTTTAATGTCATTTACATTGACAAGTCTTTTATGTAGTTGTATATTCATAAGATTTACTAACCTAGGTCACTTTGGCAACTACTAAATCAATAAGCCTTATGAATACAAAACTAACCAATAATATTCTCTAATCTATTATTTGAGTAAAGCCATAATAACTCAATACATTACTTGACCAAGCATCAATCAATACTAACACAATAACTTAAATGTGTAATATACATTATGATTGATTCAAACAAGTGTTAGTCGACTACAGGAAAAGACTAGTCGACTTGGGTCAAGACAAGTCGACTACAGATTAGGTCTAGTCGACTAGGACAAAAGAAAATTAGTCGACTATACCCATATTATTAGTCGACTACAAACTTTATCAGTCGACTTCACATTTAATTAGTCGACTCCTGTGGGAAGATAAACTTTCGGTTGAAAATTAGTCGACTTGACAAAATGGTTAGTCAACTATACACTTTACTAGTCGACTAATCAAAAGTTATAAGTCGACTCCTGAATCCAACAGAAAGTTCTCAACTTTCGGGTCACCGAATTAGTCGACTTGAAAATATGATTAGTCGAATATAACCTAATTAGTCGACTAGTCATAAAATCAACTAAAAATCAAGTCGACTCCTGCGGCAAACAGCGACTTTCAAACTTTCTGGAAAAGGGAATTAGTCGACTACAACATGGGACTAGTCGACTAATAGTCGACGAAGCAGTTATCAAAGGCAGTTTCTGCTTAGTCGATTTTAATCCCAAAATTATCAAAAATTAGGGTTTTCAATTCCTTTGATTTTGATCCCAATTTAATTGCATAATTAGAGGAATATGAACATGATATTAGGGCTATTAAATCCTCTACAAATTCTACAATTAAAAGATCAAAAATTCGATTTTTATGAATTGTTAATCAAAACCCTAACTTTCCATAATTCCTAAATCCAAGATGTATTGATTCTAAACAATGGCTCTGATACCAAATGTTAGAAATAAAAGATATTTAATGCGGAATAATGGCCATGAATCAAGAATCATATACATCTCAAGGGAATCAAAATTCATGTAAATAACTTAATACATGATACATACCTGAAGCCATTGATTGAGATGAAGGTTGAAGATCCTTTTGATGAATGGAAGAAGAAGACCTTGATTTGATCCTGCAAACCCTAATGCAAATAGACCGCTTTTCTCTGTCTCCTTGTCCTTTCACAAAACCCTTACTTTTTCTTTTCTGATGGAATACTCAAAAATTATGAGCGTGTGTTTTGTCTTTCTTTGCAGGAGGAGAAAAGTGGGTCGCACATTTGCAAATAAGTCCCCTTGAAATAAACCTTTCCATCATGGTACCCTTTATATTTCAAGAGACCATATAACTATATAAATGTGACTTTAATATGGGCATCCTTAATATCAGTTAACTTTAATAGGAATCCAATGCAAATAATCAAGGTTAAGTGGGCCACCTTCATATGAGATTAACATTGTGGGTTTCAATTTATTTTTAAAAAAAGTTCAAATTGATCATTAGTTATTCAAGAAAAAAGGAAGGTAAACTAGCGTAACCATAAACGTGTGAGTTTGGATCATAATCACGTAGTATCTGAACCCGGACCTGACAAGGGATTCAGGTTTAGACTCGCTTCACATCAAAATCTCCTTTTTTTTTTATGAGGTTCGGATTGGATTCATATTTAAATATATATGTGCTGATATATATTAAAATTATTCTTTAAAGAGAGAAATCAATTTTATTATATGAAGATCAAAAAATTACATACTTCCTTTTTATTTGTTATCATAACATTAAGTGAAATACATGATATCATAAAAAACTTTATCAGGTAAGATTTATTCCATATCGTGGATTTTTTTATCATGTTTGGGTTTGAATTTTAGGTTCAATTATTAAATCTGAACCTTATAAATGTATAGATGATCGAATCAAGTTATCGGGTTTTTGGTACCATTTACAACCTAGGCAATGGCAGCAGCGGTCTGTGGGGAGAGGAGTAGAAAGTTGAGGATAACGTTCAGAACTATCGACAATTCTTTTGAGCTATCGACAACTGTCGATAGTATGGCACACTGATATGTCTGCTGATGAAATGTGTTGTCGACAACAACACCCTGAGATGTCGATAGTGTTTTACAGAGAGTTGGGATTTTTCAAAGTTGGGTCAGTTATCGATAGCCCCTTTAGGGTGTCGCCAGTGTATTGTTTCTGGGCTAATCCGAGTATGTTTTTGAATTTATTTCTAATTCAAATTCAGATTTTTTTTTGGTTTTCTTTTCTTAAGGGACTCCATGCCTATATATAAAAAGGTGTTCCCCTGCTATTGTATCATGTAATCAATTGACTTAATAAGATCTCTCTCCCCTTCTGCCTCGAGAAGGTAGGCAATTTATTGAATCTTATTAAATCTTGTGTTCTCACTCTCTTTCTTTTATTTGCATGTTCGTGCACTTGGTGACTATTCTCTAGTGTTATTGTTTTTTGGTGATGGGATTCCAACAAGTAGTATCAGAGTTTTCTGGATTTGATGGGGAGTTTAATTCATTGAAGCAAATCTCTTTGGAGGCTGTTTTCAGTTTCGGTTGGAGGTAAAGATCTGATCTTTCCTATTGGATTATTTTTACTAATCATTTTTCACATTACTTTGAGGAATCTATTGAGGAGATGGCCGAAAGTAGACAATCATCGGTGAATTCATGAATCATCTCCCCACGAAGATTGATGTTGTGAAGTTTGACGGCACGAACAATTTTGAGATGTGAAGATTAATTAGTCAACAATTCTGCATCCTCATATCGCATTTTCCTGCTCCATTATGAATAAAATACTGCTTCTAAACCGTAATTTGGTCTATTTTGCAGATAATTAAGAGTATAGGGGCAAAGTCAAAATAAGGACCTAATTAAACCTAATTTCGTGTAATTAAATCATATTTTTTGGAGATCAATTTGGAGAGCTTCTACAAGACATTGGATCCAAAAATTGGAGTTAAATCTGGAGCAATACGGGTCTGAATTATCAAAAACCAGATAAATTCAGAAGGTTCTCGCAGCTGGACGAAACAGCAAAGCAAAACCAGGGACTTAAGTCCGCAGCAATTGTCGCGGACCCGCGGTATGCCGTGGACTATGCATGGCTTCGTCTCATCATCCAGAGCTTTCTTTTGCCTATAAATACAACATTTTGAGGTCCAGAACAAGGTTGGAGAGCTGTAGGTAGGGTTTTCTCTTTTTCAGTGTTGTGTAGTGTAGTGTAGTTCTTCTTCTTTTTCTTTTGTATTTTATTTTCTCTTTAGATCAAGTATCAGGGCATAGTTGATTCAGGAGAGAAAGAGAGAGATTGTGTAATAGAGAGTGACAATCTATGAAAGTTTTCTCCTTTCCTTCTATGATTTCTTCTCTAACCTCTAATATGACTATCAGCTAACTTTCTTCTCATGACAATCTAACTACTAACCACTAATCATCTAACCCCTTACTTAATAATCTACATGAATCTAAAAGCCTCTACATGAACTTACTCTTGCAAGAGCCATTGATGGCTCATGATGATGGGTTCTAACATCTAACTTAATAACAAGCTAGCTCTATTATTTTATGCTTGCGTCTAACAGTTTTGATGATCTAAAGTTTGCATTAGCTTGCTCTTGATGCAAGTTTGAATGTGAAGAACCATCTCATGTGCTATATTTTAAAACATTAAGAAGCCAAGGATTAGTGACAGTCAAGACTCCATGTGAGGCAATTATCACTAAGAGGTCAGCGTGATTAGCGTAATACTTGTTGGCCCAGAGGCCTTCCACTCTAATTTTGATGATAATTAACTCATGTAGTTATGTTTACTAATAATCTTGTGATGTTTAGTTTCAGATTCTTAATCAAGATATTAGTAGGTGATTAGCTTCAACAAAAGTGTTTTGGAGCTTCTCACATGGTGATTCAAGAGCCCGAGCATCAAGATCATATATAGCACTCATTGGAGTCAAGCTCGGTGGATCACGGTTTGGATCGAGTCGACTTGAAGACGGAGTTCTACAAGAAGACATCGGTACCTAGTTTAGTTTTTATTTTAGATCCATTTGTAAAGACTAGATAGTGTGATATGCTCAAGTTCACTACACACACACACGTGTTTCTACTTTTCATGTTTATTGGTTTTCGGTTTTTAGTTTAACCGATATTGGTTTTCATGAATAGATAGATTCAAAACAAGTTTACATGGTTTAATGTATATTAGATTTGTTCTGTATACATGCATACTTCAACTACTTAGACAAACTTATTTTGATATGCCTATTCATGTGTTTTAGGTTTTATATTTTAACAAAGCTTGTTTTTGAATTTATTGTCAAAAACTATGATATATATATATATATATATATATATATATATATATATATATATATATATATATCTTTATATATATTGGATTTCTATTCATATACTACATGCCTAAAAGTTGTTTAAATGTCATGTTTTTGTATTTGAATGAGTTTTGGAAAAATCGGTTTTTCATTTGAAAAATCCAAGTTTTAGAAAATACGGATTTTGGTTTTCAGCAAAATTTCTAAGTTACAAAAATAGTTCAAAATGTTTGTAACATGGTTTAATTTTACTCAAACATGTTTATATATCAATGTATTATACTGAAATTATTTTTGTAAAATTTTAGAAGTTTTATGAGATTTTATTTTAAAATTAAAACCTAAGTTTTAAGTCCTGAAAAACTACCGCCAGGCTCTGGCAGCCGACCGGACGGTCGACCGGACCTAGAGTCGGTCCGGTCGACTGACGTGCATAAAACATGCACGCTGGCCAGCCACTTGGGCCGGTCGACCGAGCGGTCGACCGACTGCAAGTACCCCACTCTCGAGTGGGGGGCGGTCGACCGACCGGTCGACCGTAAGGCTTGGACGGTCGACCGAGCGGTCGATCGGCCAGAGAGCATTTGCTCTCTGGATTGGCACGATCGACCGGGTGGTCGACTGGAAGGCTCCAATGGTCAAATTTTTGACCGTTGGCGGTCGACCGGGCCGGTCGACCGCCAGCCGCCAGGGCTGAAAAACAGCCCCAACGGCTAGTTTTTCCACGGGCTATTTATACCCCATTGAGAGGTGTTTTTCACCAAGTTTTTTTTGAAAATCAAAAATTCCTACTTCTCTAGTGTTTTATACAAGTTTTCAAAAGTGTTTTTAGAGCCAAAAAGGATTCATCTTTATTTATTTTAAAGGGTTGAAAAAATTAAAGAAAATTGGATATTTGGGATATTGCTTTTGATCTTCATCTCAAAATTATTCTAGTTGTTTTTCCAAGCATTTTCTTTAAGTTTTTGATTTTCACTCTTTGTTTTTCACACTTGAGTCATATCATTCTATCCTATCTATAGGATCTTTTATTTGTGGGAAAAGAAATTGTTTGTGGTTGTGAAAACCACCAAGTGGTACCCTCCTTATTTGTGATATCCCTCTTGGGTAGAGGTTGATTTGGAGTGGTGATTGGCTCCCTTGAGTGAGAGGTGAAGATTGTGTTTAGCTCCCTCTAGTGAGAGGTGGAGGCTTGTGTTGGAACCCTCAAGTGTGAGATGATTGATTTTGTTGGCTAAGGGCCTACCCCTCTTGTGTGAGGTGGTGTTTGTGTTGCCTCTAGTGTAGAGGGTTGGATTGGTGGGAGTTTGATACTCTAGTCTTGGGTAAACCTCTTGTAATTTCCTCGGTAGATATAGTGAAAATACTTCTCGGTGAAGGCGGGGACGTAGAGCGGGGTGCTCAAACCTCGAAACAAATCTTGTTGTTTGTGTTTGATCCATTGACTCTTACTCTCTCTCTATTACTTTGTGCATTGATTCATATTGCCATATCATATACATGCTTGTGTGTTTGTGTACCTCACTTGTGCTTAACCACGAGAGCTTCATATAGCACCTCAACTTTTATTCATAGGAATCAAGAGGAGTTAATCTAGAGCCTTTCACCGAGAATTTGGCTACACTTATTGGTTGCACTAAGCGTAGTTGCAACTAGTTTTTAATTTTCGCATTTTATTCATTAGATTAGCGGTACACCTATTCACCCCCCCTCTAGGTGTACTTTCAATTGGTATCGGAGCCTACGCTCCTGATATTTGGTTTAACCACCTAGGAGTGTGATCTTGGTTAGCTAATCTATCATTTGCATTTTGCACATATATTGTTTGCACACACTCATGGATTGCTTGTCACCTCTCATGTTTGATGTTTCCAACATTGACATGTGAAAATTTAGGATGTCCATGTATTTGAAAACCCTAGGCTTGCATGTTTTCCTTGCCGCTACCAAGAAATCCTATCTTGGTAATAGCAAGCATATAGAGGCCAATGCACAAGCCCTTGAGGCACTTAGAAGTACACATAACAAAGAATATCTTATGATTATTTCTAACTGTGATTCCGCCTTTATAGTGTGGAACACGTTGACCTCCTCCGAGCTTCAAACGCCTAACATAATGGAGAAGGAATCAAGCGGAGAATCCAAGCCACAATGCTACATGGTCCAAGGGAATGACTCCCTTGAGGTATATTCGGAATCTCAATTAGATAGTGATGATGCTAGTTCTTCATGTGATGATTATGTTGATGACAATGCCTTGAATGAAGAACTATCCATTGTTTGTGAAAAATTGTTAGAAAAGTATAATCTTTTGAAAAAGAAGACTTTTGAATTAAATAAAGAAAATGAAAAATTGTCTTCTAAACTTGATTTGTTTTTGCAAGAGAAGGAAGAGATTTCTAGTGAACTGAACTCACTTAAATCTCAACTAGACCTTGCCCTAAAGGAAAATGAATTTTAAAATCTAAAAATGATTACAATGAAGTTTTGAAGAAAAATAATCTATAACTTCAAAACTTGATTTTGTTGTAAAAGAGAATGATTCCTTGAAAATAAAATTTGCTTCTATTTCCAAGGAATTGAAAATTGTTTTAAAGAAAAATAAATCTTTGAAAAATGATATAGATTCACATGTTTTCCATTCTAGTGTAGCTTCACCTTGCTTACCTATTGCATGCAACTCTTCTTCTAAGATTGATAATGATATATTTCTGTTAAAGAAGAGTGTGGATTGTTTGGGCTCCACTTTAAGCCATTCCATGAACCATACACGCCTGGAATCTTTGGTTCGAAAGAAACAAGTTTCATCTTTGCATGCACACCATCCACGACATACACATGCCCCTCACGGTCACATCCATCACACTTTGTATGCTCATGTGTACACTTGTACACATTGTGGACGTAAGGGCCACCTTACTAAGTTTTGTTATAATCGTATACATGATTCAAATTTAGCAAATAAATTTGTTTGGGTGAGGAAAGGAACTAACCCCCATGGATCCAAAAGAGTGTTGGTACCAAAGACCACCCCTATTATATTTGATGTAGGTGTGGGCTCTTGCATGACGTGAGAGTAATGGTGCCTTGAGGTTGATGCATTCTGAGCTTAAAATAGGACAATTTGGATGCATCACTTTCAAGGGGAGTTTGGTGGGAGGACCACCGTGTTTTGGAGACATGAAAAGTTACCTCTTCGGTTTTGGTAACAATCTCTTACTCCTCATGTTTACATGCTTTTTTATATCATTGTATATAGCATGTTTTTGATGTTTATTAATTATTATGATAATGTCATAATATTTAGATTAGTGATATACATGATTAGTATTTGAGACACCCATGTTTATATGGATTTATATTTAAGTGTTCTCACTTTTTTTTAAACTAATATGTATGTCCTAGATCTAATGCATGTGCATGTACATAATGATCATATGTATATTTATGAGTTTTATTTTGATTTCTATGCTTCATATTTTGATTACTTATTTGAATCTTAGTTTTTATTAAAATTAGGATATATACTTGTATATATAGTGGGCCACAAATAGATCATTATATGTTTGTGCTTGAAAGCTCATTTATACCCATTAGATATACTAGTATAGTCTAGTTTTGATGATTCATACATTTGACATGTATTCCCATTTTTATGCATGTTTTTCATGTTTATGTTTAACTTCATGTATATGTCCATCTTGTCTAAACTATTAGATATACATATACATCTGTGAGCCACATGCCTTCATGCATATACTTTTGTGGACACGTTTATTTTGGGATATGTATGTATACTTTAGTTTGAACATGACATACATATACCTTTGAAGAATTCTAGTTTTGATGTTTTTCATGTTTTAAGGAATTTTCATAATTGAGCTTAATTGAATATTTTCAAGATGATATGTTTCACATAATACTTGTACACTCACTTTATTAGTTTTCTCATGATTTTGTTTTCATGAGACTTTGATATGGGCTTTATAGATTTTGAGTGTTTGGTGATCATGTGATCTACATGTGTATCATGAAATATAATTTTGTTTTATTCCTTGCTTGAAGGATTTCTACTAGTTTACAAATTTTTCTTTTAACTAGTTCGTATTCTTCACATGGTAGAGTTTTTCAAACATACTATATTTTCAAACCTATTTTTGAAAATCATATCCATTTACAGGCGGTTGGTTGGGCGACCATGCCTTATATGTGTAATATTAAAAATTATTTTAAACATGTGCATGAAATGGGTGGAAAGGAAATATGAGTTATACACTTGATCTTATTATGTTTTCAATTGATATCATTGGATTTTTTTCAATTGGTATCACATTGACATTCTTTTTGTATACTCATATATATTTTTATATATGTATGATTTCATTTCAAATAGTATCAGTTTCGATTGGTATTCAATTTTCCATACATATATATATATATATATATATATATATATATATATATATATATATATATATACTTTATTTGTGCTTACTATATCTCTATATTTTTTAGCATAAACTTTAGCTATGCTAAGCTTAAATTCTTAAATGACTATTTTATTTCAATTGACTATATTTCAATTGGCATCATATACAAGTTTATGCATCGTTTTATTTGGTATTTCATAAAGGGGGAGAAAATTCGAATTTTATCTTTCAATTGGTATTTTATTTACCATTAGTTTTGTATTCCACTCTCATACTTTATGATGAAAAATGATTGAAAAATTAATATTGATTTTTAATTTGGTATTATATGCTTATAAAGAAAAATACCTTCAATTAGTATCAAGATTTTATTTGTTTACTTACAATTGGTATCAAGATTTTTTTTACTATCAATTGGTATCAAGTTTACTTAATATGTTTTCATTTTGGTATAAAAATATTGATTGAGATTTGTTTTCAATGCCTTATTTACTTTCAATTGCTATTGGCATTTCTTAATTCTTTTTTGTTCACTTTCAATTGGTATCATAATGAACTTCATTGACATATTTTTAATTGGTATCATATTGGTTTCAATTTCACCCCTTATTGATATCATTTTTGTTTTAGACAAAAAGGGGGAGAACATTATTTTTTTTATTGTTTTCTTTGACCCCTTTGTTGATGATTGACAAAAAGGGGGAGAAGTATTTGAGTTTATATGCATGTTTTATATGCATGTTTGTTTTATATTTTTGTTGATATTGGTATTAAAGAACATGAATACTAGTATCTAGAAACATAGTTTATTTTTTATTAGTTTGTTTTTCTATTGGTATCAAGAACATTACTTAATATTGGTATCAAGAGTGTTATTTAAAGAGAACATGTTTATGAAAAGAAGAAAGAATTTATTTTGGTATCAAAAGCATGTTTTATTATTTGGTAATAAAGTTTTACCTTTCAATTGGTATCAGAATATGTTTTATACATTTCATTGTTTTATGTATGTCTATGCATTTTCATGTTTAATATTCATTGCATATATTTATTGTTTATTGCTATACATGAGTTAAGGGGGAGCTTCCTTGAAACTTAACTTTAATCCATGCATATATAACTCCATGAGTTTTGTCATCATCAAAAAGGGGGAGATTGTTGGCCCAGAGGCCTTCCACTCTAGTTTTTATGATGATTAACTCATGTAGTTATGTTTACTAATAATCTTATGACGTTTAGTTTCAGATTCTTAATCAAGATATTAGTAGGTGATTAGCTTCAACAAAAGTGTTTTGGAGCTTCTCACATGGTGATTCAAGAGCCCGAGCATCAAGATCATATATAGCACTCGTTGAAGTCAAGCTCGGTGGATCACAGTTTGGATAGAGTCGACTTGAAGACAAGGTTCTACAAGAAGACATCGGTGCCTAGTTTAGTTTTTGTTTTAGATCTATTTGTAAAGACTAGATAGTGTGACATGCTCAAGTTCACAATACACACACACGTGTTTCTAGTTTTCATATTTATTGGTTTTCGGTTTTTGATTTAACCGATATTGGTTTTCATGAATAGATAGATTCAAAACAAGTTTACATGGTTTAATGTATATTAGATTTGTTTTATATACATGCATGCTTCAACTACTTAGACAAACTTATTTTGATATGCCTATTCAAGTGTTTTAGGTTTTGTATTTTAACAAAGCTTGTTTTTGAATTTATTGTCAAAAACTATGATATATATCTTTATATATATATTGGATTTCTATCCATATACTACATGCCTAAAATTTGTTTAAATATCATGTTTTTGTATTTGAATGAGTTTTGAAAAAATCGGATTTCCATTTGAAAAATCCAAGTTTTAGAAAATACGGATTTTTGTTTTCGGCAAAATTTCTAAGTTATAAAAATAGTTCAAAATGTTTGTAACATGGTTTGATTTTACTCAAACATGTTTATATATCAATGTATTATCCTGAAACTATTTTTGTGAAATTTTAGAAGTTTTATGAGATTTTATTTTAAAATTAAAAACCCACCCAAGTTTCAAGTCCTAAAAAACTGTCTGCCAGGCTCTGGTGGTCGATCGGACCCAGAGTCGGTCGACCGGACCGATCGACTGACGTGCACAAAACGTGCACGCTGACCAGCCACTTGGGCCGGTTGACCGAGCGGTCGACCGACTGTAAGTACCACACTCTCGGGTGGAGGGCGGTCAACCGACCTGTCGACCGTAAGGCTTGGATGGTCGACCGAGTGGTCGACCGGCCAGAGAGCATTTGCTCTCTGGATTGGCACGGTCGACCGGGCGGTCAAATTTTTGATCGTTGGCGGTCGACCGGGCCGGTCGACCGCCATCCGCCAGGCCTGAAAAACAGCCCCAACGGCTAGTTTTTCCATGGGGCTATTTATACCCCATTGAGAGGTGTTTTTCACCAAGTTTTTTTTGAAGAGCAAAAATTCCTACTTCTCTAGTGTTTTATACAAGTTTTCAAAAGTATTTTTAGAGCCAAAAAGGACTCATCTTTATTTGTTTAAAGGGTTGGAAAAATCAAAGAAAATTGGATATTTGGGATATTGCTTTTGATCTTCATCTCAAAATTATTCTAGTTGTTTTCCCAAGCATTTTCTTTGAGTTTTTGATTTTCAAATTCTTTGTTTTCTACACTTGAGCCATACCATTCTATCCTATCTATAGGATCTTTTATTTGTGGGAAAAGAAATTGTTTGTGATTGTGGAAACCACCAAGTGTTGTACCCTCCTTATTTGTGATATCCCTCTTGGGTAGAGGTTGATTTGGAGTGGTGATTGGCTCCCTTTAGTGAGAGGTGGAGATTGTGTTTAGCTCCCTCTAGTGAGAGGTGGAGGCTTGTGTTGGAATCCCTCAAGTGTGAGGTGATTGGTTTTGTTGGCTAAGGGCCTACCCCTCTTGTGTGAGGTGGTGTTTGTGTTGCCTCTAGTGTAGAGGGTTGGATTGTTGGGAGTTCGGTACTCCGGTCTTGGGTAGACCTCTTGTAATTTCCTCAGTGGATATAGTGAAAATCCTTCTCGGTGAAGGCGGGGACGTAGAGCTGGGTGCTCGAACCTCGAAATGAATCTTGTTGTTTGCGTTTGATCCATTGACTCTTACTCTCTCTATTCTTTGTGCATTGATTCATATTGCCATATCATATACATGCTTATGTGTTTGTGTGCCTCACTTGTGCTTAACCACGAGAGCTTCATATAGCGCCTCAACTCTTATTCAGAGGAATCAAGAGGAGTTAGTCCAGAGCCCTTCACCGGAAATTAGGCTACACTCGTTGGTTGTACTAAGTGTAGTTGCAATTAGTTTTTAATTTTCGCATTTTATTCATTAGATTAGCGGTATACCTATTCACCCCCCCTCTAGGTGTACTTTCAGTACTTAGTAGTTAGTAGTCATGAAGTTTCTTCTCTTTTACTTTGTTTTCAAAACCATTTCCAAAAATTTTATCGATGTTTTCATCTTCTTTCTCCACCAAACCTTTCTCTCTTTTCTATTTTATTTTTAATACCACTTTTTAAATCACTTCATAAAGTTTTCCACTTCGCTTCTTTCTTATTTTACTTCGTTTCTACTTTCTTCATTGATTCCAAAACCACTTCTTTATCATTTACATATCGACATTTGCATCGCCTTCTCTACCTATCACTTTTAATTTTCTTTTTTTCTTTTCAATTTTTTTAACAAAGAAGAACTGTTAACAACCAATGTAAACACGCAATGTTAATGCTTCTATCGCCTCCCATCCCTGTGGATTCGACTCGTATAACCTATATGCTATAACGGAAGTATCGAAGAAGCCAAAACACATATACTTAAAATATCAATTTTAAAATACACATTTTCATGCATGGTTACACCCAGATCAAATTTTGGCATCATTGTCGGGGATGGGAAGAGCTTGATTTCATATTTTTATTAACATTCCCTTCTCTGTTTCTGTATAAAGGTTAATTTTTACAAAAACCAAACATTGTAGAATATAGAACAACTTTGTAGCTTCCTGCTTTCGAAAGCAGGGAGCTTGCTTCCCCATTTGTGTCACGAATCCGCAAGAAATGCACCAAAGCGCGACGGTAACATGGTTGTAGAACCCTAAATTTTGCACAGATCTCCATATTGCAATATTATGTTATCTTCTACTGTTATGTTTCTATTTTGATTGCATATACACTGCAATAATAAACAAAAAAACAGTAAATTGGAAGCCTTAATACATTTAGACATTTGCATCTTAGGCATGTGTCAATTTCATTCCAATATACTATATTTTAATATGTTGTTGTGATTTGAACTGATGTGTACATATTGCATTGCATATATATAGAATAGGACAAATACATGGGTGATTTACTCGCTCTGTATGTTATTCTTATCTATATTGCACAATTGCACGAATTAGATTTAAGGGCATAACCCGATACAAGATAAGGTGGAGAAGTCATAATCCTCCCTTAGCCCAAAAATCACCTCCTTACTCACACAACCAACCAAAAAAATTGATAGACATTGGCCTCTAGGGACATCTCGGACTCATTAAAAGATTAACCTTGGGAGAAAGTTGGTAGTACCGGACTCTTACCTAATCGGTGTTTAAGATTGGGATAAAGAGGTTAAGCCTTGAAGATCAGTAATTTGGCTAATTATGGCCTGTTACTTATGCACAGATAACTCCCACTGAATTTAATCCCTAACTCGCTAATTAGCTCGTGGTCAGTTACTGCAATATCCCTCTCCTGGACAGTCGACCAATTAGGAGTCGTGTATGAAAGTACACTTAGAGGGGGTGAATAGGTGTACTGCTAATCTAATGAACTAAATGCGAAAATTAAAACTCAATTGCAACTACACTTAGTGCAACCAACGAGTGTAGCCGAATTCCCGGTGAAGGGCTCTGGACTAACTCCTTTTGATTCCTCTGAATAAGAGTTGAGGCGCTATATGAATCTCTCGTGGTTAAGCGCAAGTGAGGCACACACAAACAAGCCAAGGATATAAGTATGATATGACAATATGAAATGATGCAAGGCACAAATAAAGAGAGAGAGAGAGTTTAAAGTCAATGGATAAAACGCAAACAACGAGATTTGTTTCGAGGTTTGAGTACCCAGTTCTATGTCCCCGCCTTCACCGAGAAGGATTTCCAAGCCACTAACTTGTCCACCCAGGACTCCCACACAGGAAACCTCCATCGAGGATTTTAGGGCAATACAATAAACAGGAGTACCCAACTCCTCTCTCAACCAATACAACCTATCACAGAGGCAACACAAACATCACCTCACACAAGAGGGGTAGGCTCGTAGCCAACAAAACCAATCACCTCACACTTGACGGATTTCAACACAAAACTCCACCTCTCACTAGAGGGATCTAAACACAATCTCCACCTCTCACTAGAGTGAGCCAATCACCACTCCAAATCAACCTCTACCCAAGAGGGATACAACAAATAAGGAGGGTACAACACTTGGTAGTCTATCTTACCCACAAACAATTTTTCTCACAAATAAAAGATCCTATAGATAGGATGGGAGATATAGCTCAAGTGTGGAAATAAAGAGTTTGAAAATCAAAAAACTCAAAGAAAACTATTTGGGAAAACAAGTAGGATAAGATTAAAATGAAGACCAAAAACCAATCCCAAAGTTTTTCCTTTTTCTTGAATTTTCCAACCCTTTAAAACAAACTAAAGATCAAATCTTTAAAGCTCTAAAACACTTTTGAAACTTGTAATAAAACACTTGTAAGTATGAAAATTTTTCTCTTAAAAATTCTTACCAAAAACTGGCCTTAAACGGGGTATAAATAGCCCCATGGAGAAACTAGTCGCTAGGGCTATTTTTCAGCCCTGGCGGCTGGCGGTCGACCGGGCCACCGGCCCGGTCGACCGCCAACGGTCAAAAATTTGACCGTTGGAGCCCTCCAGTCGACCGACCGGTCGACCATGCCAATCCAGAGAGCAAATGCTCTCGGCCGGTCGACCGTCCAAGCCTTACAGTCGACCGGTCGGTCGACCGCCCCCACCCGAGAGTGGGGTACTTGCAGTCGGTCGACCGCTTGGTCGACCGGCCCAAGTGGCTGGCCAGCGTGCACGTCGGTCGACCGGTCCGGTCGACCGCCAGAGCCTGGCAGGCTGCTATAAGGGACTGAAAACTTGGGTTTTTTTAATTCCTAAAAATCCCATAAATTCTCTAAAAATCCACAAAATAAGTTCAGTATAATACATTGAAATACAAACTTGTGTGAAAATTTTCAACACAAATTTCAAACTTTTTGAACCATTTTGTGTTATGGAAATATTGCCAAAAACCAAATCCGTATTTTTCAAACTTAGATTTTTCAAATGGAAATCCGATTTTTTCAAAACTCATTCAAATACAAAAACATGATATTTAAACAACTTTTAGGCATGTTGCATATGGATATAATCCAATGCACATGAAACATATATATATCCATGTTTTTGACTTTAATTCCAAAATATGTTTTGTTAAAACACAAAAATCCAACACATGAATAGGCATATCAAAATAAGTTTGTCTAAGATATGAAGCATAAATGTATATAGAACATATCTAATATACATTAAACCATGTAAACTTGTTTTGAATCTATCTATTCATGAAAACAAGATCGGTTAAACCAAAAATCGAAAACCATGAAAACTAGAAACAAGTGTGTGTATTGTGAACTTGAGCATATCATACTATATAGTCTTTACAAATGGATCTAAAACATAAAACTAAACTAGGTACCGATGTCTTCTTGACGAACTCCGTCTTCAATCCGACTCGATCCAAATCGTGATCCACCAAGCTTGACTCCAACGAGTGCCATATATGATCTTGTCGCTCGGGCTCTTGAATCACCATGTAAGAAGCTTCAAAACACTTTTGTTGAAACTACTCACCTACTAATATCTTGGTTAAGGATCTAAAACTAAATATCATAAGATTAGTTAATCATTATCAAAACTAGAGTGGAAGGCCTCTGGGCCAACAATCTCTCCCTTTTTGATGATGACAAAACTCATGGAGTTATATATGCATGGATTAAAGTTAGCTTCAAGGAAGCTCCCCTTAACTCATGCATAGTAATAAACAATAAATATATGCAATGAATATTAAACATGAAAATGCATAGACATGCATAAAACAATGAAATGTATAAAACATGTTCTGATACCAATTGAAAGTAAAACTTTATTACCAAATAATAAAACATGCTTTTGATACCAAAATAAATTATTTCTTCTTTTCATAAACATGTTCTCTTTAAATAACACTCTTGATACTAATATTAAGTAATGCTC